>CM060846.1:264223011-264538011 GCA_030762175.1 Metallyticus violacea | reverse complement strand
TAACTATATCTTATAGGGGAAGGCTGGAACTATTGCTTTGGTGTAGGAGAATATCTACATGCGATTAATTTCATTTTTTGGCGTAATCTATAGTTTTTATTTGGCTACATTGTTAGAGGAATGTAACGAAATTCCTGTCAATTTGGAAAATACGAGTAATATGTGCATTCTTTAATAAAATTTTCTATATCAAATGAATGTAAAAACGTCATATCCGATAAACATAAAATGAGATTTGTAATTTGATACCCAGTTTTAAAAATCAATGTTATATTACTAATTAGCTGCTGTTTGTTGCACACTGCCGAATGCGCATTATCACATGTGTCTTCACTTCTGTAGCATTACAGAATTGTTTTAGATTCATACTCATTAAGTACGTATTGTACACATTAAAATGAGAACAATAAACTACTAAATAGTAATATTAGGTCATCTTTAGTTCTCAGAGGTGTTTTAAAGCTTTAAAACTATGCACAATAAGGAAACTAATATGAATGAAGAACAAGTAAGGGTGATGTATTTCCAATGATAAAAACATTAGTTTAAAAGGTTATACTTCACTGCATGAGTAAACGTCTAAGTGATTTTCTTAATTTTAATGAATACAGTAATTGTATAGCACAGACGAGCTCCATACGCAATTTTTGTGTGCGAGAATTATACTTTCATATTAATAAAATAAATATTAATGCAACTTTTCTAATGAATTACTCAATCATTGCCTTCTTTTATTATACTTATGACATTGTTGTAGCAATGCCGCTTATTCAGTTCGCTTGTCTAATTTTATTGTTGTTAGCGAAAGTGGATTTACCACATGAAATTTTAGCCGAAGCTAAAAAGGCTGAATTGTCATTAACACCCAGAAAATCTTGGGATATCAACATTAATTAATTCGATGAACAGACGCTTTAGTGTTGGCATACATTTCATAACGGATTCTATTAATTCATTTGCTAGCTAATATTAACTTATTTGTTTACTTCGAGTACACATTAAGTGTTTAATCCATCCCCGTGAACAAAGAGCATGGTAAGTGAAAACAGTTCAAGCTACAGTGAGAGCACCTCCCCTCTACTACCTACAGGAGAGCTGTCTAAGTGGATGGGTTGCCGCCAAGCAATACACCGTGCACTATTGCACTTTTGCGAAGTGCTTAGAGCTTCTCGGTGTCCAAGCGCAGTACTCTAGTCATAATGTAGTATATTATTAACGGCTTTTACCAACAATAAAGAATGTTTATAATTCTAGTGTAAAAAATAATATGTTCACTTTTGCTTCAAACGTTATAGGAGTGGTTGAGAACATTACCGTACCTATTCCCTATCGATGACACCACATTGTAGTTCATATTAAGAATAAGTGAATGACATCAATCTCCCTGTTATGAAGATCTCATCTACAACTGGAGGTACTATTAATACAGGTACTATCTATACGCCCGCACAACGAAGATAGCAAATACAACCTGATGAAATAATTATTTTGCGTACATGATATCAAGTCTGACAATGCATACTATTTATATATCATGAAGGTTTGGCCAAAAGAGGACCAGAAGAGGTTTGTATCTGTTTGCAAGATTACCTTCATCAGCTCTCACCAACTGCAGACACAGTGATTCCTACAGAGAACAAAATACAATAGAAACCACACAGTTGTGCGATTTTTTATTGTCATTAACGATGGCAGAAATATTTAATATCATACACCAGTACTTTCCTGAAAGAGGCCACTCTTTCCTCCGTGTGACCGCCACTTTAGGTCTCATAAAACGTGTCTTCCGACATCATGATGAAGTGTATACTCCGCATGAACATATTTCACTAATTTTATCAGCTAGGCGACACCTACCTAAATGCTTTCATGGCAACACTAGTAAAGTCAGAAGATGTATTGACTTAAACACGGTAGCCGATGTATTTTAAAAGACAGCCAAAGCTATTCCTCTTCATGACATTCTTCATTGCAATATGGGATAACTCTTTCAAAGTAAAAGCCTTTAACAATAATAAAGAACACTTTGGACATCTCGAGGCACTTGAGTGCATTGATGGCGCTATACAGCACTCTTTCAAGTTGGCAAAGGTAATGCAAATCTAGATCTGCCTTTCCAAAAAGAATATGGTGTATCTGGTGTTCCAATCAACAATAAGATATATAGTGTGTTTCCTGAAAACTATAGGCCATGGACTTGTTTCCATTTTCAAATCACTGATTCAATTGTGTGCGGTATTTTTCCTTTGGTGACATTTGGAGTATATCATAAACCTCTGCCAAAACAGTGTTGAACAAGTCTGCAATTGATATTGGAGAACATAATACGAGTAGATATGCGCCAAGAGTTAAGCGCCCGAAGACACAAGAGCTCGTATAAAACACACAAAATTATTTCCAACAGTAAAATCTCACCAAAAAGGAAAGTAGTTATAGTTATCCAAATTATAACGAACATTTGTGTGAATCTGTGTAGCTTTACATTCAATATTTACCATCCATTGAAAGCTAAGAAAATAACACAACGAAATGTAACTAAATTAACAATGACTAGATAAGCAATAAATTATATATTCACATGAACGATCACAGCGACAAACATGTGTAAAATAGATCTCAAGATGTCTTTACGAATTATGTGATTGATAAAATCTTGATATTATTTAAGTAAATAAAACGAAAAGGCTTTGTAAAAAGGCGAAATTCTAGCAACATCCATAGAACATAACGAGTAAAATATTTGTTCCGAAGTTTATATGCTTTATCATATATTTATTTACTTATTTATTTATTCACAGACATACTTAGAGAGAGAAATTGTGTCCTTAATCTCATAAATACCAGAGGCACTAGCTTTTTGCCTGCGTACTGTAGGGTAAATAAAAGACAATTTTTTTCAGATTTAGTGAGAGGCAAGGCGCAAGAATATAATTTTAAGTACAGGTTGTGCGGTCAGAGAATGCAATAAAATTAAGATGAGGTCAATAAATTGTATCGTGAACCAAACAATATTTTTTTCTTATGTCCAACAGACTCGAGCAAATGTATCGTTCACACTACTTAGATGAAATCATTATATTTCGAGCCTGTATTAGGTTGATTGGGTAATTGGTTCGAAGCTGCCAAACACATTCATTCTTATTTAGATATCCTCCATTAATTTTTAACACAAATGTCAGAAAATTTTGTTCCAGTAGCAAATTGTTTGGTAGAAATGGAAAAGCTCAGATATTCATGTTGGTAAACTCTCAACCAGCGTTTGTTTATGAAAAATAACTTTATTTTCCGAATACGGGTTGGAATTAGGATCTGACTCCCCATGCTTACATTTGTTTATTCCAAAGTTACACAATTAAAAAGTAGAAGTTTATAATTGCGGTTGTATTGATAAATTAGGTACTAATATCATTGAAGGGTTTAGCGATCCATTACAAACACAGCTGATTCATATGTTGCAAAATATTGGTAATTTGATTGTAAACAAAATTGAAAAGCATATGAACCCAAATGATACAAATAAGTTTTTATATTTTTCAAAAATTTATTTCACTCTACTATGTAATCAAACAACAATGGAAAGGTTTTCTTAATTTTGTAAAAAATTATGCATTTGGCCCAATTTTAAATCCTTTGAACACTCTAACATTAGGTTGGGTGTTACTCTCTTAAATAGACGATTATCTTAATAAAACATTAAAATTATGCTTTCTCTCCAGCCCCTTTGTAATGTCAGTACTGCACTGCAATCTATTTGGGCCCCTTGTTCACTAATGAAGCAGAGAGGTTTCCCTCACAGTATAATTGGATGGTAATGACAGAAAATGACGGAAGAAAGGGAGCGTTAATGTAACGTATATCACAACCTCTTTTACAAAATAAAGCGTAAAAATAAGAATTAAGTAATTAGTTGAGAATTACTATTAGATAGTGGCAAAGGTGTAAATTTTAAGTATATCATTTATTTCCATTCTAATATTTTTTTCCGAAAATACAATCGTTAAAATTTTTCTAAAAAATTAAAGCGATAAAATTGGAAATTGGAAACAAAAATAATTTTCATTCCCCTTAATTGCAAAACAAATTAACGCGAAAATATGTATACACCATAGGCAAAGGGAAGACATTTTGAACCTACGGAGATAAGAATGTTGTTAATATCCTTCCCAACTTTTATTTAAATTGAAGACTCTTTCAATGTACTTCTTGGATCATTATTTTTAAGCTTCTAACGTCCCATGATAACCAATAAAAACTGGACAGGAGAATAAAAATGATCTATGGAGTTTTATTAGCCCACTCGCTTTTGAAGTTCTTGCAATTTATATTTTCAAGATGAAGAACGTATATGGAATAAATCATCATGCAAATTTTATAACCAGTGCTAGGAGTTATAGATAATAAAATGGCACAATATGTACATATATACAGCTAAATTATCAAAATAAGGAGCAAAATATGAATTAATTTTTTTTTTAAATTGATGTAAAATAATGCCAAGACATTGTATTTTTTCCTAACACCATGCTCTTCAATTTTCCAGTTAAAGTGTTATTGCTTAAAAACAAAATAACAATTTAACTTTCTTAGTATCCGTATTAAACACCTCGGATATTTTTGTAGTTTTAAAAGTTGAGGAGTCTTAACCTTCCTATGACAATTGTGTATTTACGAAATATAAGGCTACAAAACGTTGTTGTAAATGTTCAAACGTAAAACAGCTTCTATTGTCTTTAAAATTGCTCTGTACTCGCTAAAACTCCATCCAACTTCAGGAAAAGTAATACGGATCATTAAACTCTAAACCTAACAAGATCTTGCGGAGTTAAATCCAGATGTAGTTCTACAGTTGATTCCGCATTTAAAATAGCACTTGTTTTTCACACTATAGCCTGGATTCTTGGCTAGCATTGTGTACAACTGAACTCTCTGGCACCTCCGTCACTTTCCTCAGGAAAGCTTTTGTTGCTTTTGGAGAGCGTATAATGCAAGAGAACATCATTTTTACTGTTTTGTCACGAAAAGGGACTTAGTGCATTCAGTTGAAGAAGCAGTGTTACATTCTAAAACGCTCAACACATATTGGCGCAGTTTTTAGTGTGTTTGGGCGCTAATGACCTTCGATGTTGTGCGCCCCTTAAACAATAATCATCATCGCTCAACACATTCTCGATAGCTTCAGTGCTCGGTACATAGTATTTGACTGCCTCTAAACAATTATTACGGTTCATTTCCTGTGTTTCATACTTTATGGAAAAACCAGAACCAGTTTTAAAATAATGATTCTAGTAAAATTAATTTTTAATTATTATCTGACAAGAATACTTTTGAACCCCCAAAATATGGTAAATATTTCAAATAAAACGTTGAATAATGTAAAGATCTATGAGCTTTTCCCAAATTTGTAAAATATGTACTACACCGGTCAATGTCGACAAATGTGCAGAACGAAATATGTTTTAAATCATTTCAAATACCCTTATTCATAAACATGACAAAATGTTAATTGTAACTAATGAAAAATCGAATATGTAATAAACGCATATCTGATTATAAATGAAACAGAATGAGTCTTGAACGATTTTTAACTAACTTGAAGGGGATTTCTCCTAGGTAACAGAAAGGTTTTAATAGAAGTGTAATTAGAATGAGAGGATAAGCTGAATGAGCTCTTAATGAACGTCATATAGTCTGCTTATATCTCGATAATTTGTCAGAGTCATCAGTCATTTGGTCTATAAGGCCCAGGACTTGACCTTATTACAAAAGAAGAAAAATAATGTGCATGGGTAGAAAATATCCATGACTGTTGTCTGTATTGTTCATGATAGCACGGCTACTTTACCCTGTAAGGTGCGAAGATAGCGAGAGGTCGTGTTGAAGAGGTTGTTTACTTTAACACAGCCGACTTTTGTAAATGAAACTAACTGCACAACGAGCATTGGGAGTGCCTTTAGTGTATTCCAACGTGCAGAGAGGTACAAAGTGCAGCCGTTACTTAGAAAAGGTACAGTCACTTATAGGATAAGAGACCGCCAAAGGTGGCCGAGGTCATTAAGGCGCGGACTCTTGAGCGGGAGAGCTGGGGTTCGAATCCCACGAGAATCGTCCTTCCTGACTGAGGTTATTTCCAGGTTTTCCTCAGTCCTCATAATTGGTAAAAGCCGGGGAGGTACCCTAAACTTTGGCCTGGAACCCTTCTTTTCTTTTAAAAAAAATACTTTCACAATATATCATTTCATCTCATGTATCATCAGTGTCACCGCCTGTGATGCCTCAGTAGTAAAAACGGGCGTAAAATACTATTTAAAAGTATTTTTATTTATAAATGGCTGAAATGAACTACGGGTTGTTTATATTGCATTTTTAAGAACTTTGACTGTGCAATTAAGCACTGGTAAGAGGCGGCTGAGTGCCACACACTTGACAATTGACATCGTGTATGTAATGATGGAATTTCAAGTTGTTGAACTGCGGCATAGTAAATTCGAAAACAACTTCCATTCGAGTGGCCATGCAGTGAACAGGCAATTGAGTCCGAATTTTTGTCATCTTATATGCAATATCAGCGCGCTTCCAAGAGCATAGCAGACCAGGGCTTTATTCCACAAAAGTACGGTCTAATACATTCAGTGTATTAGTGGAAGTCCTCGTAAAGTATGATATTGTAACATTCTGTTACACGAAACCAGTGCAACACTGGTAAAGTATCAATAAAAAGTTCCATGTGACGTCATATAAGAGCAAGATGGAGGAACAGATGTTTGCCATACCTTGAATTAGGTTATGTCCACTCCATGGGGATTTTTAATATACAGAGCGAATTATTGTCACTCCTGCTAAATGGTTGTTGTATTTTTCTCAGATACAAGGATAATTTAAATACTTTATTGTGAATTTCTCGATATTTAAACGTAATAATCCACTTTGAGGGGACGGTCCCTTACAGTTTAGGAGCATCAATTTCATTCGTCGAGAGATGACAGAAGAATCGAGCTTCCCGATTGCTCTCGGTCATTTATTTTATTAATCTATTTGATCCTTTATATTTATTCATTTGTCTATATGGCTTTACAATCACGTTCGTATAAACAAAAAACTGTGAAAATTGTGTCAAAATAGGCCATTTTAAAAGAGAACAAAGAATGAAAAGAAATAATTTTCGAAGCATGTAGCAAGAGCCTTAAAATACATTAACTAAGCTGCTGGTCTGAAACAGAAAACGCCAATATCACCCATAAGCCTTACTTTAATTCCACTTAATTTAATTTTATCATTATTCACAAGCACTTTTTATTCTTTATTTATACAAATTCCTGCTCATCATTATCATCACCACCACCACCACTTTCGGTAATACTTAGCACATTCGTGTCAACTGACTCCCAAAATCATTAAAAAGTTAATAAATTTTGTGCTCGTATTTGAAGTTACCAATATTCCCACACTTTGCGGAACAGAGCAACGAAAAATCGCTTGTACATTTGTAAGTATGGAGTTGTAACGTACAAGCCTAGCAGAAAGATTTGTAGAACAGAACAGAACTTTAAAATAACTACAAGTCACAATTGCATACACTTGTAGTGTATTACACCACAGTTTTATGGAACAGGGCCCAGCTGTTCACACGAGCGTAGTCTCGGCTCTTTGTGCCGCCGACCAAATCCAAGCACTGAACTGCGTTTGTGATTTAACTAGGAGGCAGAATAAGAGAAGACTATCGCAATTAATTTGATAAATGGCGAATATTTCACAAGATAATTTTTGCAATGCTACTGAAATTCTTATCCTATATTTTTACAGGAGTTGAAACTTTGGAGTACATACCATCAGTGGCTGCAACTCTTCGGAAATGTTCGACTTATAGACAAAATTACTTTTACTTTACTTGATTTTGTCATTCACCACATCATCATCATCATCATCATCATCATCATCATCATCATCATAATCATCATAGCAACGTCCTTAAGAAGTCAGCAAACGGAATGACATACTTGAGGGATGCAGATAAAATATAATGTGAGAATATTAAAACTTTTTCTGGATTTTCATATTCATGAAAGTTAGTCTTTCTAGGAATATGTAATACATAAGTATTACTGACTTTTAAGCTGTGTATTTAACTTTTAAATAAACAAGACGTCTGAAAAGTCTCCATGGTCGAACTCGAAATCCCAATAATGAATCGATAACACAATCTCGGCAAGAATGAAAGACAAGTTTTTTCCGTCGCTACTTTGAATGCTGGTGTTAACGACGCATTGAATGATGGGAATGTGGCAAGGCATAAAGTTTTGCAGTGTGTTGTTATTTCACTATTGCTAAAAGGGACACGGAAAGATAACTATAGAATCAGTAATTTAAGTGTGATAGCGTTGTAAGACAGCGTAGAAAAACTGCGAAAAGAGAAAAACTGAACAGAGATACTGAAAATTCATTTTATGGTACTGCAATATACGGATAAATTTAAACATTTTTTCAACAAAGTATTAAAAATTATATTATTTTATACGAAGTGTGAATTTTCTTACTTTTCAATTGCTATAATTGGTTCAAATTTACAGAATATATCTCAGGGATCTTGTGATTTTTTGAACAGAACCCTAAGTATTGAAACATGTTGAATATTCAAGAAAGTAGCAACGATTTTAAAAATATTTGTATTAAAATAATTTCAAAGATTCAAAACAAAAACATTTTCCCAGTTGTGATTGCAATATTTCCTGAGAGATAGTACATTAACAATCAATATAATAGTTGGTAAGATACAACGACCCGTGACGCCTTCATTGTTCTCGAATGTTCCGGATACTGTTCACATGCTAATGATAATTTGGAACTGGCTATTTCATCTTCTCAAAGTATTGCCCCTCAGTTCCTGTGGTTATCATTCGCAGCCAAGAGTGCCACTCACGTTCTTTAATGGTATGCTGACAGAGCATCTTCTGGGCTTGGAAATCGCTTCCAAAATAATCGGTTTTGCACTAAAGGAAACAGGAAGGAGTTTAAGGGTGCCAGATCAGGGCTGTAAAGAAGATAGGTGGCAAGCTTCACAGAGATACTCTGTAGGAATGTGCTATTGGCGGTATGGGCAGAGGTATTTTCATAATACATTCTGGATTTTTAATAGTGTTTAACGCCCATTTTCACTGCTGTGGCATCACAGGCGGTGGACACTGATGATACATGAGATGAAATGATAAATTGGTAAAGGATTTTTTTTAAAGGAAGGGTGGGTTGAAAGGCCAAAGTTTAGGATACCTCCTCGGAATTTTCTATTTATGAGGATTGAGAAAAACATGGAAAAACCTCAATCAGGGAGGACGGTCTTTGTGGGAATCGAAACCCAAACCTCTTGCTCACTAGCCATGCCTTAACGACCTCGGCCACCCTGGCGGTGTGCAGCCTGGTGCCTCTAAGTCCCGCAATTTTCCCATGCATTATTTGAAAAACTTCCGCAAGAAGATGTGCAACTTTAAGGTAACTGTCCTTCAAGGGGAGTTCTTGCCACATTATGAAGAATGTCAACTATTTCTTTCCCCACACTTTGTTCTTTTAACGGATATGTCATCCGGGAAGATCTTTACTGATGAATGACGCTTTGATTGCAGGTCAAACTGATAGATTCACGTTTCATCACCTGTTATTATTTCAGAAATACGGCGATTCTGCATTATTACATTTTTGGAGCATTTCGCGGCACCATTCACTCGATCTATTTTCTGCTCTTAACTCAGCTTGTGTGGCACGCAGGGAAATTTGTTGTGACCATTAAAGAAACCTGTACAATTTTTAGACACTTACCGACCCAATATTCTGACATTGTTCTAAATTCTTATAGGTTACTCGGGGAGCCTTCCTGCAGCACCTTTACAGCGGCGCGATGTGTTCCCCTCCTTTTTATTCTTTTTTTTTTAATGTTCAGCCCCCTTAAATTCTGCCAACTAACTGAAGGTTATTTTGCACGCAAAGGAACAAGGTCCCTAAAACACGCGTAAGTCTCTCAATACACCCTTTCTGGTTTAAGGCGCATTTGAAAGTGTAATAAACAATTGCATGGTAAAGTTCTCGACCCAGCTCTTGCGCGACACTGAATTACTACCACAAGTGTTGCTTTCAACCCACGCCGTTGAGACTGCACGGGAAGCGGAAGTTATGTTGATTTACACACAAAAGCATGCCTTACCGCACAACATATATATTTGCGCATTATTGTAAACAGTTTACTTAGGTCCGAAAACTTTCTTAGTGTAGTTCGTACAAATACATCAGTGAATATGTAAAATATGCTACATTTCACTAAAGTTATGTATTATAATATTACGCTTGAAAGATGATAACTATAAACGTTACTATGTTTATAGTTCCCAATTATTTTCTGTATCTTGTGACTCCGTTTTATTTTAACTATTTAAAATGTTTAATGTAATATTTCAATAAGCTTTTCATTTTATTTTGTCAATAAATAGGAAAATAATTAAATTAGTATACAATTATATACATTACTTTTCCTGATTGGGTTATTGATTTATGTTTGTGTATTTAATAATTATAACGCAGTTACAATAATATCTACGAATATTTACAAATGCACGTTTCTATTTTATCAAACAATCATCAATCAGATAATACATGCAGGAAATTAAAATTTAAGGAAGTACCTTTAGAGGTATTAACTATACTGAAGTCAACAAAACAACCATTAACACGATTTTGCAAAATCACAAACACCTATTCGTATTGAACTAAAGTACTTCTTTACGCTTACTCCAAATTTTAGTTCTTTGAGAGGAAAGTTATATTCTCTCCCTACCTGTGTGAAATGAACATTCAATATTATTCTAAATTATTTCAGTAAGCGCTCAATGTTCCAGGTGGTAACGCGCAGTTAAAAGGACTACAGTCAAGTATTACAAGGGAATGGTCTTGTTAAGGATAAAAAAACAAATAAATAAAACTGCCCAACAGTTATTCAAGGGGAAATTTCCCCTTGCCTCAGAAAACTGCGTGATATACGTTATATATTACATAGCATTGATGGTACATAAGAACACAGCTCACGCGAAGTTGGCAACATAGCGTGATGCGTGGTGGGTTTACGTGAAAACATTTATACAGAGTTACATACATTAAGCTGAAGTCCATGAAAGAAACAATCATTTGCTTATATCATAAACGCCACGCTACGCTCCTGCTATCCCCTGTATGACACAGTTTATAAAAGTTGTTTTCCTCGTCTACAGAAAAGTGTTGCCAAATTCGTATATATAATTGCTTGCTTCGTTTATCTGAAAAATCTCATTTTCAGCCCATTAACTATTTACTTCCTTTGCAATGCCAAGTTACAGCGCAAAATTCGTTTATTTCTTTTGTTTAGTTTTTGCTATACAGCGGGATACTTAATACACACGATGTTAGAATTAATAAAGAAACACACATATTTACAACAGGGGAGTTAGTGTCTGTAATAATTCATGATTCTCTTTAGGGTTTAAACAGTTTTTACCCATGTACATTTGTCCCTGATATTATGAAGATATAATATATCTATACAACACTAAGATTTAAGCGTCTGTGCCTGTCATATATGTGTAGATTGCTTTGCTTCTAGATTGTAACGTTGTTTTATACGGTTATGCTTCCACAAACCAATTGACATTCTCAAAGAAACTGTTACCACATATTGGAACACTCAGAATATTGAAAGCTGAGTTGCTATTTTATGTACCAGAGAGCATTAAAGTACACGCTAAATAAGTTTACATACTTTTTGAACCATTTCGCTGTCTTGGGCTGGAATTAAAACTGTAACGCCTTGAAACAATTTTAGTATATCGCTAGATTTAAAGGGTTTCCTTAGTTTGGCCCAAACCAAATAATGACTAATTAATTATTATGCTATAAACAAATATAAAAAATAAAAATCTCTCGCTAAATTGTGTGCTACCCAACAACGGAGCCATCAACTTAAGGAAGCGTAGAGAGCTGCTCAGCAAACCACTTGCTGTGCATGGAGAATGAAAGAAAAATCGCTAAAATAAACTCACTGCAAGGGAGAGGTTGTGTAAGGCAGAGAAAAGCACGGCGAATGTAAAAGAAAATGTGACGGAGGAAAAGTGCAAGCCACGCCATGGTACTTCGTTCGGGTGGACTGCAACTGTGGGGTATCGTGACTATCTACACTACAGTATTGATTGCAAGTCACAAAGCGCGCAACATATTTACTTGCTGTGCTGACTACCAGAATACCTTTAATAATGTAGCTGAAAATCCGCTTTCTGTTAACCACCCAGTTTTTAAAGTTTCTACGCATTATCTGAATGAAGATTTGTGTACAGCAATTTCTCTAAACTCCTGAGAAAACAATTTAATTTGAACGTGTGTACCGTATCTCAAAATATGACCCTTAGCACCGGAAAGTTCTATTATCTCATATACGAAACACGTATGCACAATACAAGTAACGTCAACGTTTCCTTGGCACAAACAGCACACACTACAGCTCAAAGTTTTTAACATCCTTGGTTTACTTAGAAAACAAGTAGCATGACATCAATCAAAACAAAAAAATTATTATTTAACATATAGGTATACAAAAACATCTTATTTTATGATGTACGAGGGGGGGTCATAAAGTTCGTACTATCATCATGAACGTAGATGTCTACGGTCTCGGATCTAGTTCTTTCTCCACGTATGCACCACTCAAACTGTCATCTGTCTCCCACCGATGAATGAGCTGGTGCACAATCTGATGGAGAACCCCGTACTTAGGCTACTGAAGAAATGCTTCATCTCTCGCATCACCTCCTTGTCCTCCTGGAAACGTCTGACACGTAGTGGGGTCTTCATGCGAAATCACTGGTGCTAGGTCAGGTCAATATGGAGGCTGGGCTGAAATGTCATGCCCCAAAAGCAGCCGCACTATTTGATGTAAAGAATGTGCTGGTGCATCGTCGTACAGCAAAGGAACTCCCTTGGACAGCTTCCTCCGGCATTTTTAATGTTCGCCTCCCACGATCTGATCAGGAGGTCCTGAGTGTTTCCACCACTTACTCTGAATGATTCACCCTACATTCATCCACGGTGATAAGACACTCAAAAATGTCGTCAGGATCAGCCTAGCAAATCTGCAACATTTCGACTGCCGCTTCCAGCGCTGTTTTTGCTCAAGTGTGAGCAAGCGCGGTATCCAACGGGAGGCAATCTTGATCATATGTAAAACTTTGTGAATGACGTTTATCACGAACCATGGCTAACGCGCACCTTCTCCACTATTGTCTCGACAGAAACGCGACGGTCCTCAACTTGCGCAGTAATTCCCGGTTCCTATCTGTGATATGGCGGCTTCATTTTGGCCCATCTTTCAGGTTCATATGTCCACATTAAAAACACCTGCGCCACTTAATCACAGTGTCATATTTTGGCGCAGCGTTTCCATACACGGAAACCAGCTGAGTATGAATTTTCTTTGACTATTTTATTTTCAAAAACAGGAAACGAATAACCCCACAAACTTCCGTGTTCTTAACAGAGTGCGTCATCTTGGATTTTGCACTTTAGCAGCGTGTTGCGTGATAATTGCGTGGTAAAATTTTAGTGGTGAACATTATAGGGACGCGTGATTCCTCTGCAATGCAACCGTGAAGTTTTTCATTATTTTAAAGCCGATAATACGAACTTATGACTGCCCCTGGTACGTTATAAGATACACCATGGTTTTCCCTTATAGGGAAACTTCTCCTATAGTTGTTTTTGAACAAAGAGTTTGTCTGTAATGCAGTAGAACTTTATCTCTATTTCCAAATATATTTCATAGATAAGATTGAGCTATTAGGGCGCAAGGTACTTTTCAAATTACTCGGTTGCCATCACTGTTTGGTTCTCATTTTTATGTGATTTTTTCGTAAATTAATTTCCATATAATTTAAAAGATTTTATGTCTAGAAAACCGAGAAAGTAGTTATTCTATTCATAGCAGACAACTGTGCTCCGATGATGAGCAGCAAATAAGGTTTTTCAATTATAATTTTTATATCTGGATTTTCTTATGAGGAATTTGCCAGAAATTGCAGGCCGAGTTAGCTTCCTTTTATCTGTACTTCCGCTCAAGCAAAAGCCCAAGTCAAACTAAGCAGTTAAAATGGATTTAAAACTTTAGTATGTTTCTTTTAATAATGATCTACCCAATTTTGCGTATTGAATTCCTTGAATTTTTATAGTGTTTAAGGCTTTTTTACTAACATACCACCTCAGGCATTGGAAACTGATGAAACATGAAATGATACTTTGGGAAAGGAATTATTGGAAAGGAAACTTTTCACACTTAAGTTTAGAGCATCTTACGGCATTTATTATTGGTGAGGTCAAAGAAAAAAAAAACCCTAAAAAAGAGAGGACAGTTACGGCGAATCCCAATTGAAGATCTCCTGTTCAAGTATCCGTACCTTAGCAACTTCCATTCAAAAGTTTGCTTCAAAAAGATTTTAGCTCTATGTACTTCTTCATTTTTCAGCTTAGGTCAAGGTACTATCTGGTTAATAGTTTCACGGTTGTGATTCATACAAAAATATTTCTTTATTCACTTATGGCAGTCAGCGTTTCCAACCTTAATGAAATGAGAATGTGGCAGTAAATAGCATCAAAGTTACTCTTGAATACCTTCCTTGTTACGCAGCTCCACGAGATAAGTGCATTTGTGTTAAAAAGATGACCATTTATTGTTTTGGGTTATATCAATTAGAGAAGTAAATACAGATTTCTACATGCAGCAATCCACACTTGCAATGTTTAAATGTTAAACGTTTCTGTCAGTTTACTCATGCTTTTCTTGTGTTCGGCACCATTTACATACTGCTTATTAAGATTCTTGATAAGGAATTTGAACAATTAAAATGTTAGGACTGAATTTGTCTTAAGTTTTTTGCAAAAACGTGTAGACTTACTATTACTTTTGCAACGAGCGATTGATTATTATTCAGTGCAATAAATGAATGACTGCGCTGATGTGCAGCTTTGTGCTGCTCAAGAGAGTCGACTTCCATGTGGTGCTGCACGTAAAAACTGCTTCTTTCTCGTTCGCACCAAGGTGTGAGTAACTGTTCTGACTTCAAAATACCTAAATTACTTTGTCCTATCATCCCTGAATCATCATCTCTCTATACTTTGTGGTTTAGATTTATTTTAGGAGTCTGTTATCCAGGGATGTAGAAATGGTGTTCTTGCAATGGTCTGTTTATAAAATATTCAATATATATGGGGTTGTACAAGAGATGCAGTATATTTCTGACCTTTGTGACAGCTATAGACATTTAGAGCTGCAAAGACAGTGGCTACTGTTTGAGAGGAAAACCGGTAGCTCTGAGCGAAGGGGTGGCAGCTATTTAAACGAAGACACAGTTTTAAGTTAGAAAGTTTTATGTATATTACAAGCACGTTATCGTCGCCAGAAAATTACGTGAGTTTTGCTAAACAATTTAATATTGGCCTAAATAGCGTACAATAATTAAACAGCGGCATTCTTGTTTCTGTTTGGCTATCGCATAAACCAGACAACAATACTTCTCTCTCCAGAAGGTGGATAAATTGGAAGACAACGTAATTAGCAGAAGCGGACGGCGCAATGGGCAACTTTAACTCTAAATCCATTGTTGCAAAAGTACATGCTTAACTCTGCAGAAAGTTATTCCATCAACTGATTAAAGATAAAAGTTTATGCAGTTTCCCCATTTCTAAGATTTCTCTTGTGACGCTGATTTTGTTTCAGATGTAGGAAAACTTTTCGAGAAACATCTTCAGAGATTGTTAAATTATAAGCAGTGTCCGGATGTTGATGACCTAAATTTCCGTAAAAATGATTTATAAAGTAAGCTTAAAAATTATAAAAATGAAAAATTTAAAAATTTAAAATTCACGAAAAGCAGTATAAGTAAGAATGCCTCTATGTTTTATTAAATGTAAGTTATTAATATTTTTAAAAGCATATGTTTAATATTCACTCGCGGTAAACCAAAAAGGAACTGACAAATTAAACTGTTTTTAAAAGTGTCTTAACGTCTATTTTTACCTTTGAGGCACCCGAGGCGGACAAATTACACTGTAAAAATATAGTCAACTTATTCTGCACATGCAGATTCTCAATAGTAAAGGAACGCCGATTATTGACAATAATATTCTTATATTTTGAAAAGCTCCTATGGCACTTACAATCGGAACATATTTAAAGTATGCTAAGACACCAGATGTAAAACCCCCACGGGTGGCCGAGGTCGTTAAGGCAGGTGGAGGTGAGCGGGAGGTCTGAGGTTCGAAACCCGCCAGGATCGTCCTCCCAGACTGGGTTTTTTTTTCCAGGTTTTCCTCAGTCCTCATAAATGGCAAATGCCGGGGAGGTACCCTAAACTTAGGCCTGGAACGTTTCCTTCCTTAAAAAAAATCCTTCCCAATGTATCATTTCATCTCGTGTATCATCTGTGTCCACCTCAGCAGTAAAAATGGGCGTTAAACACTACCCCCCCCAAAAAAAAAACATTTTCTTTGTTTGAGACAAAGCTGGTGGACTTAAGGAAGGTGGGCGCGAACTTCTATGTGCTCAAAGCACCATATTTGAATAAACGCCTTAAATATCTTTAGCAGACTTCACCGTGTATGTGACCGCATCGGCGACAAACATCATGTCGATTCCCTCGGGTCACAGTAAATGCATGGAGCGGTCCAGCAGTCGGCGGATAGTTGAATGTTTACTGCTTCCAAAACTTCGGTGTTCAGAGGAAATACGTTACCCGGGCTATTGATTCCCCACAATGGGAGAGGTCTTCAATGTCCCTAATTCCGTCAGTAGAGACAAAGATCTTGTTAGCTTCGATCGTTTGTCTAATTCTTCTCATGGTGGGCTCCTAGAACCGAGGAATGTAATTTCTTCTTACAGTCGTCTTACTGGAAATTAATTGGCCAGTGTAACGTTGTAGTAAGTCGCTTAATGTTACACTACTTAGTTTCCGTAGAGGAATATTCACTGAAACTAGAATGTCACCCAGTTCTTTGAAAAATGCTGAAAATGTGCTGTTACTTTCTGCAGCTCGTGTTAACAGTAACTGTGCTGATGTTTTCCTTCTACCACCATTCTCTGCTGTCACTTTAACCTTCACAAATCTTGCACAATAATATCAAACCATTAGTCACAAACACGCCTTCGCCAAATTCAGAAATCGTTTGATTTAAATTATATTGTTTATACGGCTATACATTCGGCATTAGAGCGTAACTAAAATTATTCTTCTGCACCAACTGATTTGCAGGACACCTAAGTAAATATTTTCCTAGGTTTGCTATTTGGCTGAAAATGGGAGCGTGTAAAAACAATAGGTCGTGGAATGCTGTAAACCACATTCCTTTCTAATCATAAAACGTTTATATCGGTAGAAATCTGAACCAATGATCGCGTAATGAGAAGCTCTGGTTGTCCATTGTGTCACGTCTTCCCCTTAATTCCCAGATGGTGTGATTGGCTGTTCCAATAACATTTCTGGCAAATTACTAGGTAAAGTTGTAAACTTAATACGAAAGGCTCAACACGTTTTCCTACTACTGCAGTTATTTCAAGGTTAAGGCACGTCTCATGTAAAATTGCATCCTAGCTCTGCTTAAACGAGGAAAGTGCTGCAGAATAGAAAAAAAGATTAAATCTAAAAGTAACAAAGTATATCGCTTAAGATATAAAACTACCAATAATGCACTAAAACTGTAAAAATGAACCTAAAACAGAAAAAAAAAAAAAAAATGGAAGATAACTAAAAGTAAGGTTAAAAACGAACGTTTTACATCGATAAATCCATGATCACATTGAGGTATATATTAGTATAGCTTACGACATTTTAGATAGGGGATAATAAATTCATCAACACACGGCCCTGATTATAAGTTTTGCTGTTACAGTAGTAAGAAATGCTTTAGTAACATTTTGGAGGTCAAAGGTTACATTCACGAACGCTAGAAAGCCGTATGCTTTATTCAGGGCATTGCTCTAAAGGAAACATAAACGAAGAGTTTCAGGTTCCAGTCCTTGTTGGGTAGGCTTTAACTGCTGTTTTACGTCAACCCATAGGACGAATGTGCACAAACCATCCATTATTTACTAACAAACGTTCACCTTTCCCCAGTGCGTAATATCGAGACTCTAGTGGGCCAAATAATGTGCCAGTTTGTATAAAATTTAGTATGTAGTCTTCATTATTGATTGCAATCAAATGTATCATTCAAATAAATCCAGACAATTATTAAAATTACATTTGTTAACTTAAATAAAATATTTATATTACTAAATAAATTATTTTTTTTCATAGAAAAGATGCGAATTTAAACAGTAGGACAAAAAGGAACATTCCTAAAGTAGATACATAAAAATTAGCATCCTTGCCGTCGTATCTCCTTCGGCAAAAAGAGATGTGGGAGGCTTGAACTGTAACTGCATCTTTCTTTTGAAATCGATGTCAATGTTCTCTTTATTCACTATGCAGTTGACAGTTTTATTGTGGACAACTGGACTAGGCTCACAAAGTTTTAAGGCGATACTACACTCAAATTTAACCAATAAAACTACAGCAAGACAATGCTCCCGCCCATTTAGCAAAATTGGCCTTACAGAGAGTTCAGAAACTAGATGGAATAAAACTGCCGCCTCGTTCGATACACTGCATCCCATATGTTGCTCCTTTCGACCGCGCTTTGTTCCAGTCCATGGCAACATTTCTTCGAGAAAGGCGTCTTTTTCCTTAATTCATGTACTGAAAGGAGGTCAACTGTAAGTCAATCACCATAGCGAGAGCTTGATTGCTCCTGAAAAATTAATTTCGCTTATTTTTTAAAGTTAGATATGTTCAGGAGAGGAAAATGAAAGCTCTCACATAATATTAGCTTCATCCTTTTTCCCCGGAAGTTTTCCCGCTCCCCTGGGTAACAGAAACTAGTATTTCCTCTTGAAAGTTTTTTCCCCCCAAGAAGTGATCAAGTTTCTCTCGAGGATCTCTAGCCAAAAAGTTTACGCGAGCGTTGTCGAGTGCTAGTAATGGCAATATCACCCTGGCACGATGTTGTAGTGTTTTCTATATTTGTTCTTCAAAATTAACATGCTGGTCCAACCAGGCCCCTTGTATTTCAAGAATTTATTTCTGCCATTATTTGCCCGTAGAAAACGAGTTTTGTCCACAAAATGCTGAATTTTTACTGATTTTGAAATATCATTCACGAAATTTTGTATTCTCTTTTGTATATATGCAAATTTGATCATTGCATCTATTTTCTTTATTCTTGCTCTACAGTTCGAAAATCACTCTTCGAGTTACGAAAGAAATGGTTTCTGAAAATATTAAATTGCAATTATGTATACGCTGGTTGCACTAAGAAATCATTATCATATTCAGAAATATTTATCGAGTAAGACGGCAGCAATATCCTTTAAAAATTGAGTCAATGCAATATAAGGCAATGTTCCAAAATGTGCACTAGTTTTTTAAACACATTTCCCCGCACTATACGAGCATATTCAAGATATATATAGCAGTGACTTCCTGATGATGAGCCTGCACATCTACTAACTGCGCGTCCTCTCTGAGACTTAAGCGATCTTAACAGAGAAGTGCAATTTCCGTTAGACGGAACGACCTGTCAATATTTGTACATTATAACGGAGAGGAAATTAGCACTCAAGGGGGAGTTGGAAAATACGTATGTACGATTGTTGGCCGTCTGGTTCCTGAAATTCACATACTTTGCGTTTAGATAGTTAAATATTAACGTTAATAGTAAATAAATAAATAAAATATTAGATATATTGATTCGTTTATCTTTATCTTAGCCCTAGATAACATTTTTAGCTCCTGGTGATACAATGTGGATTTGGAGCATTCTTTTCGTTACCAATTGGTTTAACGTGGAAAAAGTATTGATCTGCTTATACATGGTAACAGGTGATAGTTCGCAATCACTGTTATTAATCCTTTCAATATCTTTCAATGAATACAGAAATAAACTAAATGAAGTATACCGCCATCATCATATCTTTGTTCTAATGAGTGAATCGCACTAAACTAACAAACAAATAAACAAACAGAAATGCATAAATCCTTCAGAAATTTCCAAATATTTTATATCAAATGGATCTATTTGAATACAGTAAACAGCTTTGACCTGAGCACTTATACCGTAGCTGTTTAACTCAGAACTGCAAAAATTGCGCTGTCACTTTTGCTGAAAGGACACAAAATTCAAGCTAAGAATGACATGCAAATTTTCAAGTCCCGTTACTTTGGTCATAAAAGTGCAGATGCCAAAACCCACTTAAAAATAATTCATTTAATCATTTTCTCTTTTTGATAATCTTAATAACTCTCTCAAAAACTAATTTGGACCCATTTTGGTTTAGTCAATTGTGAGACCCCAAATTGTTCCGGTGTGAATGACTTATATGACATTTCCCTAAACTTTTTACATATTTGCATCCCTATTATTTTTCTGTGTCTTTCGAACCTCTTGTATTTTAGTGTTCCTATTTATTCATCTTCATTAAACAGTTATCTTAAAAGCTATGGATTATAAATATTACTCACTACTCTCTCCCTTGCCAAACATGAACCGAATGGTCTCAGAGTATGTGCATAGCTTATTGTTGAAGTTGTTTCTCGTTATAGATAAAACCCTCTAATGGGAGTCACTTTGGCCACTATGGCCACCAGTAACGCTTCTGGAAGATCCAGGTTCAAATCTCTTGGGGCCGGCCACTCTGATCCTAGGTTTCCCTTTCGTGGTTTGTCCTAGTCACTTAGAAGAATGCTGGGATTCACATTTCCTTTCCAAGAATTTTCATTCCATATTTCTAGCTTTGGATTGCAGGGCAGAAAGCACCATACTAAACGTCATGGCGGTGATATGAACGTCTGGAGGATTCTGCGTGGGATGCCTTGAGCGATATGTCCTGCCTCCCTAAAACCTGCTGGCATTGGACGTTACCATCTAATGGAACGTTAGGAAGCCCTAGGTCTGTGTATCGCTACCCATTAAATTTCTCATGTCGGGACAAAAGGCGCCGTCAGAGATGCCGAATTACCTTCTTCCGTTGCAACGTAACTGAACCTCTCCCTGTCATTGTCAGTTCTCAGATCTGTTTAGATGAACTTTAAAACTGTATACAAACTGCTCGCAGTAAGGCCAATACATCAGGTTAGACCTGAAGAAGCGTTTCCAGCAAACCTACGTGTATGACGCAAACATTGAATTATTCAGATAAATTATGCCCTTCGGTGTCACAGTCATCACATAAGGACAAATCTCTTTGGATATTTTAATACATTTTTTCCCTTGTTTCATTAATACTTCAGAAACTCAAACAGATTAAAAAAAAGTAATGCACATTTCATCCTCCATAATATTTCTATTCTGAAAGGAACTACTGGTTGTGGAACAGTTCCGTCATCAATTTCACTATCAAAAGCTCTTCTTTCAAATTGCTCACACGTCAGTCCTGATGGTGTAGTGGTTACCATCCTTGCCTCCTAAACCCCAGATCGCGCGTTCGATCCCGGCCAGAACCGATTGCTGTTTGGGCGTAAAAATTCTAAGTATGGCTTCCTTCGGAAGGGAAGTAAAACCGTGGGTCCCGTGTCGTACATTTACGGCACGATAAAGAACCACAAGCCTGAAAGAGAGGCCTCTGAGCAAAATTTATCGGCCGTTTCACGCCCTGAATTCAATGGAACGCTGATGACCTGAGATGTTAAAGAGCGTCCGTAAATAAACCAAATAAAAAAATTGCTCACATTTGTTTGAAACATTTGGTCATTTTCTTATTATGTTAGTGACTTCGTTTGTTTTATAGGTTAAAGAGTGACTATAATATCCTGAAATTTATTATTTATTCGTTGTTAGATATGATTACTTCTCCTAACCAGAGAAAAGCGCCGTTCTTAATTATCACCGACATAGTCAACTTTTAGGATGCTTTACTTCATTCAAAGCTGCCTCCCATTCAGTAGCTTATCTTCCCATAATAATCATCTCATGATTAAGGATTATTCCTGTACCGTCTTCAGCTTTGCTGGGCGAACCGTAGCATATACAGCAAAGCCTGGTAAAGGTAATCTAATTTGTGGTAGTCTAACTTTTTCATTTAAGGAGAAAATTTCTAGTTCTTCACCTATATCTTCGTTTTTAATATGGCCCAGAAGAGAACATCCCTTAATCCTTCCAAGAAATTTCATCTCTCAGACTGTACCAGCATATAAATGAAGAAAGTGAACATGATTTTGCAGCGTCTTTCTATCAATTAAATAGGATTAGCAAATTATATCACATTTAAAACAAAAGTGATAGTATTCCAAGGAAAATACTCAGTATGAAGTAAAATTGTTTTAGCAAAGTTAAACACTATAAATAATTGAGATGTGATGTAGTTTATGAATATAATGACGTTATATGTAAATCTTGTTAACTACGTCGAAAAATCTTATAACACTGTGAACATTTCGTCGTGTCAGTTAACAGTGAATTTCATTAAAGACGCTTTTTACGCTGAAACGGCAACGCCTGGGATTCTATTCGAGAGATTCCGGGATCAATTCCCTAGGATTGGCCATTATAACTTCTTGTTCTTGTTCTTGTTCTTGTTCTTCTTCTTCTTCCTGGTCGCGTAAGCAAATGCTGGGATGGATCTTCATTTTCTCACAATTTTTCCACTCTCCAGTTTCATATAATTTCATTCCGTTTTTCTGTTACAAAGGCGGAAGTGCCAGAAAAGTAGAGTTTGAGTGGTGTGGCGACATTGGAAAGGTTTCCAACCTGGCGTGTGTTGTGGAGGCGGCTCTTCTGAAGGACTTGCGGTGTTCTATCTGAAAACATTGTTAGGAAATCGCCGCCCCTGGATCTTGCCACCCGGTGTCCCCCTCAAGTCATCCCTTCCTCTCCGGGGCGTAGGCACAAACGACCAGCTGTGAGCAGGACTTAGGTACCATTTTCTGCCCCAAACAATATAATCCAACTTTTCCCTACTGATACACCACAAACGGTGGATACTAGTAATACATGAGATGAAATGATAAATTGGGAAATTATTTTTATTGAAGGAACGAAGCGTTCCAGGCCTGAGATTAGAGCACCGGAATTTTCCATTTGTGAGGACTGAACAAAACGTGGAAAATCCTCAGAGAGGACAGCACTGGCGTATCAAAACCGAGAACTCCAGCTCACAAGTCCGTGCCTTAACGACCTCAGCCAGGCTTGTCGATCCCAGTTAAACTGACCGTATAAATTAATGCATTTATAGCTTTAAACTGGCCTTTACACTTAAACTCCGTTGCAGTTATTAACATTTTCAATTTTCTAATAAATGTGTTAGTACAGTAATTACATTGTCGTAGACATTAACATTCGGACATGAAATCATTCCTCTATTTTCATTTGCATGTCTTAAAATAACAGTCGTCTCTATAACTTGAAACCTTATGAAGTCCAACATAGAATTAGAATATTTGTCATGTTTGATTTTGTCTGTTTTGCTTTACGGGTCACATATTCAAGTAATTTGTTTGGAATTTAAAGTTTAAGCCATGGTTGCTAATTCCATTTTCTTCCGTCTTTCTGCTGACATTCTGAAAGTATGGCGCCCTACTTTAAAACAAACTCGAAGAGATCTGCAGATAATTCGCTGGAGTATCTTGACACAGTGTTTCTATGAAAAAGAAAAGCTGGAATTCAGCTTTTCAAGTATTATCTGCCATATATTATCGATTTATTAGCTTGGTTCTAGTAATGAATCTATTGTTTCCTTATAGAAACATCTTAGTTTATACTCTTTTGGCCTGTTTTTTATTTTTTCCATCCGTTTTCGGAAATTCCAGTTTTTCACTTTTCTGTTGCTTTTTGGACACTATCAGTTACCAGTAGGAATATTCAATAGAAGGAAAAACAACTTGGGCTGCAAATTAATCCGAAGAACGATGCACTTTCTTTAATGAAATTGAACTATGAGTTACTTATTACATTCTATTCAAATGGACAACCTTCTTATTCAATGTTAATCGGATAGGAAATTTACTCACTGTCATACAGAACTTGAAACGTCTATCTATGCAATGTCACAACACATATTTGTTTAGACGTTTATAAATGTATTTCTTTAATGTCCATCTTTTTCCTAAACGTATGACTATTAATACTATCACTTTCATTAGTCACGCCGGTTACAGAATTGTCTTTTGATGAACCGTTACTTTAGAGGGTTTTTCCAAACGTTTAGAACATAACTATTTCAGCATTTTCCCTCGTATTTTTGTTTACTGCAATTTAAAGGTTTTCCGGTGCATTTTAAAAAAATTCACGATTGAAATTAAATATCTACTACAGCCACACTTCAGTGTATTTCCAGATTATTTTAAAATGGGGAATTTAGTATACAGCATAATACAGATATTTTTCTTTACACTCGTAAAACAAGCACTTTGGAACAGGAAAGTTAATCAACAATGGCATGTAATTCTATCAGTACTGCTTATGATGCACGTGTGCAAACCCGGCCAGGACCGATGGATGTTTTCGGGCGTAAAAATCGTAAGTATGGCTTCCTGCGGAAAGGAAGTAAAGCCGTGGGTCCCGTGTCCTACATTTACGGCACGAAAAATAACCTCAAGCCTGAAAGAAGAGGCCTCTGAGTAAAATTGTGCTTACAAGAAAGCTGTTTTGGTTTGGCCAGGATAATTTCAATGAAATTTTGTGGTAAGATATCCTAAATTTAATGGCAATGACCATTTTACTTTAAAATTAAAGGTAAGTGTATAAATAATCGTTGATAAATAAGTAGACACTAGGCAGTTGTACAAAAAGGAAGGTAAATGTGCAGTGGTAAAAAACTAACACTGTATCCATTAAAAATATGACGAAAATTATAAATACAATGAACATTTTCTAGAATTAGACGTAAGTTTGCAAACACATGGAGCCATGTTGATGACAAACATATGGGACCATTTCTAAAATAATGCAAAAATATTACAACATCTTTGCAGACGACATTAAAATTCCCGCATGAAAATGATTATACAAATCAGTAAGTCTATAGTAATAATAATGTAGGTGAAAGTTAAAATAACAGAAATAAAATGTAGATGAAAGTTACAGTAGTTATGCGTCATCTCAATATATACGCCCTAAAAATCTTACAAACTATGATGCAAACACTTATGAATTCAGAGGAAAAAAAAAAAAAAAAAAAAAAAAGAAATGAAATCATATGGATAAATTCCTAAAAAAAATTACAGGTTCTAATACTTTTATTTGTTGGTAAGGAATGTTTAAGTATTGCTCATTTTCCTGCTTACGGAGTATGAGATCCAGATCATCGATATATAAAAGTGTTATAAATAAAATAATTTTCAGTACTAAACAAGAAACTATGTGTTTTCTGTATTGCTGTATTGCTCATCTCTGCGCTGTTTAGGGTGGCGCGACAAGCTTTGTGCCAAAGCTGCGCCGCTGGTTACAGACCAAGTTGCATAATCAATTTTCCAATTTTAGTACATAAGTGTTATGTGCCGGAAAAAATATTATCCCAAATAAATTAGGATGGATTAATTCTGCCAAGTTTCCTTGACCTTGGTCTGGTCCAACAGAAACAGTTGACTTGATAGTCGACAACAAGTTTTTAACATCGTTGTCCTTAGCACTTGATCATCACATTTGCTTTCAGCTTTCAACCTATGCCTGCTTTGCTATGATCACTTCTAAACACGCAAACAACACACACTTTTCAAAACAGAGTGTGTTCTTAGGGTGTTTTGATTGAATGTATACATGTAATTATTTGATGAACAGTAATCAAAAGCATGTGATATTATTTTGGTTTGTGGAAATGTGGAAGCAACTTAAATAAAGTGCAAACCGTAATGTGGTATTGGAAATGCTATCCAAAACTGCTTTTTAACATTTACTCCTATAATTTACTCTAAGCACTTAAAAGAGAATGGTTTGTGTTTAAAAAAGAATGAGTTGGAAGTCAAAAAACAAAACAATTGCTCTCTTGGTACATGCAGCAGTCATTCTTCAAGTAATTGAACACGTGGTTCTAGAATAAATAGAAAGAACTGTTGGGAATGTTGTATTGTCATAAACTTGATCCACAACAATATAACTTACTGATCTCAAGCTTGTTGTTGTGAGTTTGTACTAAAACAATGGCGCAATAGCTGTGATTTCCTCTTAAACTATCCGTTTTCGGTTGAAGCAATTTATAACAATCGTCGAAATGCCAATTTCAGGAAAACAGTCTAACGTGAAAATCGCAATGCAATCGGGTCCCTTTCAACTATTTTTGCGCCACAATGCAATTCCGCCGCAATGTTTGTAGATCGTATTTCACTCCAAAATTTATGTTGGTATTAGAACTTACACTTAAATCACTGGTCGGTCCTGGTGGTGTAGTGGTTACCACACTTACCTCCTAAACCCCAAGATCGCGGGTTCGAACCCGGCCAGGACCGATGGATTTTTTTCGGGCGTAAAAATCGTAAGTATGGCTTCCTTCGGAAGGGAAGTAAAGCCGTGGGTCCTATGTCGTACATTTACGGCACGAAAAAGAACCTCAAGACTGAAAGAGAGGCCTCTGAGCAAAATTTGTCGGCCGTTTCAGCGTTCATAAATAAATAAATAAATAAATAAAAAAAACCAACAACTTAAATCACGGTCAGTAACAAATGACAAACGTGGGGTGTTACTGTTTACATGTATGATGTCTACATTTCCGTAAAGTTAGAAAACTAAACAACACTTCATTCTAGCCATGGAAGTCGTGCGGAAAGGATCGAGGGAGGTTATGATTTAGTAGTGTTTAACGGACGTTTTACTGTTGAGGCACCACATTCGGCACATTGTGTGATACACGAGGTGAAATGATAAATTGGGAAAGAATATTTTTAAGGAAGGAAGTGTTCTAAGTCAAAGTTTAGGGTGTATTCCCAGCATTTGCCATTTATGAGGACTGTGGGATATCTGGAGAACGGGGAGAACGGCCCTGGCGGGAATCGAATCCCAGACCTTCCGCTGACTGGTCCGTGCCTTAACGATCAAGCCGCTCGTGTCAATTGAAAAGAGGGAGTAACTTGCTGGTTAAATTTAGGAAATCTCGTATATGCACAGGACCCTGTCCAATGACGACGTGCAAACATATCTAATAAAGTGAAAATAACACCACTCAACATTTAATGGAAGAAAATGATGACCACAATCATGGAATTCACGAGAGAAGTTTAACGGGTCAATAGTTGGTGAATCACGTGAAAGAAGTGTTACCCAAAACATTCTCAAATTATTTCTGAATTTATTAACGAGAGAGAGGAAGAAGTTTATCTTCATATTTTTCAGATAAAATTGTTTGCGTGAAGCTATCTAAAGAAACAAGCGACGTAATCTTCCATCTTTACCAAAAAGTATGTAAAATGTGCACGAAAGTGTTTATAGCTTACAATTAAGTACCTAATTCTTATAAACTTTCTCTTTTGTTCCTTTAATCAAAATATTTATAAAAATTCTTGTTTTAATGCCTCTTCAAACAGAAATCTACCTGAAGATTAATGACGTGCAATGTTCCCAACTAATTAAACTTAATTCAAAATAACATAAAAAGAGGAAGTTTTCATTCAAAAGTACAAATCTGCTTAGTTATCTCCAATAGAATATATAAAGTTAAACTAATGAATTATATATTGGGTGGATATTTTCTACGATAAGATTGAAGTATGTAATATGTTTTTATCAAAAGTATAATCTTTAACCACGTCAGATGAATATACACAAAAAATAGTTGTAGTGTGTTATTTTGTCAATCCTCAGTCTGATCTATGATTACAAGATTAAGTTTTTACATAAAACAACACAATGAATGCTAATCTTAATAGAGATGGGGCAGAATATTCCACGTTATTGTCAACCTACACCAAACATACAAATATTATGTGCTTGGTGCACATGCATTGTGGGGCAATTGCATTGTAGCGCAAAGCATGCTATTTTCGCAGGTAAGTGGCACAAATGTGTTGCTCTGAATGCAAACCCGTAACGATTTCGAGAAGTGCGTGCGCCATAACTGAATTTTAGTTTTATTAGAATATCTTAATGAAAATATATAGTAGTACTTTCAGAAACTCTTTCTGCTTTTTGGAATGTGTTTAGCTAGAAATTCAGAATGCAGTATTTTATGAAAAATATGAAAACATTAAATAAAAGAAATAGATAAATAAATCACAACTTAAAATGTATATTCACCTCTTTCTTGACCCTATAGGCGAAGGTGATCCCATCTTATATAAATATCTAAACAATTTCTGCCATTATACATAAGTAGTGACTGATTTCAATTCATTGTATATGTTTAGTTGGAGGAACATGCAGGATGGCAGTTGTTGCTTGAGATAAAATGATGTGAACAAATAAGGTAGTTAGCTAGACCATTAGCTCTGATTATCATTTCTGAGATGTATGAAGCAAGACCAAGCTGCAACACGCTCCACTGCAGTAGCAGTCACTTGGATCGTGAAAATATACCTAACCAATCACCTATGTCCATAATAGAAAAATGAACCATATTTTATCTCTCAAGATACTAGTCTTGTAGTATCAATTAAGGATAATTTTAAAATTTTGTTTCTGTTATTTTGATGAATGAATTCAACAGAAAATACAAGCACATGCAATACGTAGCGTTTTCCAATCAAATACGGGTAGCAAAGTATGCTTGACTACAGTAGCTTATGTATTATTCCCAGCTGTAAAGCAAGTTTATAGATTGGTTTTACTCTATGGAGTTCACTGCGCTCAAAATAGCAAATAGTTTTTGCTTATGTGGCCCAGGATAAAGTAAACCGAAAATTTTGCCAAATACGAAAAGTTATCTATATAATTATTAATTTAATTGTTGCTAAATCGTGAAAAACAAATAGTCAAAATGCTGCTCAGTTTTGCAGTAAAATAGTTGTAAGAGTTGGTCGAGATGAAGAAGATAATATAAAAACTGAATACAATTTCACAAAGTTCTAACATCAAGCGTGTGAAATTACTCTTAATAAGCAAATTCAGGAGAACCATCTCAGTTTTGTGTCAACTCAAAAGAAAAAGTGGAACAACAAAGAACGTGATTATGAGAAATTGTATCAGAAATGTTTGCCATATCCTAAGCAAAGTCAACGATGGATAGCCAAAGAAATGCACCTTAAGAGAGCATCAATCCAGCAATTGATTCATGAATTGGGTGCATTTTCCTATCTTAAACAGAATTGTCAAGGTGTGTAAGGTTGTTATTCAAACCAAAAACATCTAAATTGTGTGCGAATGTGTATCACAATGAAACTTTTTTGGTATCAAATGGTTTTCCGACGAATTTCGTATTGTGTTGGGTGAGTAAATAAGCTATGAGATTTCTTGCAACTGAAAGGTCAATAGATTTGTTACATATTCTGTCAATGTTTTCCATTTTAGCCGATTTCCAGAAACATAGAATATTCCTGTCCTTCAAACTCGCCTGATTTTCAAACCCTGATGTTTATTTGTTGGGTACCCTAAGGAGGAATGTATACACGAACTCAATACCCAGGGACATCATTCAGTTTAAACAAAATACTATACACGTCCTTCGTCTCATAATCGAGAAGTTAATAGAAAACACGTTTAGTTACTTTCATTAACGTTACAAATATCCGAAAAAGATAAAAGTTCGTATTATATGTATATAAAAATTAATTCAGTTCAGTTCAGCCATACTGTATATAGTTAGAATAGCAATAAAATGACATCTTTTATCATAAGCTTTTATCTTGCGTTAACACTCTCTAAAAGTAATTAAGTTTTACTTGCACACAAGCAATAAGATTTCTCACCCAAGTGATCAGCTAATGCCAAATTACCCTTCTACACACTAAACAAACATACGCTATAAAATCACCTTTTCGCCATGAATTTTTTGTTTCGGTAGCTGTTTTCTGCATGGTGCACTCAAGGCCTTGGTTTCCATAAAACTGCCAAGGTAGAGAGCAATTAGAGTGAAAAAGTTTGTTTTGGGTTGGAGGGTTCGCCGTCATTATCTCGCCCAAACCATCCATTTCTGAGGTTGTAATAAGCGCACTTAATTACGTACTTCGCGCTGTCGCGCTCCGTAATTAATTTCTTGGCCGGAATGCAGGGGGAACATGAGGTACGAAATATGTGCCAAGTACAAGTGCCTAATACTGGTACCAAAATGCAACTGTGTCTTCTTAGGCGCAAGGATTCATAGCCTCTGCAGAGAAAGCTAAATTTCGTTTGTTACAAATTTTATGTTCCTCACAGTAAACAAATGCATTATATATTGAAATTAATAGAATTAGCCCTTTCTAGACAAGCTAATTTAAAATACAAACAATAACTGAAAAAATAAACCGATGTCGTAGTTCAGGGGAAATGTGGAAAGTTGAATGAATATCAAACAGGAAACCGAGCGGGGCGGCTCAGGAGGTAACGCTCGAGTCTTGCATTAGGGAGGTCCCGGGTTCAATCCCCGTTGGGCTAGTCATGCTGACCTTGGGTTTTTCGTGGTTTCCAGGGTCAATTAGGCGAATGCTAGGATGGATGGATGGATGGATGGATGTTTACATTCCATGGGTATTTTTCGCTCTCCCGTTTCATGTAATTTCATTTTGTTGTTTCTCTTACAGGGTCAAAAGTGGAGGATACCGCGGTGTAAAGATATCTTGTACTTTGAAAAGGTTTCCGCCCTGACGTCTGATATGGAAACGGGCCTTCTGAGAGGCTCGCATGGGAGGGGGTTCTGCTGGCTCGGGGGTATTTTATCTGAAAATACGTTAGGGACCCTATTGCGTCCGCGCAGTCCCCACCCGGTGTGTCTCTCACCTTATCCGTTCCTTCCTGCCTGGGAAGGGAGGGAACTTAGGCACAAACAGCCTGTCATGAAAGAGACTGAGTTACCTTCGCCCCGGCCAGTTCGCCACTATTGCTTGATGTTATAAACATCTTCATGGAGATCACTGTAACATTTAATGTACGCAGTCTCTCAATGAGAGAAGGATTACAGAGTTTATAACAACTGTGTTGATAACATTCAATTTAAATTGGAAAATGGGGTATTTATAATTAACAAATGATCATAAGCAGCTCTTTGATTCAGTATTCCTGGCAGTCGGCCACCATATACGTCCCTGACTTCCAAAATGCTATTCACGTGGCCTTTGACTTTTCACCTATGAAATATTCAGATATTGCTTTTACGTGTTTTGTCTGTTGTTACACTGTTTCGTGCCTTTTTGAAGAAGTGTATTGGTTTGTATCAGCCAAACAAGTGCTGCACAGATTAATATGTTTGTGGTCATCGCTATTGTGAGGCAAGTCTATACATATTTTACCGCATATTCCTGTTCGATCCGAAACGTTTGCTTTGTTTGTGAGAGAGCGCTAAGAATTGTGAAAGTTTCGATCAAGTTAGTAAGTATAGCGTTTTCTACTAAGGTCCTGTAAACATATGTTTGGAAGCCTAGTATATGGATCTTTAAACACTAATGATGGAAAAGTATTATCAATATATGATATGCATGGTTTGTATGACTTATTTATTTTGCGTTTAACACATGTCTATTCTGATAATCAGGATTTTAGACAAAATCAATGCACACAATTGCTTTATTTATGGACGCTTTTTAACATCTCAGATCATCAGCGTAATGCACACGAGAGAGAGAGAGAAAATCTTTATTGGATTGTTCAATATTTCAGCTTCAACTGTCATCACATATGTTGGATGAAAAACATAGTGTAGTATAGAATGTACAAAAAAATGGATGTTATAAACTGCAATAATAATGAACATTGGCTACACGCCTTCCTGCTATAAAAATATTCTATTAACCTCCAGTGTCACGTTTCGTTTATTTGTGTCAATATTAGACTACCAGTATTACGTTTTTTGTGGAAACCCCAGTTTTAGTTTAATATTCTCGTTATCGATTATCTCGTTAATAATGAATAATCTTCAGCTGTAAAGAGACTGTATTACGAGGGCCAGTCAAAAAAAAATTAATAGTGTTTAACGCCCATTTTTGCCACTGAGGCACCACAGGCTGTGGACACTGATGATACATGAGATGAAATGATGTATTGGGAAAGGGTATTTTTCATGGAAAGAAACGTTTTAGCCCCAAGTTCAGAGTACCTCCCTGGCATTTGTCAATTATGAGGACTGAGGAAAACCTAGAAAAAACCTTCACTCAGGGAGGACGGTCCTGGCGGGATTCGAACCCCAGACCTCCTTCTCACGATTCCGCGCCTTAACGACCTCGGCCACCCGTGGCGTTAGGCCAGTCAAATGGAAACTAAGAGTCAAACTGCGGACAAAGAAAAAACTGACAGACCTATCAATGTTATCAGCCACCAGCAACTTCCTTCTCCCACTGCGTCACAAGTAAAAGGTACTTCGGTTGGGAGCGAAGCCAATCTTGCAGCGCTGCCTCCACTTACACGTCAGACCCAAAGCGCCGCCCCTTTAAGCTCTTCTTTTGGGCCAACCATGAAAATCACAAGGGGAGAGGTCGAAACTAAAAGCCGGATTTTCCAAGAACTCCCATGGCCAGGGTATCATGGTGTTCTTGCGACGTTGGTCGTGCATTGCCGTGCCTTGTTACCCAGCGGGGCAGAAAGTTTGGCCGTTTGTTCTCGATCCGCCATCGTGTAACTGTCGGAATTAATGGTAAGGCCGTCGGGGGAGCACTCAGGTCAAAACTGGGCATCGGTGATCGAAGAAGACGGTCAGCATGACGTTGCCTGTTAGGACATTCTTCGGCGGGCATGCGCTGTGCTTCCACTAAGTACTGACTGATGCGTTTCCGGGTCGTAACCATGGCACCATGAAGCGTCACCCGTTATAATACTCTACAGAAAGCCGTCGCCCTGTACGGTACTAGCCGTACCCTCTCGGCCTTCTTCGCGGCATAAGACAGCGTGGTATCCATTGTGTTGATGTAATGGACATTGTCATTAATGAAATTGGTCAAATGTATGGTCTCATCTCATCCTTCGTAATGCGCCTGTTGACTTGAACAAGTTCATTTCTATCTTAACAATCGCTGGAATATGACACAGTGCGCCTCGCCAGGCCTTGTTCGTTCAGGGTGGATTCGTGCAGAACATACTCTAATTTTTTGCCTAGTCCCCAGTCCCTTTTCCCATACACAGCACTCATTCAGTAGTGAATTTTGCTTGCAGCTTACCCTTCTCCCGCTAAAAACCGAATGACTGCTCATTGCTCTTGCTTGGAAGCTTCCATTTTGCACACTTCGAGCAAGCTACCCATCGCTCTTGAGTAGCGCTACAAACCTTACACTCAGACTTTCGCCGACGCTGTTACTCGTCTCTGCTACAATTGTTCGATCTTTTTTATATGACTGACCAATATAAAGACAGGAAATTAATCTCCTAATATTTAACACCATGCGCAGTTTAGAATTGTATTTTTTTTATAAGGATTAAGCAGCAGAACATGTGAGAATATTGTCACACTTATTAGTTATTACAGTGCCATAAACTAAAAACTCAACCTAGTACTTTATTTGCTCGAAGAAATCAAGTGGATGTGAACAGAATAATGAGAATAAAAAATTAATGACTTAAATATGATAAAAATTTTTTAAATGCATTGAAAACCCACAAGTGCTTAATTTATTGCAATTATAATAATGTACAAGTACTCAATAATTTTTTTGCTCGATTAACTACTAAAACACACCTACAGAAAGGTAGTTTTATAATGAAGTTTCTTATTATTATTTGGCGCTACATCCCAGGATAAGCCTTGCCTGCTGCAGTGATATCTGCTACCCCTTCCTCCGTCTTACGATTCAATGATAGAGTACAGTATTGCAGGGGCATGTGATCAGCACCCGTCGCCTAACACGCGGCTTTCGTGATAGAAGAATGCCACCTCTCCATCAGGTAATTGTTCTCAAGAGGTTGGGTGCACCCCCTTCCAGACCTTCCTAACTTTGAAAAATGCCTAAGTTGGTACCGGGAATCGAACCGGATCCTTCCGGGCCAGCAGTCAGCAACACTAAACACGACCAAGAATGTGGTCTTTATAAGAAACTACGAACATGAAAGTGCTGTACTACTGAAACTGTACCATACAGTAAGTTGATGAAGCCTTAATGCGGATTTTAGGAACTCCCATCAGTAGTGAACAGTTTTTACAGAAGTCCATAGTAACAAAAAGCAATACTGCGAAAAATTTATCGCATTTACCTGCATTTCAGTTCTCGTAGCTAAGCACTATAACATTCTGTAACTTTTGATCCAATGACAGCATTCTATCAATAGCCATTTGCGGGTCTTTCTCCAAGGAACGCTGTTATTTGTCTATTTCTTCTTTTTTAAACTTGACCATTTTCTTATTACATAAACTGCCATCATCATAAGGTGTTGGTCGGTCCTGGTGGTAACCATAATTAGCTCGTAGACTCAAGGTCATGGACTCAAAATCAGCCAGGGTCAATGAATTTTTAGGGCGTAAAAATCCGAAGTATGTACTCCTTCGGGAGAGAAGAAAAGCCTTGGATTCCATGTCGTAGATTTACGGCAGGTAAAAGAACATGCAAGAAGAGGATTGTGAATAAAGTTTATCGGCCTTTTCACGCCCTAAATTGAATGGGATGCTAATGACCAGATATGTTAAAGATCGCCCTGAAATAAACGAAATAAGTAAATAAACATACGGAGTCAGCGGGAGCTATCTATGCTATATTTAAAAGCATAAAAAAGTGCTGAATCAAAAAGAATAAAATTAAATGATAATGTTTGTAGTCTTCGCCCTGGTCCACCTAATTTATATTTCCAAAGCGCTAGAGATACTTGACTTTGACTTGACTTTACTTGACTAGACATTAATGCCTAAATAATCGCCATCTCATCGTATCTAGGACGACATACTCCTTTTAACAAATACGAATTTATATAAATGATCTAGGAATGAACGCACTGTTCTTTATATACAGAGGGTGCCAAATGTATACACACTTCAAGCAAATAAAAAATGTTAACATAACAAAACTGAATTCACACAAACAGAAAATGATGAGCAGTATTCATCTTAGACTTTTACAGTTACAACAGTTGCTCAAATTGGCCACCTGTCGATACACTTCTGAGCACGTTGAACTACTGATTGAGCAACGTTTGCGAAAATGTTCTCAGCGATTTGCAGCAAATGCCGTTTCAATTGCTTCCCGGAGTGCTGCCAGTGTAGCTGGTTTTCTACGGTATACAGCATCCTTAAGAGTTCCCCATAGATAGAAGTCCAACTGAGTTAGATCCGGAGAACGCGGTGGAAACTCAATCGAACCTCTTCGTCCTATCCAGTGCCTTGGAAGATTGTCATCAAGGTACGCACGTACATCTCGGTGGTAATGTGGTGGAGTATCATCCTGTTGGAAGTAAACTTCCTCATTTCCATAGAATGTATGAATGGCTGGTAAGTCGGATGTGCGTATCATGCTTAGGTACACGGTGCCAGCTACTGTTCCTTCAAAAAAGAATGGTCCAATTAGACCCCTAGATGACAACCCATAGCAAACATTAATTCCAGATAAAAATAACAGTCTTTTCTAAAATAACATGTGGATTGATAGCACACCAGTAGACACAGCTAAGCCGGTTAACAGCTCCGTTTAACTTAAATTGTGCCTCATCGGATCAAACAACTTTCCCTACCAAGGTCTCATCCTCTTGCACCATGTTCCGAAACCACTAACAGTACTGCATTCCCCGATCAGGGTCATCTTCATTTAATGCATGCAAAAGTCTTGGAATGAAAACTTTCAACTTTGCTGTTTTAATAAGACGATGCATGCTGGTTCTGCTACTTCCAGTCTCACGTGCACATTGCTTTGTAGATTTCTACGGTGAGTGCTCAAAACGCGCCAAAACCATAGCCGAGGACGCGGGGCTTATTACTGTGCGAGGTCTCCCAGATTTGCCCTTGTGAACATCGCATACAGTACCATGAGTCTCAAATTTGATTCGAATGGGTGCAATTGTTACTCGCGTTCGCGGTTCTGTTCTGTACACGTGTTTCCATTGCCTTTGAACTCCAACATTATTCTTGGTTTTTCAATACCACTTCAAAATTGCTTTCCGCTGTTCAAACGATAACCTTGGCTTCATTTTGCTATAGCAACGCTAGCATAACGTAACGTGAGCACATCTGTTTACAGAACATCATGCGATAATCTTGGCTTCATTTGTTCATTGCTGATTTACGATAATCATGGCTTCATTTGCTCATTGTTGATTTACCCGTCACGTAGCAACGCTATCATAATGTATGTAAGTCACATCTGTTTACAGAACATCATACGATAATCTTGGCTTCATTTGTTCATTGCTGATTTACGATAATCATGGCTTCATTTGCTCATTGTTCATTTACCTGTCACTAGCAACGCTATCATAATGTATGTAAGTCACATCTGTTTACAGAACATCATACTACACATTACGGTAGTTTTTCGGTCCAACTTTGAAATATATTAAATAGATATCTACTGTGAAAGTGTGTATACATTTTTGGCACCCTCGGCATATAGGATTCGGAAATACTCTTTGTATTATTTATTCCTGCCTAATATTAAGTCATTCATTCTCTCAGAAATCAGATTGCAAACATAGAAATGTAGAGCTCATTTGATGCACTGCATGTTTTGAAGAACAGTCTCTACTGACAAGTTATTTCGATGCATCAAGCAAATGAAACAAGTTTACCTAATAGTTCCATTTTAACTTTAGTTCAGATGCTCCTGGTTCATTTCCGACTTTTGCGACAAATAAGGCATGTGATTCATGTTTTAAACAGACACGCAACGCACAGGTGTATACTTTCACTAAAATCGCATGGTGATTTTATGTTATATATAGCACAAACATTTGTGGCCTTATTTATTAAACCTATAATGCTTTACACATACCTATGAAATGAGTTGGACTTTGCCAAGTAATAAATAATTGTTTATACATCTTTACAGGAATAGATAGATCCTCAAAAGCATGTTAAGATAGTGCCAAATTACTGAGTGTTAATTAACTTTAAATAATATTTTATCTCCAAGTGCATCTTTGCCTCTTATTAAGAAACCATGCATTTCTATACACTCAAGAACGGGAAAGAGTAGAAAATATTTCCTGAATCTCATACTATAAAATGTGTTTAGAATTTCAAGCTTTTTTCACGTCTTAGCCTGATGCCTAGTATTGTGCTATGAGGTACTTTCAAAAAGCATGCCCTCTGCGTGATGCTATTTTTATCTCAGCCCTACAAGCTGTTAAAAACATTTTGTTTCATATTAAAGCTACCTGTGAAAGCGCTTTCTCACGTACACATATGCTATCTGTACATTTCATTACAACTTGGCTCACAGGAGCGTGTCTGTCTGGCATTTAGATAAACAACTTTCTGAAATAACACATATTAAAGGTAGAAATGCCTGCAGCGCAGAGGATTAAATTTTTCTCACAACGAAGTGAAGGAGGTCCCTAAGAAACGATTTAACCTACGTCCGGGCTAAGATAAATTTGCGTGTAATAAAGTCTGACATAAAATGTTTTCTTGGATGCCGAGTAAATAAGCTAGCTCGCGCAGTAACTTCGTGTTTATGGCATCTGCAGTGATGTCCCCTGGGCGGGTGTACTTCTGTTCTTTATACCTGCCTCACCTAAGGGGCAATAACGCTCAACGAGAAGGGTTTTAGCCAACATGATAACGTAGAAGTAGCAGCTAGGAGGTCATTCCACGTACCCCAACATATATCCTGCTATTGTGAGCCTCGCTACTCAAATAGGGCATTTTTTTAAACATTCCATTAAGTATAAAGGTTTCATTAAAGTTACATTTTTGGAAGTTAGCGATTCTTAGAAAAATGTGTTTCATATGTAGATTTTCATTGCGTTTCAGAGTTCTCTAGAGACATTTTAATGAAGCAAATGCACAAATTTATACTCTTGATTCCTGGCACTATTTTACTTCGTTGTGCTCTGTGCAGCATACTAAAGAGTGTTTATTTCCGTACGGGGCGAAGTCAGAAGGAAAGAAGCAAGTTAAATAATGACTTCCGTTGGATCACACGGATTATAAAATAATATTTCAAATTCATTACTGCAATTTTCTCATTAAAAATTGCAAAATAATGCATTGCTCTTTCCCGCCATAGAAACACTTGTGACAGCAAGATTTACCATCACCACCATAGTCTTGCAAAAGTACAAAAAAGTTATTATAAATACATTAGAATTACCAGTAAAAGAAATATGTTTAAACTCTTGCAGATCCAGCCGAAATGAACAAAAAGACTATATCTGTTACTAAAAGGAGGCTTTCAGAAGTCGTTCCGAAGGTTATTTTTTGAGTGTTTAACCCCTTTTCTACTTCTGAGGCACCACAGGTAATGGATACCTGAAATGAAATGGTAACTTTGGAATTTTTTTTAAGGAAAGAAACATTCCAGGCCTAAGTTAAGGGCACCTCCCCGGCATTAGCCATTTATGAGGACTGAGGAAAATCTAGAAAATACCTCAGTCAGGGAGGACGGTCCTGCTGGGAATCGAACCCAAGACCTCCCGCTCACGAGTCCGCGCCTTAACGACCTCGGCCACCTGTGGCGGTCTGAAGGGGAATGTGGCAGTAAGAAATCCATTGCGAAAGCCTATAAACATAAGAAAGTTTAGATAACGTCAACACTGACACATGCCCATTGATATAAGTGCCTTGAATGAATCGAAAGAATGAGAAGAATTTATGACCGCCAATGAAAAGCAGAGAAAGCTTTCCAACAGCGAGTTCTGCTATTAAACATCGTAGATTTACTATGGACAATTCTATGGGAATAAAGTTGGAGTATTTTGAAAATTGAGGGAAAGATGAATGATAAACAATACCATAAAATACTCGAGTGTCGCGCAACATAACAGTACTAAACAGCGGTCTGGATACTGTATGAGGTAAGTGCATTTCATCTAAATAAATGCAGGGGGTGCTTGGCTGTTCCAAATTCCGGACTGCAAATCCACAGAAGTGTTACGTAACTAGTTGATAGAGATGATATACAGTAAGTGCATTTAAAATGCTTAGGCCATCTCTGGGATGTTATCCAACAAACCGAGAAGGTATGGGGTTGGAATATATCTAAGGACTTACTGCCCACAGTTTGCTGGGCAGCTGTTAAAGCCAAGGTGAATACTATGATGAAAGGAAACTTAAATTTTGTTCTTTGCGAGGATATTTTTTTCATTATATATATTGTGCTGATTATTAGTGGTCCTCTAAGAAATATCATGAAGTGCAATCGAATGTGTGATGTACAAATAAACTCTCTTTTATACAGCGTTAGTGTGTTGAAAAAAGAAATCTAGCTTTAAATTCCGTAAAATGAGTTGAAAAAACGTCTATAATTTATTGTGCTTATAGATCCCGATGGATTTCATTTATTGACCGAGAGTGTCAAGGCAGTAGTGAAGTATATATTTAAGTAATTACACTTAACAGTTGAAATAAATGAATGTACTAAGGTTGAGTCTCGTGATTCGATGTACGAAGGGTAAATGATATCTCGATAACTTATCCGCATTTATTTTGTAAGTATATGAATTCACAAGTCGCAAATTACTACAATAACTGATTAATAACGCAACTTTTGTCTCTCTTTGGAAATAATGACCACCGTTGTACGCTTTCCTTGAGCCACCATCAACGCAATACTTGCACCTGTTGCTCTTTTTTTCTAACGCGATTTATGAACATGAAAAGGGGGGATACACTCTTGGTGTGGATAATGCTCAATATTGGTTACTCTTGCGAGGAATGATGTGCTACTGAATAATAGATCCGCACGTATAAGAAACTCAGTGTGCACATGAGCAAAGTGTTTCCCTGCCTGCTCTGCTGTTAAACAAACGAACTGGTCAATCGTCTTTTCTACTGTTTTCTTCTGGTGAACATAAACAGATTTCATTGCGTATTTAATTTACGTGCAAATAATTTCTTTTATATAGTAAATAAAGACTTGTATAACAAAATGAGCGCTTTTTATGAAGATGATAGTAAAAAAATTATATTTTTATTCAAATATTTTTTCGGTTAAACGATTCCAATAAATACTCTTAGATTTGGAAAAAAACCACACAATTCGAGTATCTTCGAATATCATTAATAATATACGAGATGTGGACAGTTAAATCCGTTCAACCCATCAGTCAAAGTCGAGCAAATATTGTCCTATGGGTCTTTCAACATTAATGTTCGCAATTTTCTTCAAATAATTTACTGTAATAGTTTGAATTAACATGTGCTTCTTATCTATTCCCATATACCAAGCTTGCCCTATAAGAAATACACCGCCACATGTGGCCGAGGTCGTTAGGGCGCGGATCGTGAGCGGGAGGTCTGGGGTTCGATTCCCGCCAGGACCGTCCTTCCTTCCTGAGGCTTATTCCAGGTTTTCCTCAGTCCTCATAAATGGCAAATGCCGGGAAGATATCCTAAAATTAGGCCTGGAACGCTTCCTTCCTTTAAAAAAAGCCTTCCAATTTATAATTGCATGTATCATCAGTGTTCATTGCCTGTGATGCCTCGGTAATAAAAGCGAGCGTTAAACACTATTTTAAAGATAGAAAGAAATAAACTCGTTATTAACTTTTACTGTACTACTATATGTCAGTTGGTTTTTTGCATCTGAAATGAACGTGTACAGCTGGTATGCTAACAGCGTATTTTATACGAGCAATCCTTCAACATTTTCCTCGGGTTATTTGTTTTTAATCATTTCGTTTTCTTTTATTTGTTATTGTTGCTACCTATGGACTTGAAAAGTACTCAAGAAGTATAGTGTAGAGTATTAGAAAAATGTTGCGTCCAAGACAAGACCATTGAACTAGCTTATATTCATAATCTCTTTGGTTGACAAAAGGGACTTAAGACCAGTGGAACCGAAGATGATGCTTTAGAGAACGAAATAAGCGATAGTGCCGTGAGTGGTGGGAAACAACGACACATAAGCTCCGTCTTGAAGAATTATTTTACCACATACAATGAGGAAGGGAACTCAGTGCAATACAAATTTTCCAGAAAATAAACATTTTATCTGGAAAATATGGCAATACTGCTTAATGTTCTGGATGGATATAAATTTAGAATACACTAATTATATATACTTAGTATATGCTTGTTTATATAACTTAATTGCAAAAAATAAGCTATCTCTAGTTTTTAAATTTTGTTAATATCAACGCTATGATATAATAATCTCAATGGTGCCAATTCTAATTTTGCGAATGCAAATTATTCCCATAAAACGCTTCGGGCTAAAATAATAGCAAATTACCTCATTTGTTCTGTTTCTGTTTCTCTATCTATTATTAATGAATTCTGACATTAACATATTATAACACGAAGGATAACACAGAAATTTATTTTTGTTGGCCAAACAACACGCCAAAGGGAAAAATGGTATTGGAAAAGTTTGCTCTACTTATAGCCTGACATTACCTCATAAAATGAATTTCCTTCCGCACTGATATCGTATTTATTTATAGGGCATTAGCAACCATATTTTGATATATATTTGATTTTTACGTTTTCTTTTTAAAATTTACAATGTAGCCTTCTGTTCATTAACATTTTGCATAATGTAAGCATTATAAAACTACCCTTCTATTCAGGAGTTTACACAGTTTATTAAATATCAGTATTCTACAGTAATTCTAGAGCTTTGATCTAACGTAATAATAGTTACGTTTTTGTAATATAACTTGATTTTACATATAAAAGACAACAAAGTCCATTGGATGCGTTGAATTAGTAGGAAATTTATGCACCTAGAGAAACATGTTATTAAGGGACACAGGGGATGAATTTTGGCTAAAATAACAAGAAAAAATTATTATAGTCCTTAGGTGGAAATAATTGTTTGCTTGAATGAATAAGAAACTAAGAATTCTTATTAATATAGCTACAATATAAACGCTGTAATTATTCCATTTATATTGCATTGAAAAGTAACATCTTTGTACATTAATGTCAGAAACCAATAAGATAACAAAGTTAAAACGTCAATATAAAGAAAATTTAAATATCACCGTAATATAATTACAACCGCGATATCTAAATGTCGAACTTCTTGTTTAAAATCGCCTATTTGATGTCATAAACAGAGGCTTGCGTATGGTCCCTTTCCATACACGTTAAATGTTAGTCAATCACAGAACCTTCGCTAGAACGGACAACATTGTGGATGGATGAAGGGGTGATCTGGGGCGTTGGACGTTACTTTCGGTACGCTGGTCCTTTGTGCCTACGCCCCCAATGGGAGCACCTCTGGGAAGGGATGAGGTGAGGAAGACACAGGGCGGTGATTGCGCTGACGCAGATGGGGTCTTTAACATGCTTCCAGATAGAACACCCTGATGCCGTTTTTCGAGTCCCTAGGAAGGTTCGCTTCCATTCCAGACGCCGGGATAGAAACCTTTCCAAAGCGCAAGCTACCATCACATTGCGTCAATCACCTCGTCCTATTAGTTTTCACATGTAACAAAACCAACGGAATGACATCATATGAAATGGTATAGCGGGGTGAGTAAAGGGAAGGTTGCTCAAGGGTAAGGATTCTATTCAGTTCTGTATATATGTATATAATAGTATTCGTAGAAAATGTGTGAAATAATTATATCGGTGCGTTTGTATATATAAAGTTAATCATAGCAATGAATGTTTTCGTTATTTTTTCTGTGTGTATTATATATTTTTATTGTTAAAAGGATTGTATTAGCACTTACGGCTGTAAGGTGCATGCGGCAGTAATGCTTAACATTTGTGTACTTTAAAATTGTCACAACAAAAATTCATTACTACAACAATTATTTTCTTATTTATTTATAATATTTATTTTCATTTAACAAAGAATACTGCAATATTCCAATTTATTATTATATTTTCTGTATATAATAACATCTTTATCCTCATCTATTATTATTATTATTATTATTATTATTATTATTATTATTATTATTATTATTATTATTATTATTATTATTATTCCTGTTATTCGAAAATAACACATTGCAATAAAAGCAATGCCTTTCCAAGGTTTCGTTTTTCAAAATACTTTTGTAATCATGTTGGACGTACTTTTTCCTTGGCATTTTAAGATGCATTCCCCACTCTTACACTGAACAGAGCTGTTCTCACCATTTTCTATTAATACTACATACGATCTAGTTTACACATTACCTTTACTTCCCGTATGCATATTTATTAATATGTCGTTGGATCCATTGTATACTGTACACCCTGATTACTAGCAGGTACAAGGCAAAGGGTGAAGATTTTACCCTTTCTGCTCGTGACGTCATAACGAGTATTCAGTCCGTAGTGCAAGCTTCACTATATACGTGTGAATAATTGCTACAGGGTTTCAATACGGAACTAGATGTCGGGTTTGTGTGCTGACTCATTCATCACTATTATACAGGATGTTAATGAACTTCACGGATATAATTTCACAGTGTAGGGGTGTCTTGGACAAGTAATTTGAGATAGGGAATATATAGCATGTCTGTTCAAATTTCAAAGCTGCGGCTGTAAGTTTCTAAAGAACCAGTACGCCACTGACAAGTGAAAATGCGATGCAACAGACTGCAAAGCAGTGAGGTGTGGTTGTGGGCTATCGGGATATGTTTACCTGTTCAATTCTGCAGCTGCAAAACCCAATTATTTCTGGTTTCTCGACAAATAAAATGGATATCTGCAAGTTCAGAGAATTTTTTCACCTGACTTTGCTTTAACATCAACTTATCAACATCTGATGCCAACATGTTTAACAGCACAGAAATGCGTTAATTTTAGTACTGGAACACATTCCCTGTATCAAATTGCTTGTATAGACCACTCTACCAACTCCGAAGTTTTTTCGGTGTAGTTCATTAACACACTATATATATATAGTGAACAAGGCGTTCTTTGATTGATTGATTGATTGATTGATTTATTTATTTATGGACGCTCTTTAACATCTCAGGTCATCAGCGTCCCATTCAACTCAGGGCGTGAAACGGCCGACAAATTTTGCTCAGAGGCCTCTCTTTCAAGCTTGAGGTTCTTTTTCGTGCCGTAAATGTACGACACGGGACCCACGGCTTTACTTCCCTTCCGAAGGAAGCCATACTTAAGATTTTTACGCCCGAAAAAATCCATCGATCCTGGCCGGGTTCGAACCCACGTTTTGGGAGCAGGAGGCAAGTATGGTAACCACTACACCACCAGGACCGACACAAGGCGTTCTGGTAGTATATAACACACTGTATATATATATCGTGAACAAGGCGTTCTGGTAGTATATAACTAAAAACGACTCACCAAGCACAATAAAACAAATATTTCGAGTCGGTTAGGATCTTCTTCAGTTGGAGAGTGTTCGGTTGAAAATGAGGATATAGTTTTCTATCGGCACCGTCCTGTTATCATTTACTACAATTACTGATCCAATACCAAAGGTAATTCATGATGCAGAAAATAGGGCTTTCCTCATAGGTACCTAAATTATCTATGCAGGTTGTGCTTAATTTTGGAAATAAGGACCAAGGCTTTCTTTTTTAACAGGAAAAACGCAGGGTTAGAAAACCTTTTACGGTCGGAGGATAATGGATTACATTTAGGAAATGTTTTGACTTTCTCTATACTGGACATTAATATGTAATTTGTCCTGTTCGAAGCAGAATAATGAACATATTTTCTCTTAATTTTACTGGAAATGCTTGAGAGAACAAAACCTGATGAAGCATTAAAACCTAAAATATTCAGAATCCTAAAGCATATCCTTAGCGCTGTGGTAACTATTTCACCATGCAAGATTTATAAGTTAAGTTTTCTACGTCTATTATTGCAACTTTTCCGATCTATCTCGCATTAATTCACACCAGTTTGAATATGGATTTCTCTCTTGCTGGGGTTAGCAAAACTTCTCCAATGGCTAGCACAGTTGTAGCATTCCAAGTATTGCATGTCCCTTGCGCACAATTGAATTATTATGTACATCGAATACCTTAGAAGTTATGCAGCCAAAACCAATAACTCAGGACCCTTCCATGTGGTATTGAAAGTAGCCAGCTATTTGTTCCAATCCCCTTCATCTCTCGGCCATTTGGTTCCAAGAAAGAATGATTCTTAAACGATAGACATTTCTATGCCTGGTAACTGAACCGAGAGCGCAAAGACATTAATTACTCCTTCACGGTTTGTATGTGGACACGTTCTATAAGAGCTCTAAAAGAAATGAATTACTAGTGCATAAAGATGCACACAGATATGACAAGTAGTCGTTCTGTTTCTAGCAAAAACTGCCTTAACTCTATTGGCAGGCACTTGTAAAGAACGCTTTGATACGCTATTACTGTGCGTCTATCCTTAAAACAGAGACAAGAGGCGTCCCATATCACTCTTCACCACAAATACAGAATATGCTTAACAATTGATAACTTCACGTGAAATAGACATCAAAGTAAAATCAATACATAGGATAGTATACACATATTATCTGCATTGCATGGTGTGTAAGGTAAACGTGAGTATTCCAAGCAGTGTTTAAGTGATGCACCTTGCAAGAAAAGAGCGTACTGCCAGAGCAGTCCACAGGGACCACATAAAACCGTTCTGTTTCTAGATGAGACTCAACTTGCTGCCTGAGCAGGTCACTTCACTTACCACAGAGAAACTTCATTATTTATTTATCCCTGCCTGTGCTAAATGAATTTGGGTACTAGAGGCGCAACAGCCAGCTGATATCGGCCTTTTGGGTAAGGAACAAACACGGGATAAATCCCTCTAGAAAGTTTACCCATAATTGCACCAATATCCCAACCAAAGGTGACACAGAACTCCTGATGTATATTTCATAGGCAATTTATGCCTAGAATAATTAAAAATATGTTATTTAATTAATCATATAGAATATAGCTGTATGTCCATCAATAAGAGCGGCCGAAGTCCTGTGAAAAATTGCGAAAACAATGCATTTTTGGGAATTAATTAATTTTTTTAAAATGACTGTTTACATGGGTCTGGATACAGGTAAAGATAATCTCTTAGATATTAAAGGCCGTTTTTCTTAAAGCTGCTCTTTTTTGCACATACTAAAATTCAAATTTCTCCTTGCGGTGCGAAATTTCACCTCATCTTGAAAGTTTTAACATAAGCTCTTGAGACATGAATAAATAAAAATAACTACTGAATATTTAAACAGACAAACAAAAATATATTTGCTAATGAAATATACCATTTATATTTAAAATTACAACAAAATGGAACAAAGGTAGATTACATTTTTTCTTAATTAATAATATTCAAATAAAAATTATGCAGATATATTTGTCTCTATTATGTGTTTTGAACGAAAATTTGTAGTTTTTTCCAATTTTTTTAAAACTGCACCGCAAGGAGAATTATATTAGAGAGAGCATAAAATGAACGAAATAGATATTTTTTAGAAAAAACAACTGACGTGAAAAAAATGGCATGCCTTATTTTACATGCCATTGATGTATGGTAAAAAGGCGAACTAGCCAAGATATGAAGAATATTTTGGTTTTAACTTTCAGAACGATCCCCTTAAGACACGAACTCGGGAGAGGTGGATTTGGAGCTCGATTTTCGCTGTCATCCTTGACTGAATACGATTTTTCGGTTTTCCCTAGTCCTCATAAATTGCAAATGCCGGAAAGGTAGCCTAAACTAGGTCTGGAACGCTGCTTTCCTTTAATGAAAAACAAAACTTTCCCAATTTATCAAATCATCTCATGCATCACCAGAGTTCATTGCCCTTGATGCCCCAAAACGGGCATTAAATATTATTAAAACTACACGAAATAGTTACTTATTGTTCTTTAGCAAATGTAACAACCATGCCAATTATTAAGTCTTCGAGATGATGAACAAAGGGAACCGATGATCAGTTTGGGGCTCATCGGTGTTTATGTTACCAAGCATTCGTTCTTTTTAGGGTGCAGTTAAACTCCGAAAAAAAACCACACACACACACACACACACACACAGAGGCAAATTCATGTAAGTAGGACTCAAAACCTTATCCCTGCGCTTTTGCAACAGATTGCGCATCAATGCCCTAGTCAATTGAGCCGCTGTGGTGTTTTGACATTTGGAGATCAGCAAACCCTTCAAAATTAATAAATTTAAAGAACTGAGAAAGTAAGTTGAACACCATCCCTACATCATTCTTGTCTGTTTGTGTATAAAAAACTCATTCTTTATCAGGGGAAACCTTCCTTTGTTTTATTTGTAAACAAACATATTTCAGGATAGCACACTGCTACACAATCATTGTCATCATCATAGTTGTTTTGTTATTAGACATATCCTTAACAAGTGCTGAGCCCTACTGACAATTTCCACCATTAAAGTTACGAAACTAACGATATCATGCTTTAAATCAAGGTCCGTACTTGGCGTTTGGAAGCAGAAAGTCATAATAATGATCTGTTTAAGGACAATTGACTATAGCACAAGTTACTAGCGTTACTAAATAAAGGATATAAGTCACAATAACATTTACACACAACATATTAATATAAATATTAAACATACCAGATGTGGCCATCGCACCAAAAGATATATTTTAGAAGTGCCGAAGAAACGAAATTTTCGGAGACGACTGAACTTCTTGTATTTGACACCCATGTTGCAGCTCTCAACACACTGGAGACAGTTTCAGTCAAACATACTAGCAGTTGAAAACTCGACAAAGTTGCTAGTAGCAAGCGTTCGCACTTCTGTTCCAATATGTAACACGCTTCTTGCCACTATGTCTTTCGACTTAAGCCATGTGTTTGCCTTATTCGCTTAAGGACAAGACTCGAATGCGTGCTGAGGATATTTAGCAACTGGCACGGACCGGCGTCGTCTCACCTTACGCCTTGCTTCGACGCTCTACGGCGGCGCACGGCGTTTTATCCGCCCTCCCTTTCCCTCGTTCAAGATGTACTACCGAAATAAGGGAGTAATAACATGTGTCCAGCATTTCTTCCGAGTTTTGCAAAAGGAATGATTACATAGTTTTCATTTTCAACATGTTTACTTTATTGTCATACTTGTTATGCTGAATTTGATAATGGGGTAAAATGTTTCTCTTATATAAGAGTTTTCTACCTCTCCTAAACAGATTTTATATGAAAATACGTTTCTACGAAATATGTTTTTGGCTATACATATTTTAAATAACATGTAACCCTAAATAATGAATGTATAAAATAAATATATTAATAGTAAAACTAAAAAAAAAAAAACAACAACAAAGAAATGAAAATACATTGCTCTTTTCGTATGATTGCAATTTCAATTGTTTTAGTTTCTTATTCTACAATAATCTTGCATCAACATAGACATCTTTTCCTCCATTATCCATCTTCCGCCTGTTAGCCTTTCATCCTGTTATTCTGTAAAGTTTGCTATTAGTGCATGTAAGAACGAAAAATAAGCTTCAATAATAGTTGAATGAATGAAAATGATATATCTATTTTACGAAATCAGCAATTTGTAGTCTATGCCCACAAAATGTTATATTTTAATATGGACAGAAACAATTCGCACTGTACTAGTTAGCAACACCGTGCTTATTATTGTTTATTTTCAAATGGAACGTTAAACAATTATAATGTTGCAGATTTTCCGAGAACCTGCAAGTATAGTTATGTTTCTCAATTTTATTCACATTTATAATGTTTAATGTACTGCACTTTGAAAAGAAATGGCAAAGCGTTCAAGTTTCTATTGCGAAGGAAAAGTACAATAAACCACCAAACAATACAGCCTTTATTTATTACAAAAAAGGGGGGGAGCATTACATTTATCTAGCCGTAAAGTTAGTGCATTACTTTGATTTACTAACCGTAAATTAGAATACCCCCGTAATCAGCGGAAATAGTACGATCAGTATCAAACATAATTTAGTTTGTGATCACTGAACCCGCACAAAGTGACGTTATACTAAAGCTAACATCTAAAGATAACTTAATGCTTGACTTACTAAAGTTACAAGACAAGTAACTTAAAGATGCAGACAGTTGGGAAGACATTGAGGACAGTGTTGATGTTGAACCGAGGTTAAGCAATGACGGCTGCGCAATAAAGAATTATAATGTTTTCCTTTTGCAGACATACTTTCTCACACAAAAATGTAACCTCACAATATTTTGTTAGCTTATTAAGTAATGTACCCGTGTACTAGCTTCCGGTTCCCGCTGTGAGAGGTGTGCGAGTTGAGACATGTTCAGTTTTCCCTGCAGCAAAATGAAGTTGACACGCGATGAACATTATGCTGTTCTGAAATTCTGCTTTAATTTCAACAAAACTTCAGCTGAGGCGCATGCAATGTAACAGGAGGGCTATGGTGAGTTGTTCCTTCTTGTAGCACAGCGCGAAGAGGACTTAAAATGTTTACAGAGGGGAGGCAATCATCAAAGGAAGGTGGATCCAACGCTCAAATTTGTGACCTAATGGAAGCAGATATTAACACCGCTAATATCATTGTAAGAGATCCTTGTCGAATAACATAAGAACACCCTCAGAAAATGTCAACATTTCACTGGGTGCCACCCACGCGTTGGTAGCTGAAAAGTTGCACATGAGACATGTTTGTCCAAGAACAAAAGAACGTTCGGTGGCGTGCAGGTTTGCATGCAGTTGAAGATGATGTTACAGGAAGATGCGGTGATTCTTTAGGAAACTTGGCCACATCATTTCGATCCTGAAAACAAACAGCAAATCTCCATGTGGAAATCACTGTCATCACCAAACCAAAAAATGCACATGTGGTCGCTTTCCTGGGAAAGTTATGGTCATCTCATTTTTCGATATTCAAGGAATGGTTTACCTGCATACACGATTGTAACGGGGCAGCTCTACCGAGATGTTCTGAAAACTCTACCACACATTTCCGTACAACAAGCATAGTACTGTTGCACGATAATGCTCGGCCGCACATAGCAAATGTTGCTCAATATCTCACAAAAATCAATGCACGTGCATTCCTCACTCCTCCCCTCAGTCCAAAATATGCTCCATGTGACTCTTTCCTTATCCCCAAATTTAAGGAACTCTTCCGTGGGAGGCATTTTCCATTATCAGGAGCAGTGGTGAAGGCTACGGATGTGATTTGGAAGGACTTATAACAAAGAGGGGATTTCCAGCACGTGTTTGAAGACTGGCAGAAGCGCTGGGACAAGGGCATGGTACACAATGGGGATTATTTTTTAAATAAATATACCACAATCGCCCAACTACTACTTTGAGAAACATCTTCAAAATTATGGAAACGAGTAAATGGTAGATTGTCAAAAAAGTATGATGATTTTTATATTGAACAATATTAACTGCTAGTTTCGAATGATACTTGATTGAGAAATCTTGCGCTTCTACTCACAGTAACCGCGCGGAAGGTATGTAGCTGGCAAAAGTTAGGAAATTACAACTATTTCACAGAATTTTAAATGTCAAGGTCCCGTGCTGCGTGTTCCATAGTGCCCATTAAAATTAACGATGGCTTTCTTTGTATTATTATTATTATTATTATTTTTTTTTGTAATTTTACATTATAGTTATATTTTCTCTTGTTTATATTCGCCCATTACTGGAAATACTTAGCAGATAGATTATGTCTGTGCTACACTGCATGTCGGAAAAATAAATAACAAAAAACTCCTAACAGACATTTTTAAAATACTAAAGGAGTTAGATTACACTCTTATGTTTTCTGACTTCCAAGGCCGGCAAAGGTAAATCAGTTCCCATCTAAACCATTGGATGTATCAGTAAATTATGTTATCGCATGGGACTCAGCATATACTGTATCTCTGCTTGAAGTTCCAGTTGCTGAAAGAAGGTAAGCGATTCAAATTCAATTCCAAAAGCGATTTACGCTACAGTTAGACTGGGAAATAGCCCTAAATTACAATCCCTCTTAGAGAGTAGCCCAGGCTCCGTGCGTGCTCGCTTTGCATACGCCGGCTTTCCCTGTTAACCAGAAGCACATCTCAAATATTATTACGTTTTCTGGAAATTGCTGAGAGATGCTACGATAATTTGAAATACTTTTAGCGTCACAAGCAGGCCTAACCTTCCGCCCTTGGGCTGAAACATGCAGCTTTACACAATTATATATTGTAATACAATTCTGTAGAGCAGTTTTCGACATATTCAAGCTCCAATCACAAGAAGACAGTAAGTAATTTATTTTGAGCCCCAGAATACTTTACTTAAGAAACAGGAAACTTCATTGAAAATGATAAAAAAAAAAAAAAAAAGGAAAAGGAAATAAGTGCTACCTGTTATACTATTTGAAAACAGATACACAGTCAGTTTCAAGTAATTAAAGATAAACTTAAGTTGATAGCTGAGTTTTTATTGAATATACCTTTCTCCAATCCCATGGTCTTAAAGCAGCAGAGGTTTCAAAATGTTCTTCTTTTGGAATGTGAAACATACTACCATTTGTTGGATTAGATAGTAAAAAATGAAGAATCAGCAACATTTCCTTGAACTGAGCTCATACACTGTCTCATCTGAAGTACATTGTGGGGTTAACCGAGAGGGGTAGCTCAGGCGGAGAAGGATTAAATTCCCTTGGGACCTGCCATCCTCACCATGGGGTTTTGTTTTTCGCGTTGCTCTCCCATTTCATTCCATAGCACCAGTTACAGAATCAAAAGCGTCAGGCAATGCGGGATGGTGCCTTGTGGCGTGGTGATGGCTTAGTTCCTGTTCTAGAGTTCGGTGCGTGCTGTCTGGGAGCTTCCTCAGGGGAATTCAGGACGCCTTGCTATAATTGGTGGTTCTGGTGGGCATTTGGAATTTATCATCTATGATGGCAGCGATGGGTAGAAGAAGAACATGGAGTAATTCCCGTTTTCTTATTCTAGTCTGCTTACTGTACAATTTGATATTAGGTTATTTTCCATGTTTTTACTCAATTATAACTTTTTCAAACTTCTCTTGTTTATTGTAAAAATGTACGAGGATTTGAATTGCATTACCGTTTTAGTGATAGTAGAAAATTCTTCAGACAAAACTTGCTTGGCTTGAAGGAGGACTTAATATGACATGTTAATTTCTTCATAGGTGAAGGTATGGATTTGTGTTTTACTATTTACTTTATATATATATATATATATAAAGTAAATAGTAAAACACAATATACATCGCCACGGGTGGGCGAGGTCGTTAAGGCGCAGACTCGTGAGCGGGAGGTCTGCCATTCGATTCCCACCAGAACCGTCCTCCCTGACTGAGGTTTTTTCCAGGTTTTCCTCAGTCCTCATAAATGGCAAATGCCAGGGAGGTACCCTAAACTTAGACCTGGAACGTTTCCTTCCTTAAAAAAATTTTTTTTCTAATATATCATTTCATCTCATGTATGATCAATGTCCACCGTCTGTGGTGCCTCAGTAGTAAAAGTGAGCGTTAAACACTATTCAAAATTTTAATTATGCATTTGAACACACACGATATACAGTGACAATGTAGTAGTTTACTTCAAGAAGCCAGTGAACTACTTGGTTGTCCTATTGTACTGTAGCCTGTGCATTTGCAAACAAACGAATCTGTTTCATTTGTGTATCTACACAATTTTCATTTGGACGCGTGGCCAGCTTAACGGGGATTTTCCTACCTTGTTTCTAGCCGATTTTCATCCCCCCATTTTATCGTCTCTCGTGTTCTGACGCAAAGTTTTTGTGCTGTATATGAGTTGAACTTGTGACCACGTGTTTCAGTGTTACAGTGTGTTAATGTTATCATAATGCGAAAAAGTCCGTATACTTTAGCATACAAAATCTTCATGTATGATTCCTCTGTGACAACAAACTCGTGTAGAGAGGTGAGACGGTGATTTATAGATTCTCTGTTGTTCGTGCGCCTCACAGAGAAACGGTTCTAATTTTGTATAGGTTTAGGGAAACGGGATCTGTTCTTGATAAGAAACCGAAAGTAAAACGTCGTGTTCTTACAGAGGAAAAATCGATGATATCGGAAAAAGGTCCAAAGAAATCTCTGAGAAAGCTTCCACAGTAATAAGGAATTCCGCAAACCTCTGCTTAGAATGTCATTAAACATTTAAAATAAAAACCATATAAACTTACTGTAATTCAGAAATTGGATTCTCGCGATAATATGAGTAGTGGTAATTTCTGCAATTGGGTGTTGGATAATGTTAATGTTCCCTCTATTGACTAGCGTTTAATTTAATTTATTTTTGACGAACAAAGCATGGTTTTATTTACGTGGCCATGTAGCAACACAAAACAATAGATACTGGAATGCAGAAAACCGGATCTTGTACACAAAATACCATTGTATAAGCAAAATATTGGTGTTCAATGTGCTGTAGAAATCAATCACTTGAAATTAGGGGCTGTGAATATCCAACTCCGTCAGCAAACAGCGTGTTTCCCGGTGTCAAGCAAATCCCGTTAGGCCCGGCCACGCGTCCAAACGAGGGATCTGCATCATCAGTCTGCTGTAGTTTTCTTCTTTGAGTTTTTCAGATGTTCACAATGGTTATACAACAGCCGGGAAAATTGAAATGGTGGTGAATGTAGGCAAGTTAGCGCAGCAGTGCATCGTGTCACATGTAAGCGAACTGTCTTTGCTTAAAAGTCCAGTTGAAGTTGACGTGCAGAGTTGTCCGCAATGCATTAACACTCAAGAGCACCATTTTAAACACATACTTTGATGTGAGTTAGTCACCCAAATGTTTGATCTGTTTCTTGATTTGAAGTTAACTTTCAACGACCTCGAAAGATCACCAAAAGCATGTATTGAATTCCAAAGGTGCTGTATAAGGAAAATATTAAAACATATCCAACCATTTAAAAAAAAATCTCCTCCACACCTCTATTCATGAAAAAAACTAACGACATCACATTAAGTCACCCTTCAAACTAAGGAATTTATGTCTTCAGAATTTCCTTCTATCACCAAAAACGACTGTGTTATTCAGATGACCCGTGCCTTAGTTTTACTTGTTTCATGTGTTTGCCGTATTTTTGTTACTAGGCACTCTACTTTGGCTCTTAGAATACATATTTCTGCTATCTTTTCTGTGCTGTATTGATCCAGTTTGCTAAAATACCTGTAGCAGCCCATTAAAAAATGAACAGGTTCCAAAACTAACATAAAATGGTAGCAGACGTCATCTGGAGAGGACGTGAGCTCGTCGGAAGCTATTAACCCAACCACCCAGCTCCCAAAAAATGATTTATTTTTTAGCAGAAAGCTGGCGTTTGAGTGATAAGGATGGTAGTGACGTCACTGTCGTTGACCACAGCAAGAAAAGCACGAAATTGCAGCGCAGCTGAAATAGTGGGAAAAGACTGACTTTGTCGGATACATCTCAAGTATATATTTCAGGTAGTTTTGTTATAGTAAACTTAGCAAACACCCTAGTCTAACCTAACATGAGCAGATACTCGCTATTACAGCGATGTTTGTAAAAATTAAACCCTAGATAAAGTTTAAGTTAACGAGTTTGATTCCGCAAGTTTCATTTGTAGGCCTCGCTTGAATGTTGGCGCAAAAATGCCTTTGATCCTCCCAGTAGTAATATTATGTAACAATTGGTGACTCTGAAAACTAGTGAATGAACGTAAGAAAGTGATGTACTGAGCCGCTCTGGTGGGGAAAAATGGAATACGGAAGAGCGATAGCCCATTTTGCAGAACATGAAATTGAAATTAGCAGAGGAGAAATAAAACATTTGCTATATAGAAGGTGTAGAAAATGAACTGAGGATAATATAGTAACAATTAATAAGAGAAGAATATCGTGGATTTATCAGAAATAGGGAATATTAAAAATATAGGGATATATTAGTATCGCAAAATATGCTTGTTTTAGTACTTTTTCCAATAAAAAATATTTAAATATGCCACAAAGAGGTTAAAACTGATAAAAATTTCTTCTACTTTGAACTTTTTAATGCACTCGATTAGAAACGCGAGTAATTAATATATTTTATTAAGACTATTATTTGGCTTGCATTACAAAAAATTTCTTACAACGTTGAACGTCATTAGTTTTGTTTTCTGTTTTAAGATTTTTCAGCTGTGCTCTTTTGTTATAATACATAACTTACATTTAATTGTTAACTCGGAAAGAAGATTTATTAAATCTAAAATGTGTTAAATAACACATGTAATTACGTAATAGGAATACATTATTTGACACGATTGTTAATGTATTACTTAAACTTAACTGCGAAAGAAAATACCCTTGTTAAAATGCAGTTTTATTGTTAATGATTTTACCACAGTACTACCATTGTTGCCTATTACATTGGATCTCAATTAAATATTTAACTTATTCTAAATTCTGCATTCCTCGTGTTTAATGTTTTTATTTACTTTACCCCAAAACATTTAATATTAAATAAGCAAATAAATGGCAAGACGTTTACTGGATATATTATATATTGTGTGAAGTTTGCCAAATGAAATAAAAAGTCGTAATATGGTTCATATTTTTTCATTCTTGGTTATCTGACAAGCTTCTTATTATTTTATTTTCACTGATTCATAAAAATATTCTAAGTCATTAATAGGTGTACTTAACACTCGTTGCTGTCCCTAAACACTTTAAAATAAAATATGATTTATGTTGATTTCCATGTCAAAATTCTTAATGAGGTGAACTATATCAAGCCTGAATGCTGGCATTTATAACATTTGTTCAAAAATGCAATTTTCTTAGGTAACATTTTATTTTATTTTTTTTTTTTGTTTTCAACTAAATTAGCAATATCAAATTCCTTTTATCCAGATTGCGTACCCTAAATCTCTATTACAGATTTTTAATAATGCCCATTTTGACTACCCTAGCACCACTAGTTGTGGACACTTGATGATACTCATACATGAGATGAAATTATCAATTGGGAAATTACTTTATTGGGAAGGGCGCGTTCTAGGTCTAAGTTTGTACATCCTTGGCATTTGCAATTCAGGAGTGCAGAAACCTTGGGAAAAAAAAAAAAAAAAAAAAAACACCAGTCAAGGAAAACAGCCCTGGTGAGAATCAAACCGAAGACATTCCGTTCACGAGTCCGTGCCTCGGCAATTTCGGCCACCCGTGTCGGTATTGCAACTCGTGTGCTATATATTTCTTTATATACCCATATTTGTATATTTGTTACGAATCTTATGTTTATGTTTGTTATGAATCTTATGTTTAACGACGTAAAAATAAATGAAAAAGTTGCTCAACCGAGTCAAGCTGAGTTTGAAGTTACAATTTTCAGAGAAGTTACAGCCTTTAGACAGACGTCCTTGAAAAATGAACTAGGGAAGGCGATTTTCAAACGAAATATGAAAGTTTAGCCATTTACGAGTACACCAAGTGAAGTAATGATATTGGGCTGAAACTGGAATCAGTAAAAGTAGTATTTACCTCGCCCTCATGCTGGAGAACAGGCACCACTTCAAATTGGATATAAAGTATAAATTAAGTGAAGATGTTCGGATCAGCGTTTGCAGTTCTGCGAGTGAGCTCAATTAAAACTTGAAGTGACTTTGACCTCTTCACCTCTGTACTGATCTTTGACGAGGCAATCTTTTCTGTGTTCCGTGAACATAATCGCCATAACTCACGTTACTGATCCCCTTAATGTCCTCACTGGTTTCGGAACAGCAATTGTTGCTGATTTGGTTTATTTAAGGACGCTCTTTAACATCAAAGGTCATCAGCGTCCCATTAAAAACGGCCGACAAACTTAGCTCAGAGACCTCTTCTTTCAGACTTGAGGTTCTTTTACAAGCCGTAATATACCACATGGATCCCACGGCTTTACTTCCTTTCGAAGAGAGCCATACTTAAGATTTTTAAGCCCGAAAAATCCATCGACCCTGGATGTTTGAACCCGCGATCTTGGGTTTAGGAGGCAAGTATGGTTACAACTACCACAACAGGACCGACAGGAAAGCAACAAACAAGGAATGTTTGATTGTGTGGGATGTTCTGTGGAAAGACTCGTTTATTTTTTATAGAGTTGTCAATAGAGCAACAAATATGACGATGTTATAATCTGAAACATTTCCCAGCATTCTGCATCCTGAGGAAGAGTTTCTAAACTGGTTTCAGCAGGATATAATTCCTCCTCATTATACGACTAAAACCAGATGGTATTAGAACCAACAGTTCCCTTAATATGAATTGGTCGACGTGGAGCTATTGAATTGCTGCCGCATGGTACCGAACTCAGGCCTCTCGATTTTTATTTGAGGGGATCATTTAAAAGTGATCGTGTATGCAGAAAAGATAACGACACTTCGTCATGCGCAATCAAGAATCTGAGTAGTTTTCAAAGAAGTGATCCCTGGCATCAAACGTGTCCTCAATGAGTGGTCTTCTGCTTTGGTACGTTTACACAGAAGCACGGCTAGCACTTCGAACATATACTACAACATTAATTTTGTCTTTATAATGCGTGACTTATGGCACAGTCTGTACATCTTTCAACAAAGAAGTTAATCTACCACGCAAAAGGGAAAGAGAGAAGCAAAAAAATTCAATCACAGAATCCAGAAATGTGTGTCTGTCATATAACTGCCACATAATATGAAATTGCGTGTATATAATAAACTTTTTATAACATGAAAAATTCTGCAGGAACAGTCTTAACCAGGATTTTTAAATATCAAAGGAGAAAATACCGTTATCTGAAAATGGGAGACATTAAACATTCCTACCGTTTGTAATAGGTTCGAACATAAACAAATATCGTCTATATCCTTTTAACAAATAAACCTCTTCCTATCAGAAGCTGTAACTCTTGTTTTCATAAGACATATACAGAAACAGAATTGCAGAGTCCATGCTATTTTCAGGGTACAGAAACGACATAGTAGAACAGATTCCAAGAGTTTCTCGTCAGTTGTGGACGAAAATTGAGAACACATTTTCAAATCTGAAAAGAAATATTTTAATCTTGATAATATTGCACTCCGCAAATTCCCTGCAGTCAACAGTTCCTGGTAGCGTTTATGAGGAAAGTTGAGTGGGATCTATGGTAGCAAATTCAAACAGCTTTAACTTAAGAAAAACCATGCCTCTATAAGCGATGTATGTTGCTACCTCGAGTGCGAACAATCGCTTTGCAAACCAATTACCCCTGCATCAAACTGATGCAAGGCACATTGATGTCCATTTTATTCCTCTCCTGCAGATTTTTCAGAAACCGTCCACAGTTCATGGTCTTCTGCTTCAAGGGATATTTCAGTGAATGAAATGCACAGAAATCCAAAAACAATGCATCATTTGATTTAACAGCAATGTCATTGTAAGGAATAGAACGTTTTCCGTTTTTTTCTCTCACTTTCCACATCCTCCAAAAATGGCGGGTTGAAGCACACCCATAACTTGAAGGCTTGCCTTGGTGCAGCCAGGTCACGCTTACACGTTCAACTCCCCGTTGATAATAGTGTTTATAATTGTAACTGATATCCAAATTTCAATGAAATGGCTCCCAATGAATTCCAGCCAGAGGCCATGGCCTTAAACTTCCTAATTATAGGTACGGCTGGTGGCTGGTCTTGGATTTGCCTGTTTCTTGCCTTCTGGAAAAAATTCAAATTTGACTTTATCTTTTTTTCAGCACACATGAGATGATGAAACCACGCCTTTTGCATTGCTACATAATCTCAGAATAAGAATATTTGCATCGGAAACGGCAGTAAAGTACTCTTCACAAAACTGATCTAATTTAGGGACCACTTTACGTGGCAGGTATAAGAGTACCGTAATCTACGTATTGCTAACACTACCGAAGTTAGATTCACTTCCTAGCTTTAATTGTGGCGCTACTTGTTGCAATAGATCGCAAACAACTCTTTGTATTAAAAAATGTATCTATTTTTTTGCAGAAGAGACACTAGATGAATAAGTTTAGCAGTTATGTTGAGTAAAGATTTACATGGTGCTTTCATTTTATATTTAGAATGTTGACAAATGTTGTCGATTCCTTTGCGAAATTCTAGAATAAGTTTTGCTAGTGTGTCTAAGCTAACTTTGTAGAAGGAAGTCTGCATATCTGTGGATCCTTTTAAATCTGACATCCTTCTTTGTAAAGATGTCCAAAAAAAGGTCCAAATATGTCAATTAACACTCTGGGTACTGTTGACTTCAGTTTTATAGCTTAGTTTCGTTCACTGACCAGCAACAGCCATATTTTGTCTTCTTTGCTAAATATTAATAGAACTTTCATTACAACGTATTCATCTCCTCGTATATCATTCCAGTAACAACATTTACCGCTAATTATATTCATCATATTTCACACGACCACACAAATTCTGTATTTATTCTTCAAATTTGTGGTCGCCTGCTCATATTTAACTACTTTTCTATTTCTGTGTTTCGCTCATGCTCTATATTATAATGCGCGGCTAAAACAAAAATAGCCTTTGTCATCTTGTGCATCCAGTTTGTTATTTTGATTTTAAGCTCTTTGTCAGAATTGTGGAAAAAAGAAAAAGAAAAAAAAAACACTTTTGCTTACACATAGTCTAAGCCGCAAGAATGTCATACTTTAAATTATTTTATGTACATTTTTGATTTTGCTTTTAAGTTTTTAACATACTGCAATGATTAAAACCTGCAATTAGCTCACAGCCTACTGGAATAAAGCTATCTTCATCTTCTATTATGACACCAAAACCCGTTTGGAGTCTTAGCCTCTATCAAAAGAGAAGTTGCTATAAAAAAGAATTTAGTTATACTTATTTTCCTATAGAAGGTGGCAAGTCCACCCATCGCCTTCATCGTATTCTAATAGGGATTAAGACATTACTCGGAACTAAGGTATTACTTGGAGGTTAAACAGTTGATAAGTTTGTCCAGGGATCCCTTTATGACACCGAAAAATCTACGAAAAGGGATCCAGGACTTTCCCTCCAGAATAAATTTCACTCTGGCCTTTAACATTTGGGTCTCAGGGTGTTACTCCGAGACCACAGAGGCCAATGAACTATCTTTTATCCACCTTTTTAATGCTTTTGAGCGAAAACTTGTCCCCGGGTTTTCCAATTAACAAACTTTCAAGGGTGAAGGAAGTTTGGAGATGCGAGAGTTAGCCATCATACTCGAAGCAACAACTTGCTCTATAGCCTACATAGTGCATTTCACTTTATTCTCTTTATCCAGAAAATATTACTTAAGGTATTCATGTGCCTACTATTTATTGAATATTGCATAAATGTGTCAATTCTCTTTCAGCAAGTCAACGTTAAATTACTGAGCACATTCTTCTGCTCTTGTAAAAATATCCACCTGCGTACGCGCAAAAAGTTTAACTAGATAGTCAGATCAAAACATCAGCACAATCTATGAGCTTTAAGTTAATCAAATTTGTTCATTTTGGCGTCCTTGCATTATCGCGATAATCTATCCACCTTCCGTTCACAGCTTCACTTGTATACGAAACAACATGCATATTTAATATTATGGACATTTTCCAGGTTCAAAACTGCAATGAAAAGCGGATATAATGCTCCATTTTATCAAAATAATTTGCAAAACAATCACAATTTAGTTAAAATTTTAATATATTTTTTTTAAATATCCGTATCATTACCATGACTGCTCTCCCACCCCTGTTTCTATCTTTTCATTCTTTGGCTCTATAGGTCAAAAGTGCTAAGATGAGGTGGGTTGATGCGGCGTGACGGTGGCTTGTGCGTTGTAATGGTTTCTGTCCAGCTTCTGGTACGGAAGCGATCCTTGGAAACTTCTTGCTTATTTGTCCCCTGTCAAAATAGTTTTACATGCCATTGTACGCTCTCAGGAATCATGGTGCCACAAGCATAGGAGCTAATATGATTAGAAGTATTTTCTTTAGTTCTTAGGAGTATTTTAGACATCTTCATTTCTTAATACCAAATTAGATACCCCAAGTAGTGGCTTACACTTTTTACTCGGTTGTTCAGGACATTTCACATACTATGGAATAACAATAAAAAAAGCTACATTTTTAATCCTGATGGTTGTGACACGTTTATACTCAAAGCATTTCGGCATCTGGTACGTTTCTTCCCTTTCCTCATGGAAGCTTAAATACAAATTTCTTTAAATATCTTTGTCGGTAGTAAATATCTTGTTTATACACTGATGCTCCAGTTCTTGTATGACTCCAGACAAGAACCTATTCTGTTTTGCCTCACACGCATGTTTTAAAATCCCTTTGCACCGTGCAACATGTGGAAACATCCGTTCCCAAAAATAGCTCTGCAGACTACACATAGAAAATACCAAACATTTGGAAAACAAGTCCACAGAGGCACTTGCACTACAAAGAGGCCGCTATTCGTCCTACTTCCACTTTCTATATTCATTTATATGTACATACAATAAAAATGAAAATTAAAATAACTCTTGGAACAAGACAAGAACAAGAATTAGAGAAGAAGAAATAGATAAAAAAAACTTACATAATAAACAAATATCGCAATATCTTGAGTAGCTTGTGTTCTTCAACGGCAAAGACATAATTTTTTATTTTACTGTTAAATCGCAATATGTATTATTATTATTATTATTATTATTATTATTATTATTATTATTATTATTATTATTATTAAGAACGCTCTTTAACATCTTTGGTCACCAGCATTTCATTCAATTCAGGGCAGGAAAGGATCGATAAATTTTTCTCAGAGGCCTCTTCTTTCAGGGTTGAGGTTCTTTTTCGTGCCATAAGTTTACGACACATGACCACCGGCCTTACTCCTCTTCCGAAGGAAGCCAAACTTAGGACTTTTAAGCCCTAAAATCCATTGACCCTGGTCGATTTGAACCCGGGACTCTCGAGGCAAGTATGGTTATCAGTAGAGCACAGGACCGACGATCCCAGTAGTGCTATAGAACATTTATGAAAATATTTTCCCTCGTCTACAACATTCTCATTTCCGCAGAGAATGAGAAAACACGCCCCTTTCAATAGAGGAAAATTGGACATACCCAATTTCAGCTGAAGGCAGCATTACAGTCTAATGCAAAATATAAAAGCATGAAAGTTTATGTTATATGCTATTAGCATTAAGCTGCAAATATTTGAGTCTTCAAACATTTAAGGTTTCTGCAAGTGTCATGAACTTCTTTTTGTACGGAAACCTTTAGTTTGAATTGGTAGATACGAAGGAGGATATTTCGGTACTTCAGCATTCTTTAACGGCTTGTCATTTTTGCCTTTGATCCAAATGGTGGCACGATCCGGGAGGAAGGGATGAGGCGACGGAGATACCTATCCATTCAGGATCCATTGGCGGTGAGACACCGACGTAGATGATATTGGTAACTTTGTTTTCTGATGGAACATCACGAAACGGGTGGAATCCGCTTAAAGGAGCCTCAAGCCCCTAAAAAGGATCGCTTCCGTACCAGAAGCTGGGCAGAAACCATTATAACGTACAAGCCACCGTCACGCCGCATTAACCCACCTCATCTTAGCACTTTTGACCTATAGAGCCCAAAGAATGAAATGCTAGAGCGCAAGTTTCTTGCGATGATCCATATCAACATTCTCTTTAGCAACCAGGAAAAATCACGGAAAAACTCAAAGGTCAGGACAGATGGCTAAGGGTTTTGAATCCGGGATCTGCGGAGTGCGAGTATCAAGTGTTACAGCCTGAGCTATCCAACTTTACCTTACTAATCATTCTATAATGTAATCAAACCCGCGACGATGTGTAATATTAAATGCAACTAACATCTTTGTATTAACTTCTTATTTTAATTTTAATTAATGTTTCAAAACCTTCGGCTTTTAATTTCATTTATGCTACCACTTAATACATACAGGGACGATTCCAAGTAGTTAAGCTGGTCCTAGTGGTCTAGTGGTAACCATACTTTCCTCCTAAACCCAAGATAGCGGGTTCGATCCCGACCAGGATTGTAAAAATCGTAAATATGACCTCCTTCGAAAGTAAAGTAAAGCCGTGGGTCCCATGTCGTATATTTACGGCATGTAAATGAACCTCGAGGTGAAAGAAGAGGCCTCGGAGCAAAATTTATCTGAATTGAATGGGACGCTGATGACCTGAGATGTTAAGGAGCGTCCATAAATAAACCAAATCAACAAATCCGAGCTGTGATAACTTCCAGCAGTTCATTAGCTTTCCCCAAGAATGTCTGCAGAATGTTTAGTTCCGGAAGACGTGAGACAGTTTTATGATAAAGCATTGGAAGCAAAGGAGATTCTGAGATCTTAGTGTTTGACGTCATCCCTCTCACGTGAAATTGAATGAGACAAAAGGAACGTTACCTGTTGAACTCTGTTTGTTTACTATGTTGCAATCTCGGGGAAGAGCAGTTTGCCATATCAATTAACATCACACTTTCTAAACAAAGTTAGCATCTCCACGACTAATTGAAGATTTAATGGCGTCACCCTGGAATAGTTCGAAAGTTGAACAGTTCCTCCCGATAAATTATTTTCACCCATTTTTTCTTTGACAGCTTTGGTAGTTTTAGTAATAAATGTCGTTAAAACATTAAAAGCACCAACGCTACACAATAAGCAAAGCTGATAGCTACACTATAAGTAACCTGAACCTTAGCTTAATTACTTAAATATTACATTACTACTTTTATTGTTTAACAGCTGGAAAATACTCGTTTTGTTTATTTTAGCTCTTCTATATTAATATTTAATTTACAATTTTAATATTTAAGCTTCATCTTTATTTAACCATACTTTATCAAACATTTTTGTAAAGAAAAATTTTGAAATGTTACTTTAACGGCAAAGACTCAAGGGAAAACCTGCGTTCTCCCACCTCATTAAGCTCTGAAGTCTAAACATATCACAGACGTAGTCAACATTCCAGGGCTAGCTTATCCCAATATGATGACGCAACGAAAGCAACGCTAAATCTGTTTGTAGTTCCGGTAATTTCATTTAATAGATAAAAGCCTGAATTTCTGAGAACACGTTTAAGACGCAATGTTATGCAAATAGAAAATTTGAAATAAGCTGAAAATTATAACAATTGAACAATATCTCCAAAATTGCGCAAGAAAATGTTCTAAATGCCTAATACAAAAGTAACAACGGAATGTAATGTACAATATAAAATTATGGCAGTTTTCACAAAGATAGGATGAGGGAAAAACTCTTATTTCTCTAAAGTATATAAATATACCACATATAGTGGTATATAATACAATAAATCAACGTAAAATATCATTATTCCCATATTACAGGTGGCCCACGAAAAACTTGTTCTCCGCAGTCTTCTCTGTATGAACACTCGAGTCTGGAAAGCGGGACCAGAGAAGCATTTAGATGGAGGGAGAGAGGTATGATCGAGAGTGCGCAGTTTCTAAATTGTGAACGTGCCAATGCATAAACTCCCTTGGAATGAAGATAAGCGCACCAATGCTTTTAGTGTTTAGTATAGTAACATGGAGCTGCAGTTTCCTCCTCCCAGCATTAGGTGTTTTCCGGCCTTCTTAGTAGAGTATGCCACAGAAATGACTTCCCGACGTTAACAAAACATGGTCACCCCTCCTCCCTGTTTATAGCAGCGAATAGTAAGGCGAAGATGTCATGTAAACGGGTTTATACACAATTGACAACATAAAGCACAAATATGTCAAATAATGACAAGATTGATTGATTAATTAATTATTTATCTTCTTGTATCTGTATTTGACTATTAGTTATTGAAACAGCAAATATTTAAACAACAAACAAATCAGCTCACCTTCTAAAACCGAACTGTGGATACCAGAATCCGTCTCGATAGTTAGGAAACACCTCTTCCTCTTCTAATTATTATATTCATTAGCCGAGGTTGTTCTGAAGGATACAAAAGAGAGGTTAGACCTGCGCAACGACAACTTCCTAGCGCGAGCAGAGATTTTAACATTTTCATTAATTCACTCATATATAATTAAAACTGATTTCTCTGAAAATATTTCAGCATTTTGGTGCATGGTTTGAAAACATACCAAGAGGAGTATAGGCCAGATGACATTCCACCTTACGCACTACCCTTTCACTTATTGCCCCTACTTATTGACTTTGTACTGGTGACTGGTGTTTACATCAGTGAATCATTTTATGCTCGTCCGTGTACAAGAAAAACCCAAATGGTGTAGTGTTTGCATTTATTTCGGGCGATGCTACTAAACCTTAAGTAAAAGAAAAACGAGATAAAGCAGGCCGTATAGTTTGACTTATGAAAACGCATTCTTCTAGAGATTCCGACAAAATATGCACACATGAACCTAATTATTTGTGTATCAATATTCATAAAATGCGACCCCTTTCTAAACGGTAGATATTTGGTACTAGAGCAAACTTGGTTAATTTTCTAATACGACTAATTTCTTGGCAGTTTTTCAGCTTATATATAAAAATTACCACAGCATAATTTTTAGTTCTGAGGTAAACACATAGGCAGCGAGAAGTTCTCATTGAGTTGCGTTATTTTAAGTCGTTAATTCACTCGTGAAAAAGTACATTTTCTTGCGATATTTTATTCAAAAATTTATTATGGTAATAGAGACATTGATTTATAATTGGCAGAGGTATAAAAGCTTAGTACAACGGGCTTTGCGTGGTCATTTCTTCTTCCTTGAGCTTTCGGACTTACCTAACCACACTCTCTGGCGGAATATATATATATATATATATATATATATATCCGTTTTATTTACAGTATATAAGAGACCAATGAAGAAAAAATAAAGAGAAGATGTCAACAGATTTAAATGTGAGACGCATTGAAATACCATCAACCTCAGGGACCAAACAAACATAATTTGAAGAGAAATCGCAGGAACTCTGCGGACCATGCTGCAGATGAAAGCCATGGTGAGAAATGGATACAGTACGTCATTTTAATCAGTGGTTTCAGGAACAGAGCAAGGGAATCTCAAAATACTGAAAGAACCACTAATGTTTGGGTTGAAAATATGAATCTAATTGAAGAAAAAAAATGTGCCACTAAATGTCAAGAGTTTGTTAATTTAGTTACTAATTTAAAATTACTGGCATAATATCACGAAATTGTACCAACTATTTTAGAGCGCTACATTACCGTTCTATTTGTAATGTTGGTATCAGTCACTATTCGTATAATATTTTAACAAATTTGATTTTGAATGTGCTTTTGAACAATAATTAAGAAACCAAGAATAAAACAACTAATTCATAATGTATTAACATTGCTTCTTACCTAAAACTTAAGAATTCATGCAATCATGAAATTAGTCAAGTTTGCCCCATATACAGAATGTTCCGTAATCGCCGTATAAATTTACGAATTAGACAACCCCATATTACGCTAGGGTTTGGTAAGAGATTTAACAACGGCCAGAGAGTGTTACTGACACTCCTTATATATTTTTCTTTGAAGATGATTTTCTATGTTTCACTATCATTGCATAAGCAGCTTACTCATGTAAGCTGACAGTAAATTCAGCAAGTCAGTAGAGAAGGAAATAAAAATGTATTTAAAACTGGATATTCGTTATGTAGCTTATTCAGCAGAGAAAATTAAAAGAAAGAAACATATACAATGTCTAAATTTGTTCATCCCTAAAACCCCTGAAAGATGCAACCAATATGACACGCATGCCATAAAAGTACACGAGAGTATAAATTGGGGAAAAAAAAAAAAAAAAAAAAAACTTGTGTAGAAGGAAAGAGGGCAACCAAATGCAAATAATGATTGATAATATCTCATATTACGTAACTGGGATCCCACATACTTGACTAATTCTCTTACTGCGGTATAAAATTTGTAGTCTGTTAATCGTATTATATAACTGCACCTGTCGGCGCAAACATGTGCCCAATCAGAGTCCTCATAAAACCAGGGGGAAACAACTGAACTCGCAGTGCTTCTACACCGTCTCTCGTCATTTTCGTATATTACCACGTCATTGGAGTTGCTTAGTTCAGATACTACTATGAAGTCGAAACTGAAGCAGATTTGTTTAGTCTTTCATTTAGATATTTCAGAACCGAATATACGTGGTGAGCAAAGGGAAATATCATTTGATGCTTTCAGACATTACATGTGTTATCAATCTGCTAGGCACAGAAACTTTTCTTGTTTGCAATGACAACACAATCTGTTTGGAGATTATTACAAGTCGCCGACGACATCTGAACAGTTTACCGGGATTTTCTAATTCATATAATTTATCTGCTAATCATTATATCATACAAGTATTCCAGTAACTACCACAACAAGGCAATAAATTGCTTAAGCGTTAAGGAGTCTTTTCATTTAGTTGTTTTAGTGGGTACATTTGGAATATTTTGCTTGCCCCGAGTTCACGGCAACAGAGTAAGATCTGTCTGCCAGTAAGAATACTGAAGCAAGGAATACATTAACACCCAAGATAGCAGTGTAAGGGTGAGATCTGTTCGCACTGCCCATCATCAATTCTATTATAAGAAGAGCAACTACAAGCATGCAAATGTTTATATTAATCCTGGTTCATATTTGTTTCTAAATTAAGTTGAACAGATTTAGTACTGAAATACACACAAATTTCTTGGGTAAGAATTTTGGACACACAAATGACATTATAAGAAGTAATTTGGCAGGTTTTAAACAAAGCAAAGGCTGAAACTTCGATATTAAAGCTATGCTACAGATGTACACACGTCAATGAGATTCAGAATCTATGATTTTATCAAGCAACAAGTACGGATGTGTGACTCACACAAAAGCGCTGACACTACACTGAAAAATAACAATTATTTACACATTGAGATAAACATAAACTACTTTATGAAAATGCTGTACATAGGTACATTTCTATTGACACTTGAATCCAATATTTATGAAAAAGTACTAATCTAATTTACAAGATGAAAACACAGGTACAGATCGGCGAGGTCGTTCAGGCACGGACTTTTAATGGAAAGTTTGAGGTTCAATTTCCGCCAGGATCGTCCTCCCTAACTGAGGAGTTTTCCAGACTTTCTTATTCTTCATTATTGGTAAATTCCGGAGAGTTATCCTATATTTAGGCCTCGAACGCCTCCTTCTCAAACAAAATTCCATTCCCATCTTATCATATCATTTCATTTCATGTATCATTAGTGCCCATTGCCTTTGCATGATAGTCCAAATGTTCCTGAAGATTAGTTCATCAAGCACACTTAATTACCGGAAAGCTGCCCTGGGACCCATCTAATTTTACACTTTTCTATTCCCAAGGTCTTCATGAACAATATTGTGCGCAGTTTAGTTGTACGGCAATTTTATCAACAATTACCAGATTCACTACTGATGCCACAGCAGTAAAACACCTGTTTGAATCTGGTAACCACCTTCACCATTGCTTTATTACTTCTGAATATATATGTGTGTGTGTGTGTGTGTGTGTGTGTAACTATTTTTATTGCATCCTGTTTGGGACAATAAATATTATTAAGTGAACGCATTATAACCGTCAGCTTTATTCATGTTGCCTTCATCTTTTAAGGAGAACTATAAAAAAAGTTTAGCTCGGTTATGCTTTTCAGAGTTGTAACTCTTTCACTGATTTGAATGGAAATGCCTTAATGTTAAACTATACTTACATGTGCTTATGGTCTTAATTTAAAACGTTTCATTTTACTTCATTTTTCAGAAATATTTTTTTCCTTGGTAATTCAGTCGAAATTAAGCAATACCTGATGCCAGACTAAGTTTGAATATTGCTCACTAAGAACCAGGATGATGATGATGATGATGATGATGATGATGATGGTGGTGGTGGTGATGATGTTAGAGCTGTTTCATATAGGTTTTAAACAGGTAGCAATATAAATGCTGGCATTTACAAAATCAATAGGCTAAAGCTATATCACTATGTTTATTTCATTTAACTTTTTTCGAGCAAATAACAAATCAAGCAAGTTAAGCATAAGGCAGTTTTCGCATTTATTTATAAAATTTATAAGCATATTTGTTTACTAGGTTTTGTTCCTGATTTCACGATGGGCTGAATACTAGACATTTATTACGTCAAATGCGGTTACTTTGGTGTTATTGAAAAAACCAGTCCCTCCGCAATCAGCGTACGAAAATATATTAACAAAAAATTTATGAGTAGAAAGGGGGTTTTAATAGTGGTAACTAGTGGTCTCGAACGCATCAAATTGGAGTTACGGATCAGTGTCATAACTACGTTGCGATATGACGTGTGTTCATAGCCAGTTAATGTGAACCAATGTCGCAGTGACAAGCAGGCTGCATCTCAATCAACTCACAAGACGCGCACTGTTACTCAGTGTCCAGGTCTTCTTGGAAACGGTTAGGAGTTTTAAGGACTACAGTAGGTAAATATTACGAACGATTGCTCTACTTGAACTTCAATTGATTGAATTCGGTATAAGCATTTACTATGTGGACTGTGCTGTTGTTTGAAAGGAGTGATTATGGCTCAGGGCTTCACACACGATGAATGGCTTACATTTGTCAGCGAATGGAACCTTAGAGGGCACCACGCACGTTTTCCAGGTCTACAGCTGGCGAAATAACGTGCACCTGTTGATGTACGTGCATCTTCAGTTCCCTTCACCATGAATAAACGAATTTTTAGAGTTAACATCTGCAGCACCTAACAAAGCGTTCGATACAATTTGATCTCATTCTTGAGGTGCCTATATTTCAACTTTTTTTTCTACTAGTAAATTCTTTTGTACACATTTTCTCCACTGTATGTAGGTCGAATAACGTACTCAGTCAAAACTCTGAAGATTACCACATTCGTAATCAGAGTAAATTAGTACAAATAATATAATATTCATAGTCACATATAGCACAGATCATGAAAATATTACTAGGTTCACCTTAAGTGAAGTTAAGCATTTAATCACTAGTTACATGAAATTACAATCGCTATGTTGCTGATAATAAGATTTACGTGAAAGAAATTACAACATAAAAATTAACTCAGCCAAGAACCTTCTCTGATATACGCACAAGAATATATAAAAACTCCCTGTATCAACGATAATATAAATTAAACTATGCACGCTAACAAGGAAATCACTCATAGTATAAATGGTGTCCTATAATCGTTTTGGGAGAGGATCTCAGAACTGTCCAATTATTTGTTGTTTTCATTTTTGTTATTTTAGAGTCGATTAAAGCAGTAAGTTTCTAACTATAAGAAACACTTAAAGCAGTATTATACTAAAGAATGCACTTAATAGGCCATGCACTTCTCATTTTTGCTACGAAAACAACAGCACGACATATTGAAATCTACTTAAAAATGATATCGGAACTATGCCTGGTTTAAGGATGTAATTAGGATGCAATGAGTAGCAATATTACTTTTTGTTTATATAGTGAGAGCAGCTTAAAAGTCCCGAAACATGTTCAGCTAGTCCGCGGTTAGATCCTACGGTACTGCTGCTAGTTGCTGGATTTTTAAACTGCTCTCATTGTATTTTATCCCATAAAATTTTCAAAACTGGGAAATACGTTCTATCAGGTAGGGACTACGCACCTTTTCTTTATCATCTAAACGTACTATAGCAACTGCCAAGTTCTTTGAGACGATGGGAGCAATGTAAGCTGCTCGGAGTTCAGCATCTACCTGACGGTCTCCCTTTCAGGGTGAAGGAACAATACCCACCAGTCAAATTCACCCTAGCAGGATTCAGATTTGCACTTTCCGCTTTTGCTCTTGGTTCGGACAGATGCTGTTGCCAAATGAACCAGCCAGGCTATACCGGGTGGGAGGGGCATAGGTGTCATCTTAAGAACCAGGATGAGGACAAGGAAAAGGTTTATGAACACCTTTCATAGATTTGTAGAAACTTCATATGCTCTATAGTAATTAATTTTGTTTGCTATTTCTTAAAACATCACCAGATTACGTCTCTGGAAACTAATTAAATAATAACAACAACCTATTCTACAAAAAAAATGACAAAATTTTATATTTTTAAAAATCAGGAGTTTGGCTACTTCTAACGAAAAGGAAACCGTATACCAAAGAAGGGAACACGGGTCTAAAACACTGAACACACATGCTTCTGTTGCTAAATACTCACTAAAGAATACATCTTAAGAGATAGAAAACCGACCCCAATGGTCGTAACATTTAGCGTACAATGAGAAAAGTTTGTACCATTCTGTTAAACAAATCACCGGTAGATCCTGCTCAGCACTAAATGAAAAAAGTACGCGAAGTTAATTCTCCCAACATGCTGGGAATTCTCATCGGCTCTGTGAAGCGCAATAACTAAAAGTAAATGTGTCGGAGCGTTTTCAGTTGTGCTGAGCAGTAAGTGTGTGACCAAGGGATCGGCGTTAAACACAAGTAAGACATTAATCCATAGCTTACCCTGCTGGCAGTTCCGGAGTTGCACTCGGAGATGGAGAAGGTGTCGACGATGGAATCAAAGCGGACGAGTTTCTTAGGAAGTGGCTTCTTACGGGGACAGAGCGAGCACATGGCAGTCGTGGGGGGCATAGCGCTCGGCGTCACCTCCGAAAGGTAAATGGCGCGTGCAGTGTCATATCACATCCCCTTTTCTCACATCCTCACAAATAAGCACTCATAATCATTTTCTTCATGTGATATATTAATGTGTTTAGGTTGCTTTCGCGAAGTGAAGAGTCAAAACACGAGAGGTGAGATAAACTTTTTAATACAGACAACTTTGTTACAGCTGAAACGTTCGATATTAGCGCGAGGCCCAAGGAAAAAGAACTGATTTTATCTGAAACGTTAATAATAACAACGATATATTTTGCTGCTAGGCAAGTACATATTCAGGTATGAAGGCACATGCGTTTTCATTACTTTCATTACTGAGAGGTAAAAGAAAATATTTCAACAGAATAATTTTGTTTCGTTGGTTTTAAGCTAAGTAATATTAAACTCAGTGCACAAAGAATACACAGACAGCATTTAAGGCAATCAGAAGGAAAGAAGTGAAATCTGAAACGTTATGGTAACTGACTCGCAGTATAATTTCAACAATACAAAACGTTGACAAAGAGAAATAACGTGCTTATCGACTTATGCCATTGTATACATCTTGGTTACAACTCTAAACAAGCTTTTTATGCTTTTTGGAAGCACATAAATACTAGCACAGCTTACCTTTTCAGCTACAACGTTGCCCGTACGATTTATTGACAAGTTTCAATTTTTGTATGCAATTTAATGTTTATTATAGGCTATAATGAAATTAACATTTGAGATTTTAAAACGGAAGGTGAAGAATGTAGTAAACACGAAAATTGCGGAAAAATGCTGAAACTGTAGATATACTAATTGTACTTAAGTAAATAATATAAGTATTGTATTTTCGGCCTCTATGAAAATTCTCATAGCTTTCGGCTTTAGCATTGTGAATGGACTAAAGTGGAATATGGGTGGCCGAGTTTGCTAAGGCACAGGCTCGTGAACTGCGGTTCGAATTCCGGCAAATATGTCCTCCCTGACTGAGGTTTTTACGGGTTTTCCTCCGCCCTCATCACTAACAAATGCCGGGGAAATATCCTAAAATAAAGTATGGAACGTTTCCTTTCCAAAATTCTCAATTTCACATTTCGCATTTTTAATTTCATCAGTTCCCTGCCCCAATTATGAAAACGGGCAATAAATACTATTTTAAAAAAAGGAACAAAATATAATTAAATTCTTAATTTATCTATTAAAAAGCAGCTCTCTATAAAATGCAAGGGCACGTTTCTGACATCACGCCATTCCTATATGGAATATTGAAATGACTTTGGTCCAATTCATAAACCAAGAAACCCCAGCAGTTTGCAGCAGATAATAGTTAATGTTACGCATTCAAATTCGTAAATTTAATGCAGCTCGGTTGAAAAAAAAAACTATTTTTATGAATCACCCGAATCAAATAAATGAAAAAATTCAAACCAGAATGTTCACCATCAACTGTACAATTAATGCAGTTTATGACTTTCTAAAATAACAATTATAAATGATTGGGTTATTATTTTTGTTTTTAATAATCGTATTTGTTAAGTACTGAACTCAATGTTAATGCATCAAAGCATTTACTGCAAAAAGAGAATTTAAAATATCAGAGGAACTAGGACAATGCGCTAACGAAAGTGCTTGGTAAATATATTGAATTAGATACAACAAGTCTTTTCTGTTTACTATAATGTTAGTGTAGAAGTAAATGAATGTACACCCTTAGACAAAAATAAAGCAACAGGCAGAAACAACGACCGATTCGGAAAACGGTGACGCTGCGTTCACAATGCCGCCTTCAGTTCATGTTCAAGTTATGCCATAAACAAAAATACGCCTGCTCAGATCGCGTACTCTGGTAGTTGAGCGGACAAAAACAAGTGCCTAGTAATAATAAGAACTACGTTAGTTCGAATTCCCCTTTAGGCTTTAACTTCTTATTTGTTAGATTTTGCAAGTAAAATTAATGTTTAATATACACAATTCAAACAAGTACTTACAAATTGAAACTATATTATAATGTGTATACAAACATTATTTTTACTTGCGAATAATAACAAATAAAGCAATTAACGCATGAATAAAATTCGAACTTTGGTATTTCTCGTTACTAAACATCTGTTTTTAACAGTTCGACTATCAGAGTATGTCCGCCATGGAGAACTCAATGTGACTGGTGATGACAGAAAGACCCGGGCACAGAATCAAGTGCTGATTCTTGGACAAATTAACAATTCCAGAGCTAATTTTTTTTTGGGGGGGGCTTAAGGGCCACATGGACGCAATTACTCCTGTATAATGCTTTTGTTTCTAATTTAGTCCCTTGGTTAGAAAATAACGCTTGCGGGAGCACTTTTATAGCGTTATTTTGAACTACCAATAATTTATTTCATTCACATGTTACGTATTTTTCCACAATTGTCAGGTTTTCATAACAAAATAGTTGTGCATGCACACTGTTACAGAGTAAATACAACGCAAGTGGAAAAGAAACGTCTTGATGCGAATCGGTGAGAAAGGTGCTGTTTGTGCCAGTCCAAATGGTATGTAGAGCCCCGTACATGCACTCGAGAGAAGTGAAGCGAGTTCCATATTTAAAATATTATGCTATCGATCATTATTACCGTACACCGTTTTTGATTTAGCAACATTTGCTACATACATTTACCGTTAACTGTGCCGAACGAAATTGGCAAACATGTTGACACCTCGCTACTTCGCTGTTTGTACCCTGGCTTCCGGCGGTTCTACAGAGAGGTTTTTAAGTTTCCCACGAAAGATACGGCAACCTCTTGCCCGCACTATCAGCAGCGTCGGCTGGCATGCGCGCGTAGTTTCACAGTAAAATATGCGTATAAAACGTATGTACTATTTTGGGATGTTACCTATCAATAAAGACAAAACCAAGTTTCGCGGGAAAAAAAGGTTTCTTCACTATTAACACTACTGAATATCCATTTACAAAAACTAAGTCTGCTGGCATGATCACGACGTTGTAATTCTATAATATGGAAATTCTGTACGATTTCAAATTTAAAACGTTTTGTAGCTGTTCTTGGTGAGCCTTGATATCCATGTCCCTTGTGACAAACGCCTGAGAGACTTCGTGTTCCCAATCTCTACCGACTTTTCTTCTGCGATAACATAACTTTTATTATATTTTGTCATGAAAATAAAATCGCTGTGTACACTTTGTCTACAAGACTTTTTATGGTGCTGCTAGTTAGAAGTGCTCTTTCAGGAATTTCCATATTTGTACTGCTATAAGACTTTGTTTTAATGTACGTATGGAATAAAATAGTACGTTCCTGTACACTACATTTCATTGTCGGCATTACTGAACGAACAACACAAATAAATGAGCTGCTGTCACACTCGCTATACATGAAAAACAGGGCAGCTACAAGTGGGTTGCTGATTATCACCTTACACTTGGCAATGAGCATATCAGGCGACAAACACTGAACATGAGGTGGAGGCTATCAAAAGATTCATGCGAAGCTACGTGAGAAACAGGGCAGCTACAAGTGAGTTGCTGATTATCACCTTACACTTGGCAATGAGCATATCAGGCGACAAACACGTAATACGAGGTGGAGGCTATCAAAAGATTCATGCGAAGCTACGTGAGAAACAGGGCAGCTACAAGTGAGTTGCTGACTATGACCGTACACTCGGCTATGAGCATATCAGTAGACAAACACGTAATACGAGGTGGAGGCTATCAAAAGATTCATGCGAAGCTACGTGAGAAACAGGGCAGCTACAAGTGAGTTGCTGACTATGACCTTACACTTGGCTATGAGCATATCAGGCGACAAACGCGTAATATGAGGTGGAGGCTATCAAAAGATTATGCGAAGCGACGTGAGAAACAGGGCAGCTACAAGTGAGTTGCTGACTATGACCTTACACTTGGCTATGAGCATATCAGGCGACAAACGAGTAATATGAGGTGGAGGCTATCAAAAGATTCATGCGAAGCGACGTGAGAAACAGGGCAGCTACAAAAGAGTTGCTGACTATGACCTTACACTTGGCTATGAGCATATCAGTAGACAAGCACGTAATATGCAGGTGGAGGCTATCAAAAGATTCATGCAAAGCTACGTGAGAAACAGGGCAGCTACAAGTGAGTTGCTGACTATGACCGTACACTCGTCTATGAGCATATCAGCAGACAAACACGTAATACGAGGTGGAGACTATCAAAAGATGCGTACAAAGCATAAAAACCGAACTGAATATGAACTGTGCATTTTGGGCTCTACTGGGCAGCTATCTAAGTTTCACTTACTGCCCATTGAGTCGCGACTTGTAAGTTACTTTTTCTGTTTCTAATTTTATTGCTAATTTTTGTGTTCAAAATTACATTAAATTAAATATAATTTCTTTATATACTCGTTTGTTGATTTAAATTTCTAAATTCGGGTTTAACTTTATTTAAGAGGTTAATTTTTGCTGAGGGTCGATTTGCAATTTGATTTATTTTCTTTTATATGAATGTGAGACCAGAATTTATTTAATCCAGGTAAGTATGACCTGATGTACCGTAGAAGTATACTTACTTATACTTACTTACTTACTTACAAACACGCTGTTAAATGCGAGGTTTTAATTTTTGGCAAATTAGTGAAAGTAATAGCTTTGATAATTAATATTTGTAACCTAATGTTTGTAAACTTTTACGAGTTGGTAGAGTATTTAATATTATATTTTATTGTAATTCCAACACTTGTTGGAATTGTGTTTATGTGAAGAACCAACATTTCTTATTAGTCGTATTGTTTACACTACACTAAAGGTGACACATAAGATTACAGTATCAAAATCATAAATGTTATAAAGCTAAATATTTACACATGGTTACATAACCGAATAATCAGAATAAAAATATATTAAAGTTCTTCAAAACTTCGAAATGTTTATGAGGTGATAGCTTAAGTGAAAGGCAATCACGTATATTTGAATCCTGTGCTTTTTTATATATAGATAGTTCTTGTTTTAATTGACATAATTTCCTCCTAGAATGCACTGCAAGAAGTTTAGTGATGTGATTATGTTCCCTGAATGTCATTTCTCATTGTACATCATCATGGTAACTATCAATGCATTTCTGTGAAAGGGTTAAATGTAAAAAATATGTGACAATATATGCATTGCAGCAGACCTACAGTAATATTACAAGTTGTATTATTAAATAGGGCCTAATTAATGAGATGGTAGCTATATTGTAATTTCAATTTATTACCTCTAATGCAACCTTCCCCATAGAATGTAAAATGTCTTTATGAAATTTAAAGGAAATAGAACAGCATAATAAATATTGGCTGATCGTATTTCTCCAAATGCTCATGTTGACTTTTACAGTAGCCAACAATCCGAAAGCAACTTCTTCAAAATATCAGATTACGTACAAATACGGCACACTGTGGCTGTATCACTACCTCGGATGCTGGTAAATATTCATCCTTTGGGAAAATAAGAAAAGATGTGTTTATATTATATACTCATAAAAATGCAACTTTTATGGAAAATGCCCTGTTCTTGTTAAGAGTTCTTTTTTTCCTAAGTAATCTGTTGTGTACGGGATATGCGTACACAAAACTGTTTTTGTTTTAAATATCATCTACAGCTATCGTTTAGTACACAGTACGTCTACTGAGGGACATTTGCAACTATTTCTCTATTCAAACGACGTACTGTGTAGGGCTAAGGGATAATCCACGGTGCTCTAGGGATACTGGACAAATCCAGAGGTCAACATAACGAGCAAGAAAGGTTTGTACCTACTAAGAGAGAAACATTGGAATATGTCTTATAAGAATCGTACCTCAATACAGTGCAGACTTTCAATGGTTACGTATGCTTTCTTAAATATTTTAATGCGTGCTTCTCTGGTGTTAAGCACATGGATCATTGAAGCAAAAACCAGTTAAAGCTAGAACAACCGTTCTCTCTCCGTTCCTGAGTTTCCCGTGACGAGAGAAGCCATGTTGCCAGTTCTGTACCGCTACTGCGAGGGCGTATGTTATACATTAACATTTAATGTAGACATGTTGTTATAACAATATAACAAGTATAACAATCACTATAACAATAAATATAACAACTATAACAAGAATAATAACATTGTAAATAGTTCATGCACAAAAGAAACCAGCTTCACTTGAACCAACACAACGAACAACTGGATGCACGTGCAAGCTGAGTTGGCAACAGCACGAGAGGGCCCGTGGTTGGTGCTAGCAGACTACTTTCACCATCGATGCGCGGAGTCATTCCAAGCAACGCAACCAGCGAACTAATTCTTTAGCGCTTAGTAGTCTCGAATCTTGTAGCAGACACTATCGTTATTAAAAACATTACAAGATATGCAAACATAGAGCCGATTTTAGTATTTATCAAAATAGTTTAATTTACTCTAGAATTTAGAAGTGCTATTCACACCATAGGTTGGTAGTGCAGACATCTTTCCTCTCTTTTTTACCCTCACAAAGCGTCAGGGCCGGAGACTGAGTAGCCAGACTGTAAACGACCACGCAATTATCTACGATTACGGATACTCTTTCTGAAATAAGTCTGTAAAGAGATGTTTTCGAATCTATGATCATATAAAAACGTGTGAGTAATATTTTTATTTAAAGTTTGGCCATACTTCAGTTACATCCTTTGTGTATACGTTGAAGCATTTCTTGCACCCCGCTCTCCGCCAGGACAGTTGATTGGTTTGTTTTATTTACGGACGTTCTATAACATCTCAGGTCATCAGCGTCCCATTCAATTCAGGGCGTGAAACGGCCGACAAATTTTGCTCAGAGGCCTCTCTTTCAGGCTTGAGGTTCTTTTTCGTGCCGTAAACGTACGACACGGGAAGCACGGCTTTACTTCCCCTCCGAAAGAAGCCATACTTAGGATTTTTACGCCAGAAAATATCCATCGGTCCTGGCCGGGTTTGAACCCGCGATCTTAGTTTAGAAGGCAAGTATGGTTACCATTACATCACCAGGACCGACACACAAATTAGATTTTATATAAACATTTAATTGTTAATAACGCCTATATACTATGTAATGTAATTTGTAAAACAGTTTTGTATGGAGGAAAAAGAAATATTTGTAAGAAAAGCGACTCCGCACAACTGCCTTGTCTGGGTCGACCAAGCCTGTCACTCACAAAAGAGACAATAACTGTTAATTCCCGCTGCCCAGGACAAGAGACTGTTTATTCTCAAGTCGTGCGGAGATCTGTCGATCTGTTGATTCGTTTAAAGTACCGTAAGAAGCAATGAACTTAGTAGTCGTTGAAACGTACGATTCTACGGCAGTCAACAAAACATGTTTATTCTCGAAAGTTTAAGTGTAGCGCGGAAACGTGAGCGAGAGCTCACCAATTAGAAACAAGGATTTCAAAAACTCAGCTGCTGTGGGTCCGGGTAAGAATTCCTATCTGAGCTAAGAAAGCGACGCCACTACGTTAAAGATCAATATAAAAAGGGGCATCCTCCACAGTTTGACATTCGCATTGGATTTTTCAATCTTCATTCATCTCACAGTTGGAAGCTACGCTGCCACAATGGGCAACGATTCGCGACTTCAGATTCAGGCGGACTCGAAATCAATCTTCACTCAGCAAACACTTAGTAAAATCTTCGCTTAGTTGAGATGTTGATGCTTCAACACGCGGTCACTTCAGCATTCGGTATCCGTTGTAAATGAACTAATCAGTTTTCAGCAATCAATTTTGCTTCCGTCTCCGGTGCAGTTCGCGCGCCAGCAAAGTGAGCTTCGTGGTCCAGGTAGGCACGCGTCGTGGAGCAAGACAGAGAGCATCAATCAAACAAAATCATTAAAATGTCTACGAATCCTCTCTGATTAATTAGCAACCATTTCTCTCCAATCCTTCTCCCGTGTAAGAATAGGCACAAAACAGAAGAATCGGGCCTCATCATCTACGACGATACCACGGAAAGCACTGTTTCAACGTATAAAAAGGAGAGCTGAAAGTGTAGATCTTGAAGGTTGCTGTTGCTTTCAGGAGTCGTGGTCGATTGCATAGTAGTATCATCTGTCGCAAAACCCGGAACTGCAGCAAAGTATAAAACTCTCGTTCAATAAAGAATCTTTAAACTGAAGTAGAAACTAGGAAATGAATGCTGCAGTGCGTAATTTCACAAAGGGAAATATGAGATTTGAAGTAACCAAGACTTTTGTGCATTCTTTACAGTGGGCAAGTAAGCTGTAAGTGCTAAATCACACTGTTGAAATTGTGTTCTTTTTACGATTATGTTTAAAATGATTCATTTGTTTGACAATAACTATAATATATGCAGAGTGTCCCGTTTACTTGCACACATTTATCTGACGCGTCAAATGAAAATTTACTTCAAACAAAAGTTTTCATTTCACGCGCGCGTGTGTGAGTGAAATTTCGTTAATAGCTAATTTTGCGGGAAATTGCTAATATGTACAGTTCCAGCAGGCAGAATATGGGGGTTGATATATCAGATTTATTTCCAGTCACGGTGATGTCATTCCAAAGCTTACCCTCAATCTGGAAATGGAATACCAGGTACCTTTCGGCGCTAAAGGTCTCCGCGATCATCTGCATCACCATTAATTCATTCTTCATGGGGCAAACGTTCAAACAATAGACAATAGTGCTTAAATGAACACAAGAAGAATGCCAGTTATACTCCCCCAGGAACTTATGATTTCTGTGTCAGAATGTTCATATTTTTCTCAATTGCTCAGGCCACATATATGTACCCATGCCGAGACATTTTGTGTTCTATTAGGTTCAAGAGGTAACTTTCAATACGAAAACAGGTAAAAGATAACCACGAGGAGCACGCTTTCATTACAGTTTCGTGGTTGCAACAATCAACGAAGGTGTGAAGCAACAGTCATCACACGCTCAAAGGTCAATTTCATAGTACAGGAAGAATGAAAAATGCAATTACTTTGTTCAGGATTATAACATGAAACCTCTCAGCACCCAACACTAACAGCACAGCTTTCAAATTTCTAAGTAAACAATTATTCTAAATTTACAAATTGCAACAGAAAGTTGTATTTTGAATGACATAAACCTTTGTGTGCAAGAGGCGGGATACAATCGTGATTCTCAGGTTTTTTGCCTCTTCAATTGATAACAAAAATCAGCTCGAAAGCAATGTAGTTAGGTTTTATTTTCTTCTTTCTTTCTCCCCAATTTTGTAGGCCTTTAAATACTCATGCCCTACACTGAGGCGACGAGGGAAACTAATTAATTATTGAGCAAATGAGTCCGTAGTCAGCCAGCGTCTAGTTACCTGGCACACGGTTTATCAGGACGACTCCAGAAGCTCCAGATGGGCAATTTGTTCATATCGGAAATTGCATCGAACCCATCGCTGCGAATTAGATATGAAATTAGAACCATTTCATTTCCTAATGACGACACTAAAGGGAAACATATATCACGGATATTAGTCGAACATGAGTTTCATTATGGTAAAAGATAAACAATATTGGCTTTATATCTTTAGGATAGCAGGAAACACAAAACACCTCTAGAGGATTATGGCAGTTTCAACATTCTTGATTGACGAGATCTTATTTATTTTTCAAACACAATTGGGTGTAGATGGTAATGCGTTTTAGATTTGAAGGAAACCCCAAAAGATATTGACGTAAAAGCGAAGAAACCGAGAGGGGTGAATTCGAATCCTGACCTTGGGGTTTTTCGCGATTCCCCCATGTCGCCTAGGCGAATGCTGGAATGAATAATTTCTTTCCACGAACTTTCCGCTCTATCATTTCATCTCATTTCATTCCGTTGGATTTGTTACATGGCCGAAAGTGCCCGGCGATTGGATTAGCGTTGTGCACGGTGTGATAGTGGCTTGCGCTTTGGAAACGTTTCTGCCCTAGCGTCTAGTATGGAAGCGGACCTTCTGAGAGACTCGAACTCCTTGGAGGGAGACTTCGCCGGGCATCAGGGTGTTTATGTTCGTGCCCGGCCGCTAGGTGTCTCCCTCAACTTGTGCTTTACTCCTGGGCTATGTTTCACAAAAGTATGGTTGAATACATTACAAATGTATGGAATTGTAACTTGTAATTATTAGTGAAATTCTGTTCCACAAAGGTTTCTGCTACAGTTGTAATTTACAACTCCATACTTGCAAATGTACCAGTGATTTTTCGTTGTTCTGTTCCACAAAAGCATTTGTATTAGTAGGGCACTGGTAATTTGCATAACTTTCTCTACAAGTGTAGGAATATTGGTAATTTCAAATACTAGCATAAAATGTATTATCTTTTTAATGATTTTGGGAGTTAGTTGACCCAATGTGCTAAGTATTAGCGAAATTGATGATAATGATGAGTAAGAACATGAATAAAGGGAGAATAAATAAGTATTTGTGTACAATGATAAAGTTAGGTAAACTGCAATTAAATTACAGCTTATGACTGATATTGGCGTTTCCTGTTTCAGATGCATATTTTAGACTATTAGTTTATGTATTTTGAAGGCTCTTGCTACGTACCACGAAAATTATTTCTTTTCATTCTTTATTCTCTTTTAAAACAATCTCCTTACACAATTTTCCCAATTTTTTGCTTGTGAGAAGGTGATTGTCAAACAATGTAAATAAATATAAATGATCAAATGGACAAATAAAATAAATGGCCGAAAGCAATCGGGACGCTCGATTCTTCTGTCATCTATCGACTGAAATTAATGCTCCTAAATATATCTGTAAGGGAACGTCATCTCAAAGTGAATTATTACATTTAAGTATCGATAAAATCACAATAAATTATTTAAATTATCATTATATCTCAGAAAAAAATACAGCACCTATTTAGCAGGATGACAATAATCCGCCCTAAGCATTAAAAATCTCCAAGGATTGGACGTAACCTAATCAAGGTTTTGCGACGTTTAGCAAACCGCTGTTCTTCCAGCTTACTCTTATATGACGTCACTTGTAACGTTTCACTGATACTTTACCAGTGTTACACTTCTTTCGTGGAACAGAAAGTTAGAAGACCACACTTTACAAGGACTTGTACTAATAAACTTGTAGGAATTAGACCATATTTTTGCGGTATAGGGCCCTGAAGGTATCCCTTTGAGGGCGTAGGCACAAACAACCATCCCTCGAGGAAGGCTGAAGTACCGCAAAGTCCACCTCCCTCACTATCAATGCAATGCAAATGTGAAGGAAGAGATAGTTGTGGTTTCACTGGTTATAAAGTTACAAAAAGGCTTAGACAATTGTTTAAACTACCTCTTTGGAAAGTCTTTAAGGCATTGCCTTCTGATTTTTTGGAAAATAGAAATATTTATTTATGTTTAATTGAGTGTTGATTGCATAGAAAGCAACAACTTGAATTATCCCTTGATTTCAAAACTGTTATTGTATACTAATATTTCTTCCATGATAACCTGGGTCCTTTCAGTGACATACAAGCATTACATTTCAATCAACATTGCTATAATGAAAAACTGTTTTCAAGTAAAGTGTGATTTAAATATGGTGCGATGTGGTTTCAAGATTTTGTTCAAGGAAACTTCCAATTCCTCGTAAATCTGAAGAGTTGGTACTACTGTATTGCTATTAGAGTTGTACACACGTTTAACATCTTGATTCGTAATTATTTTCAATAATGAAGAAATATTATGTGGCTCATTATCTTAGAAGCATATTATTTAAAGTATAATGCTGCAACACCGTAAGTTTGATAATTCTCTTAAACAAATGCAAAAATATCACTGGAAATATATTGCTTAAGTATATGATCCGATCACGGAATTCTGAGGAATATACAGGATTTAAGATACCAGTTGTGCACATTTATATATTGTTATTTTAGATATTTAAAAGGCAGTTAAAATGCGTTTATTAGTGATATAGTAACACATAAAATGTAATTTAAGAGACAGAAATAATTTCCGACAATTTTATTCACAGTATTATGTACTTTACCCTCCATGAACCTAAAACATTTAGAGACGAATACATTATTTCAGAGTATCTGGACTATTGCTTCCACGAATGAACTTCTAGCTAGCATGCCAGGGGCGAATCAAGTGTGAGCAATGAAAAAAAGGAGAGCACCCATATTGATGATTCTCTTTGAAGGGGGATATTTAAAGGAGAACTCCCGCTTTAACATTGGAGGAAAAACAAAATATGGACGGATACACCATGCCTGCAAGTGTTCACTCACGAACAGATGAGAAGTCTTAGTTGTGTTGCCAAAATGAACAGCTTTCTTTCCTGGCATACGACAGCAAAGTTATTCCACAAATGGCGGCAAACGGTTTCCTTTTTCTTCTTCCACATCTCAGAATTTCAAGTTAATTTTGAGCGCGAAAATGTCTTGTATTATGTTTAAGAACAGACTTTGTAGGATTATCCAAGTTTCACTAATGTGTTAAGATATAGTGGTTATGGAATGAGGTAAAGAGAGCAGTGTATCACAGACTATAAAGTACTAACGTGAGCTCTACTGTATGGTAACAAAAGGACTGTAAAATAGTTTGTTTCTGTGTGTGGCAGTTGATGAGTGGTTCTGGCGATCGTGCGGAATTAATAATATCCTTAGTAATGATTCCCGGTAACGAAAACTCCCTTTAAAGGAAAACCCTCATCACAGAAGTTGGAAGTGAAGACCACGGTATGCAGTCAAACATGAAAAAAACGCAGTCAGGATTGAAAACCTTAAATCATTCAAGAGTAATGAAAATTTGAACGCACGTTGCATTTCTTTCACTTACATCTCCATTTACAACACTCGATTGCAGCACTGGATGATTCCCAAAATTAAATCGGCTCTCTGGTAAACACAGACTTTCCTTTGCACAGTTCTTTTTCCATGTTAAGCATCTTTAGCACAGTTTACGGAATAGCGGCAGCGAAACCTCCCAAGACACTATTTAGCCCATCATAAATTACACATTTTTTGCCAGCAAAGTAGATGAACAGTATGCCCAATCATTAAGGTTCCTCTTTATTGTGGTACACCCACATTTAAATTTTAATCCGAACTATGGATTCGCCACTATCCTCTTGTACGGTTAGCAGTTCAAACAGGAAACTTTCCGGATTTTGGGTCACAACTAACGCAAAGTGATACACTTTTCCGTGAACTCAAGTTCCTACTAGATTTTAGGTTTAACTTGTATATTTTTAACCATTTAAATAAATACCCGGGATCCAAGAACAATCATAAGTTTTAACTTAGTACTAATATTTCAAATAAGAAAACAACTGGCTTTTCAGGTTACTGTTTCATGACCTTACTTTCATGGAGCATATAACATATCGCTCATCAAATTCACTGGGTCGGTTTCTCAGTTATATACATATATATACATATTTTCTTGGCTTTATTTAATTTAATTTACCTTTTTTTCTTCTTCTTCTTTTTTTTTTTTTTTTGCTAAAATGATCAATATGTCAAAATGCTACTGTAACTGAAGAAATCACTGCTAATTTAAGTTTAATTAACAATTAACTGAAATGAACAAACACAATAATTACTGCATGAAAATGATTTGCCAAAGTGAAATATGATGAACATACCACCGATAAAATAGCCGAGAGGTATAAACACCTAGTCGATATCAGTACACGATATTATTGTATGTCTGTAAAATGAATAGTGTTTAACGCTCTTTTGCTACAGAGACACCACAGGCGATGGACACTGGTGATACATGAAATGAAATGATATATTGGGAAAGGATTTATTTTTAAGGAAGGAAACGTTCCAGGTCTAAGTTTAGGGTACCTCCCCGGCATTTTCCATTTATGAGGACAGAGGAAAATCTGGAAAAAACCTCAGTCATGGAGGACGGTCCTGGCAGGATTTGAACCCCAGACCTCCAGCTCACGAGTCCGCGATTTAACGACCTCGGCCAGCCGTGGCGGTTGAATATCTGTGGTCGCGTACATCGTTGATATAGCGTTTATTACATTATAGGTAGCAGCACATTTTATTTAACTAAAGAAAGCTTAATACAGCGTTGCGTGCAAATTGTTGAAATGGCAACATATATTTTAAAATCGATATTAACAAATATTAATAATTATATGAAACGGATTTAATTTCCATTACAAGCGACTATAAACGTATTATTCTAACAGAATCAATTTAACGCATAAAGGAAATAGGCGAATTCTAGGAAACAGAAAAAATAAACAAAAATAAAATAATTATTTCATATATGGCTGTATTTTGAAGAAAAATTGTATATAAATTATTTCTCAATTAAAACATTAAAAAGTATTAAAGAAGACAAGGAGATTTTGATCAATTTAATTTTATATTATATGCAAAAATCCTTATAAGTAGTTATGACTTAAAAGGTCACCGAAAGAATTTTGGCATGAAGTGAAGTAAATTTTACCAGAACAATGCAGAAATAAATAGTACACCGATTTTTTAAAATGAAAACGGAGAAGAAAAAATAAAATACCCTTTCAGAATCTGGGAAATGATACAAATATATAAAAAAAAACTCTTTACTATAACTTGTAATCACCTGGAGCTACAAAGAAGAGAAGCGGTTTCTCCTGCATGTTCGCAGCAAGCGAACACCTGTTTACGCTATTCAAATTCCACGGGCTTAAAAACCCCAAAACTTTGCTTTCTCAGAATAATTCCTCTTCTTGAACCTGGTCTCAGTCAGGAAATGAGAATGATTTCTGCACCTGCCTTGGTTTTCTTGAACATGCTCCTAGCGTTGTTATCTGCATACTCATAAACTTTTGATGCTGGTATTAAAGGACAAGAGCGAGTTGTTCTCCAGCACTAATATAAACCCCGCTGGTACTGATTTGTTAACACAAGTGCTGGCACTTATCCTCAGAAGAGTACTGAAACCTTTACAAAATGCTCGGCCTACCAGCATGCTATGACTAACATTCTATTCCTACTTAATAGTTCTCGTCAGTCAAGACTGTCAAATATTAATAAGCCAATGGCAGTTGAATGTTACGCTCTACACATTCAAGCCTTCTCGACCTGCGAGTCTAAGTGAGAAAGGCCTTGCTGACAGAACGACTTCCTTTAGTCTCTACCATGTGATTGTTGAAAAGAAGCACGTTCCATAATCAAGATGGAACTGTGATAAGCGGTTCCTGATTTTGACTTATTTTCAGTTATCTGGACGGGGTTCATGAACATGGGGAATCATGCTCTCTTTATCTGTCCCCGTTCATATGCTGTAAGCTCTGTATGATGCTGGGATGTTCATAAAGCGTCACCAGAAATGTAATGAAAATTGGAAATAATTTTGATTTGTTTTATTTACGGACGCTCTTTAACATCTCAGGTCATCAGCGTCCAATCAATACAGGGTTTGAAACGGCCAATGAATTTTGCTAAGAAGCTTCTTCTTTAAAGCTTGAGAACCTGAATCTAGGACAGAACCCACGACTTTACATCTCTTCCGAAGGGAGCCATACTTAGGATTTTTACGCCAGAAAAAAACCATCGACTCTGATCCATAAACGATTTGAACTATACAAGTGCCCACATGATTATAAAACAAACTCTATATTTCTGAAAATGTAAAATGGGTGGTGCATTAGAAAATAGAGCTATACATTTTTGGAAATTTAATGCAACTCCTAGAACTGCTTCGATCGTTTGACTGATACGCTGGACGATGTAGCTTAAACTCATTGTTAGGGGCGGCAGACGATACTTTAGAATTTCAGTCTTGCACAATGGCTGGCCGTTTCTGCCCACGTTCCAACTGGGGGCACCTCCGAAAAGCGATGAAGCGAGGAAGACACTGAGTAACCGGGATCCAGGGGCGATGCGGCTCAACTATAGACGTAGTAACTAACAACGTCTCCAGATAGAATACCCCGAAGGCTGGAGTTCCCCCAAGGAGTTTGAGAACCTTTGAAGTTCAGCTTCCACACCAGACTCGGAGAGAAAATGTTCAATAGCACAAGCGCCCGACACACCGTGTCAGCTCACCTCATCCTGGCACTTTCGATCCTGTAATAGAACTAACGGAAGAAATGAAGGAAATGGGAGAATGGAGAATTGATAAAAAGTAAAGATTCATTTCAGCGTTTGCCGAATCGACCATGGGAAACCACGGGGAGGGAGGGGGGAAGCCCAAGATGGGACAACAACGGATTTGAACGAAACCTCCCGAATGCGAGTCGCAAGCGTTATCGCCTGAGCCCTGACTCAGAGATGCCGTGAAGATGGCCAAATTACTATTATAGTTATTAAGAATCATCCTCTAGATAGCAAGCTGTAAAATTTCAGGCGCATAAATGTAGTCACTTGTTTGTGACGATAGTGTAAACAAACTATTGTTAACATTTTCTACAAAATGGATAAAAACATAAATACGAGTTATGATAAAGTACTTTGTTTTGAAGGGTTTATCCCCAATAGAAACTAAAGCAGTTAGGTTCCACATTAAAGGGAGTTTCCGATTCGTTTTCGAAGGTTAAAAAGTGAACCGTTGAATTTAAGGACGTCATGCATCCATTGAAGATGATGAGTACTCAGGGCATTCCTAAACTGCTACCACCGACGAGATTGAGACAATTGACAATGCTTTACTCGATGACCGCCCATTGAAGGTATACGAGTTGGCTGACATTGCACAAACCTCGATAGGTCCTGTCCACTACATTTACACAAATTTTTGGTATGAGAAAGCTTTCTACTCTAGGGTGCCGCTTTGTTAACAATGGATCAAAAACATTAATGAACATTTCGCAAGAGTGTTTAGACTTGTTTAAACGAAATTCCAGTGAATTTCTCCGACATTTTCTGACCGCAGATGAAACGTGGATTCATCACTACATGCCACAAACGAAAGAGCATTTCAAATAGCGGGTAGTAACAGGTGAAAGTGCACCAAAGAAAGCAAAAACGTTTCCGTCTGCAGGAAAAGAAACGGCTATGGTTTTCTGGGATTTTCATGGTATGTGCTCATAGACTTCCGCCTTCACATTCATTTGGGATTGTTGCTGCAAAAGCACATGACATTAGTTTCCAAGTGGAGCAGTATTTCCTAGCTCCAGAGATTAGGGAGAATATAAAATTGTATGTTTAATTTGATGTATCCTAAAACATTAATAAGACATCAATAGAAATTAAAGCAAAAGCCTCTGAGAATATGATACACACATTTTGTGCAGTAACTCTGCAAAATCATGTAAGTCAAGACCCTCCGTCCGCTATACAAAGAATAGTAAGGTCATAAAAATTCCACTCCCTAACATACAGCTAGGCTAGGGGTGATATTGTAGCAGAAGACCTTGAAGAGATGCAACTTGAACAAAAGGCTAACGGGACATGGTTCTGACCCGAAAAACTACTTGAAGGGGAGATATGGGGGGGGGGGGGGAGAAATGAGAAAAACAAGCCCAGGAGTTCGTTAGTAGGAGGACTCTTACAGAGATCGGCGCCAAATAGCAGCCTATAGGGAACGAACCGGGAACCACGTGATTTTCGTGTAGCCAACCTAGGAGTAGAACCAAAACAGACACTATGAGAATTTGAACTCAAAATTAAAAGGACGCACATAAGACTGACCGACTGTGAAATTAATAAAAATTAGGGGAAAGCAGAAAAGCCCCGCAGTTTTGAAGAAAGCCAGGCAGGTCTAGTTACGCAGTTTTTGAAGAAAGCCAGGCAGCTCTAGTTAGGCAGTTTTTTGAAGAATCTCGACGCAGTCCTTGATCGGCTCCGGAGCATTTCCCAAGCAGTTTTGTGAAGAATCTTGGAGTAGTTACGTAACAGTTGTAGACGCAGCCTTTGATCATTTGTAGTTAAGCAGTCTGATGAGTTTTTTTTTTTTTTTTTTTTTTTTTTAGGCAAGCCCCGCAGTTAAAGATCGGAGCAGTGTGATCAAGTTTTTAGTTAGGCAGTGTGATGAATTTTAATCAGTTTTGATGAGTTTTTGAGGCAGTTCAGACAGTCCGCAGTTAGCGCCCTTATAGCTCAAACAGTCCGAGATTCTCTCTTGGTTAGAAATTATAACTTATGTAAATAAAAGAGGTTCATCGTCTCTGCAACTGTGAATAAACAATTCTCGAAAGGAATTTACATGTGTCTTGAAGTGAAGGAGAGTGTGTCCCCCGTTCCCATCCTGTCTCCCTGGTAACGTGCATACGTTCCAAAAACTAAGGAACAAGTATAAACCCTGAGATTCCTAAAAACTATAAACAAGTAATTCATAATTCATTCTCATGCGCCGGAGCATTGGTTCTGAACGTGGTGAACGATACTTCATAGCAGCGGAGCGTTCATCATTTTCCTCAACAGCACGACCGAACGACCAGCTGACGCACCCCCCCCCCTTTTAATACTGCTGCACAAGTGACATTACAACCGCCATATTCACCGAATTTGGCTCCTAGCGATTACTGTTTGTTCCCAAACCTGAAGAAATGACTGGGTGGATGAACATTCACATTAAATGATGAGGTAGAAGCTGAAAGCTCATTTTTTACAGCTGGACAAATCTTATTTTACTGAGCATATTAAAAAGTTGGAAAGTCGGACTAAATGTAAGAATTTCAAGGTGACTATGTTAAAAAAATAAAAAAAAAATAACAATAAAAATAAAAAATATTATTCTTAAATATTGTGTTCTCTTGGTCAGGCCGAGAATTTTTTAGAACGCCCCTCGCACCTTGTTTACAGTGTTTATAGAGGTATTTTATAATTTTTTCGTATTTTTTTAAAAAAATGGTGATTACCTTTGCTTACTTGTTTTACATTTATAATGGAATATTTCTGTTAAAGTAGGAAAATTAAGTCAAGTGAAAAACTATGATTATTCCTTTAATTCAGTAACAACCGATCTCATTTTCACATGTTATTGTAGCTGGCGTTAGAAAACTATGTCTTAAAAACTGCAACCCATATAAATGTACCTTCATTATTTTGGAAGACAGTACAAGCATTCAAACAGAACACATTGGCTAAAGCTGTTTGGGGGGGGGGGGGAGGGGCTAGTAAGAAAAAGCTACACCAATCTAGGGAATCACCTATACCAGCTTTCAGCATTTGTTTTACCAGATACTCCTAACTCTATTTTACGGCTAAGGAGGCTGACTGCCGCTACTGTGGGACTCACATTAATGTAATGCTTATAAGGGACATTAGCTGAAGCCAGCAAACTATGCGCACTATTCTTCTCACTTAGAACAGCTTCGTCGTCTCCCAGTCGAGTCATATAATTAAGACCTGATTTATAGCATGGGTCAGTTGTACGTAAACAAGTAACTCCGTGACAGTCACCCAGGTGTCATTACTACTTTGTTCTGGTAACTTTGTTATCTCGAATATTCCAAAGATCGTTTCAAACTGTTCCAGCCCTTTCTTCTTATTAGCCCAAAAATGTGTTCAGAAATGTGTTTATTGTTAGGTCGTGCGGAAATGGATTACGGTTTTACGATTTAATAAAACCTCAGTAAATTCTAAATGAATTATATTAATCAAAATAGCCACTTGGGCAAATATACATTTTTGCCAAATTGTAATAAGTTTATTTCCGCCATTTTGATAAAAAAAACGTGACTTCTAAATATGACGAAACTTCTAAACGCGCCTCCGCTTCTTGGTTATTGTAGATTTTATTATTCAGGAAACAGTCCAGGTGTTTAAAAACTGAAAAATAGTTGGTGAAGGGTCTGGCAAATATGCTGAATGAGTTAAAATTTCGCAGCCTAGTACATTTAGGGTTAGGAGTGTTATTTGCAAGATGTCTTGCCTGGTGTTATCATAAAGAAGAATAGGCTCTTTTCTATTGATAGTACTGATTGGTCTTCTAGAAGCTTCTGATGCCTTTTATCACTTTCTTGACAATACTTTTCGAAGTAATTGTTTCGCATGCAGTGCATTGCACTAGCACCGGTCCAGCATGCAGAAACCTCTGTAATTTTGGTGTTGCGAGTGAAGGCATTCGGCGCAAGAGTAAGTTGGCGTGCGTTTTTGTCCACTAGGCACCTTCAAGACTTCTCCTTCTCTTACCGCTAGGTAGGGCCATTTTTTCCTCATCTTTCCTTATCGCTCCACTTGCCCGCAAATATACAATCGGGTCCCATCTCTGGTATAATTAACTACTTTTGAACTCTAGGTTTCTATTTTTTTCCATGGTATAGCCTGGTTGGGTGGGAACCCATGTCCCACCGTTCTGCGACGATTACCTTCAGCAAAGTTTATCCAAAAAATGTTATTTCAAAATGAGTAAATTTCTGCTATGGTGTTACTAAATTTTAGTTGTACATCATGACTTGATTTGTTTAGAAAAGCACGCCTATTTGTGCCATATATATTCTGTAAGTGTCTGATTTTACAACCTAAACATATTTTCTAATTATGAAATTCCAGACAATTATAACATCTGACCTGATCTAAAATGTCGATTCCAATAATTCTTTTAGTTTTTACAAGTTTTATTATCTGAAAATCAACAAATCTACAGTTAGATGTGATATTAAGTTTATCTTACTCATAGAGAACTTTCTGATATTCGTCCTGTTCTTGCTATAATTAGCACATATTAAATATTTTGATTTATTTATGGACGCTCTTTAACATCTCAGGTCATCAGCGTACATATTAAATAGTTTACTTTAATTTAGTATTATTTATAATAATATTAAAACTAAGACTCTTCTGCCTCTTCTTTGTGATTAGAGACAACCGGCCACTTTTCTTAAGTCTCCATTAATTTGTGCTACCCCCATGCAAAAGAAAGCACTGACCTGCGTAATTAATTAATTAATTAATTAATTAATTAATCATTGTAGGTGTAATGTTCTTTAAATTTATAAAGTGAGAGCAGTTTAAGTCCCGCAACTTAGATCGGCCGACAAACTGACTTATCCCCTCCAATCGATGAGATTCCCCACTTTTTTCCGTCAGTTGCGAGCGGAATTTCTGCAGAGTCGGGCACTTGAATTGAGCAGTCGAGATTGAGATTGCATTAAATAGTGCAGTAGTGTCGGGTACTTTTCATATATTCATTGCGTCATCGTATATTCATCGTCACGGCATATCAGCTACAGAAAATCATGTGGCAGAACGAAACACACATTAAGGCGTAAGTTTCCTGCAGCCCGATTTCAACATGAAAAATAATATTAGATTCGGTACAGAAGTTTAATGAAACAGGCCGAAGACTGCTCATCATGACGGAGCTGCGCCACATATTTAGTGCCGGAACTATTGGTTCTGGTTTATGGCCTTCTTGTTACCCAGATCTTGTGGGTTGTGATTTATATCTTTGGGGAACAGTGTATTCAACTAACTCTTAACCATTCATTTCATAGATTTATTAGTGCTGGGGAACTGACGTGTGTCAGCGATATTTTCCTATGATGACGTGGATTGTGTGGTGGGAAAATGGGCAAAATTTCCTGCAGCTGTTGCAAGTAGGGTGAGAACTAAATTCTGTTAGTTGATATGTTGTACCTAGCCTTGAAAATGGCGAAGCACTTGAGTGCAGTAGTCTACGCAGGAAAATACTTGCAGCACAGCTGTGTCTAACCGCCGAGGGGATGAACTACGTATCAGGACTTGTAAAGAACTACAACTGTGTTTCACTATCTTGTAGTAAAATTTCGTAATTGTATGTAGACTTTTAATTTAGATTACTTAACAGTTAAGGTCCATAATGGAGTTGTCTTCTTAACGAATTTTTTCCCCTAAGAAGATTTATAGGAGAATTTTGTATGTTAAATACTCGTTAAGAGTGTGCATATTTAGATCTAGTTATATCAAATGAAATATGAGTAAAATTAAATTGAAATTGAAATTATGAATATATAATTAAAATGCATATTTTTGAACAAACGACTTTTGGTTTATGCGATTGCCGTAGGAAATTTACTTTCATCACAGGTCCAAAAAGGGAAATTTTTTTTAAGTGCGCAAAGGCAGGGAAGAAGAGTCCAATAACCAAAAACAGGGTAAGACAGCTTTAGAAATTTCATCGTTTGTAGAATTCTAGACTTCGAAGTCACGCTTTCTATTTTTATCGAAATAGCATAGCATAAGTTACATCGTAATATTTTATCGAAGGCTTTCTCATTGCCGATGCAAGTCATACATGTGCATCCAGATTAATTTCCCTTCGCACTTTAATCCGTTGCTGCGGCATGAAAATATTATTACTGTCTTATTAGTTCATTCATATCTATGGCCCAGTCTCTAAGTTTGCTGTAAAGGTGAGAATTGACTGTTGCTCTACAAGTTATTACTGCAAATCTTGCCAGATACATCGCAACGTCCACGTGCTAAAACAGTGAAGTCACTAGGGTCGCTTGCGAAAGCTAAAGATTTTTCCAACCCCTAACTATGACCTTCCCAATAGATAATTCATAGAGAATATGATGATTTTGATTTATCCTGTGCATGAAACTGCCTTGCGGTCCGGAAAAGAGAGAAAGCGCTTGGCCAGATTTTCTTCGAGTTCTACAGATCTTCAGATGGAGAGAGTACATTCTTCCATTGTTGTAGAAAGGACAAATATCTGATTGTGTCATTCTGTGGGGATGTGTCATTGGAAAAAGACAAACAGCAACTTCTCGTGGGTCATCATTGCGTACTCGTTCCTCGGTAATAACTTTTGCCCTGTATTGAGGTTGATTTTAAAATGCACTTTATATTGAATGTCTTCTTGAGAAACATAACGCCATCTTATGCGCGTCGCTCAAGATTTACACAGTATTATACCAGAGCATATTTATAAACTGGTGCTGTACAATGCTAATGATGATAAATGTGACTGTGGAGTACCATGCGCGGATATACACGGCTAGCCGCTGAAAACTCTCCCATTAGAAAACAACATTTAAAGAAAAATTTGAAGCAGAAACAATGAATTTAGCAATAACGTAAACAGTGAATGTAGCTTGTGGATCAATAATGCATGGGAATATGTCGGATCACCTGACAGTGTGACATTTCCCACCCTTCCTCGCACTTCTCCCCCACTCGCCCTGGAAAACAGACCCAATAAGCGTGAACTTAACGCTTCAAGAAACCCTGAACGCAACATATCGAAAATTATGCTTTCATCATTAAAGGGATATCAATCTCATGTATACTAATTTAAGATCTGCTAATGTTTTTTTTTCTTCCATCTCTGTGTATATCGGTCCTGGTGGTCTAGTGATAACCATACTTGCCTCGTATACTGAAGATCGCGGGCTCAGTCCCGGCCAGGGTCGATGCCTTTTTTGGGCGTAAAATTCCTTAATATGCCTTCTTTCGGAAGGGAAGTAAAGCCGCGTGTCTCAATCCAGAAAGAAGAGGCCACTGAGCAAAATTGATCGGCCGTTTCACGCCCTGAATTGAATGGAACGCTGATGACCTGAGATGTTAATGAGCGTCCGTAAATAAACCAAATCAATTCCGTAGTAATGATGAAGGTACAAACGACAATGTCCCTTTCTAATTACAGTAACGCACTTTGTGACAATAAGCAGACCAAAATTCTAAAAACTGCCGATTGATCTATTAAGTCTATATACAGAAATCCAAAATTAATCTAAACAAACAAAAACAACAAAAGTTCTGTAAATGATCAGTCAGCATGTTTTTATATACTCATGACAAAAATATTGTTGCTTATTGACTTTCTTCAAAACCATCTAAAGCTGAGGATGTGAAACTTGTATCATGGCGCTGTTTTGCTGTATAATAGCGCAATCAGGTGACGTATCAAGGTAATATACGGAACAGTTCTTGTTCAAACTCTGTACACATCTTGAGGTCATATCTTTTTTGTGCGGAAAAAAATATTTAAAAGAGCGTTGTTTCACCTCCGATCGAGAAGTCTCACATTAGGCGAAGATGTGGTCGCAGGAGTAAACAACGAACTTCTTTGTGGCTAGTATGGAGATATTTCCTGAACATTGAAACCGTTGCCTAATTAGGGAAGATAATTACTAGACCTCGGATTTTAGCTACTTAAAAATCTGAAAAATATTTATTTTTATGAACGAAAGTACTAGAAATATGTGACAAAAACCCATATTATTTACTTAAGTTTGAATTACTTTGTATCAATATGTAATTTTGTGCTATGCCTCCCAAACTACTGAAGAATTATATATAGTACACAATGAGACTCACATGCCTCCATCTGAAATAAAAATATCATTAAATTCTTCAATATATTGCTGCAAACGACAACTTTCATTGGGCACAGTTAAACACACTAAAGAAAGAAAACTAACACCTCACAAAACCAAAAATTAGTGAGTGATGAGTGATTTGGGTCCCAGCTCAATCATTGTTGGTGGCAGAACATGCGACTCTCTCTCATAGTCCTTCTTTATTGCGTCACATCTTTCATATGCGTCGGCGGTGTCAAGTTGCAAATGACTTGATTCATAACTAAAGACGTGTTTTCTTTAACAACATTTGTTAGAGATTTTGGATCAAAAATAGAGCTTTTTGCTTTATGTGTGACTGAAACTACATAGTTTGCAGATTATACCAATATATAAATTTTTTAATTTAAATTGTTAAAATATAAAATTAAATATGACCACCACGCTATTACACAACACGCACTCTCATTTTCTGTCATTTACGGAAACTCGCATAAACTCGCAGTTTTCTTAAGAAAGTACGTAAGATGGAGCAATGAATTCTTTTGTATATGTGCAAAACACATTGCTCTACTCCATGTATGGCTGGTGAAAGCTTTTGACTTATGCGTGCTTGAGAGTTCTGAATAAAAATGGTTTGAAATTTGCAAAAAGTAATTACACTATAATCAAATGCTTTCAAAATTATTTTTTTTAAATTACATATTATTTCATTAGAAATGTTAAGTAACAAGTTTTCAAACTGATTTTAAAATCTGTGAATGCAGATATTAATTGTTTATGGGATAAGTGCACCTAAAGCAGCAAAAATATTAAAACTTAATATTTTCTGGATTATTAAAACAGTTATAAAATTATAAAAACTGCGGTTTGCAATAATTTAAAAAACATTTTATAATTTAGAAATAACTTCTTAATAAGCGGTAACATTTTCATTATAATTCAGAGAACTCAGTTTGTATTCTCTTCAAGTTCAGCACCAAAACTGCCATTATGCTTCTGCTAAGTGTCCCTAACTTAGAACTAACCCCGGGTTCATTGACATTTTCTGTTAATGGAGACAGAGGAATAAGGGTGAATCGGAGCATCAGTTATGGATTCGCATTAGGTCTGGAAATAATAATAATAATAATAATAATAATAATAATAATAATAATAATAATAATAATAATAATAATAATAATAATAATAATAATAATAATAATAATAATAATAATAATAATAATAATAATAATAATAATAATAATAATAATAAAACTACATAATCGCACGTTCGCAGCGACGTGACGCCCACTCACTATACTAATTGCAATTTATCGCCCAGCAAGGAGAAAAGGTAATGTACACGAAACCCCTTCCAGCAAAAAAGTGATAGCGTCTAGAAAGTGTACACACAGCAGTTCATGATAGATATAGAACAATTGGGATAATCAAAATAGCATGCATTCTAATGTTTATAATAACCTTACTGCTCTGTGTTAGACAATACTGACGAATCAGCCACATGATACGGAACATAATACAAAGGGTACCCCTGTTCCTGCAATAAAGTATCTAGAAGTCGGTTTTTGTTGTGCAGTATTTAATTAAAAGTTAACTTTATGAGTTTTATACAAATATTTGAAAATATTCATTCACACATATTTTTTATATATGCTATCTTTTATGTGGTACAAAATTAAAAAGTATGGATAGCCCAAATGATATTAAGACTTTTGTCTAGCGTCGTAGCTTAACTACGCAGAGCATTGTGTTTGCTCTCCTAGGTAGTGTTATATGTAAGAAAGCAGACAGCCTGTGGTATGCATGTATTTAATTTCATTAAAAAGTTCATTTATGTTTTCTCTAAGCGTTTAACGTCCCACAAACTGCCAGTATCTTTCGAGACGAAGAATGGAATGAATGAATTGATACACAAAGCGTCTAATGTTACCCGGCATTCATCTTTTCAGGGTAAGGTAAAACTGAAAAAAGGGGGGGGGGCCAGGCAGCATGTCCCATGGGAGACCAAATCCCAGAGAAGCAGGCAAACTACCATCTGAAGCACGGTGGATTTTACACGTTAATGACAAAGTTATAGAGCGCATACAGAAGACAAATACAGCAGTTTTCGATTAAGTACCTGGGATTAAAGCGGATGCAACACCTCGTCAATTAAACCAGGCTACCTTTTGATTTAATCCGGAGTCAATACAGGCCTTTGAATATGAGGAATTACATGGCACATAACATAGAGTAAATTAATATTAATTGCGCAAAGTTATATAAATGAAGATTTTCTGATACGAATAAAACAAATAGCAAATTGGCGAGCACCACAAAGCTGAAAAAAAAAAAAGTTTGGCACAATTTTTCAAATACAGCAGAGGCTTACAACAGATCACGTCAGATGCTTCCAAGCATGTACAATGGCAAAAAGGGAAAGAAAACAAAACCATAAGCCATATTCAGCTCATACCATAACAGAAGCAATGTCGCATAAAGCATTTTGAATAAATTCACATTACACCACAGTCTTGTATAGATTCATAATTATTTCGGAGAACGCAAGTTTAAAGTTTGGCATATTCTCCGCAATACCTTTAAGTTTGATAATATCCAGTTGAATCGTATTCAGCAAATACTATATTATAAGCTTATTAAGGTTTTCTGAAATATCTGGAGAATGATTCTTCTAATGCGGTGTATCGACTGGTCATAAGAAAGTACCAGGCTTGCATAATATGTCCTCACCGCTTGCACGGGGTTTTGAGTCTCGGACAAGGCTGGCTCCCCTCCCCCCTCATGGCCGCCTGCTTGCCATCCTGTCTTTGAACTTCCGAACAGTAACCAGTCTACATTCGTTCGCGAAGACTTTAGAGCAAATCATTTTAGTGTAAATATTAAAATACGAATCACTTCGTCTCGCTTGTGAGAAATTTATTTTGTAGCTTTCTGAGCAATTGCCTTTTTCCAGAATATCATGCACATCTTTTGAATAAATATAGTTGATATTACTGGTTCAGCAAAACAAGAAACACACGCGAAGACGTACAGTTTAAACAAAGGACAAATTAGACGAAATTGGCACCTATCTTGAACGTTTACCAACAAAATCATTTCTGACATTAGCACAACTAATTGGGGTTTTCAGTGTCTTCTGCATATAAACAACAAAATTGTTAAAATTAAAACCTTACAAGTGTAAACGTGCCTATTGTCTAGACGACATTTCCAGAATTTGCTATAATGTAAGATTTTATACACAGTTTTAAGAAATGAAGTCAGAATACAGACGCGGCCGGCTGTAATATGTCCAGTTAAAACCTCGTGCGAGCGAAAAGGACATATTCTAGAAGTATTGTAGAATGCAGAAGTCACACTTGAAACGAATCCTCTCTAGAAAGTGAAGGAATTGGAAGTGTATAAATTTGTTATGTCATACCATTTCATTTACTGAGTAAATATCCTCCTATCTCTGCCTCTTACTATCTTTGAGTAGTAAAATCCTTATACGTTTTAGTGAAAGTGGTACCTGTTAAAACTAAATATAGCAGGTCCTTACCTTTTTCATGTTACCTGCTTGCCCAGACTATTTTTGCATTCTTTCTCAATCATGAAGAGAAAGTTTATAATATTTTTATGGCTGTTAACACAATTTGTTTCATATAGGTATTATACCATCATCTAACTGTATAATTTATCAGAAAACGAAAAGCTGTTTTTTTTAATTTAAAATTTTGAAGTTTTGAATTTTCAACAATTCTTCGATAATATGAAACTAAAGTGAGAAAAACACATTTGTAATATTAGGCATTTGAGTTCGTCCCGTATTTCATAAAAATATCTATTGTGTATATTTTTTTATCTTTATACAATATGAAATAGTACCAGTTTATATTTTACTCACAAAGTTACTACATAAATCTTCGGTACATTATTCGGCATAGCGTTATTGGATTATTAACGCTCAACATTTTGTTTTCAGAAAATTTAGACAAATATGCTTTTCTGGTAAAGAGAAAGGCACTCTTGCAAGCATCTGATATTCCTTTCGTTCACCAACTTGGATTGAGAGGCATTATTGAACTATTGATAGTGACTTAACCTGAATGACTTACATATGTCCTTAAACAGTCAGTGATGTTGACCATTGATTAACTCGAAATCTAACTGTGGCTGATTTGTTCAATGCTATTCTGATATTACTCATTCGATAATTTGCACATTTTAATGTATACTCTATGAGCTGGGATTAAACGTGATCGTTAAATAAATTCTAAACAAACACAGGGGGTAATTCGGGCTCCAAAACTCGAAGAGGTGTAAGCAAGTAGTGTTTGGTCAAAGCATCTGAGAAACTGTGTGACAATGCTACAATGCAGAGAAATGCTTTTTCTTTCTCTCGGGGACAGAAAAATAGCTGCATTTATTACGTCAGCTAGCATTAATAAGCCGAGCTGCTCTCTTTTAATAATTATCTGCTCTAACAGAGCATGCACAATGTCTCTTAAGAGCTTCAAAACTCCTTTTTAGGTATTTCACTTTTGTATTTGTGAAGGCGCATTTCGCTATTAATTGACGGCTTTATAACGGAGTGTCATTGTTGCATAGAATTTTCCCAGCGGATTTGTCTAATCGCTTTACAATAAGCTGTGAACAGAATACCATCTGCAACTGCGATAAGCTTACTATTTATATATGTTAAAACGAGGTATGGTGAAAAGCAGTGCCTGTAATTTTTTACTCATAAATGACTAAGCAACTTGGATAAAATAAAAAAGAATTCTTTGGGGATTCATTCTACATACACCGCCAGGGGTGGCCGAGGTCATTAAGGCACGGACTCGTGAGCGGGAGGTCTGGGGTTTGAATCCCGCCAGGACCGTCCTCCCTGACTGAGGCTTTTTTCAGGTTTTCCTCAGTCCTCATAAATGGCAAATGCCGGGAAGGTACCCTAAACTTAGGCCTGGAACGTTTCCTACCTTAAAAAAAATCCTTTCCTAATATATCATTTCATCTTATGCATCATCAGTGTCACCGCCTGTGGTGCCTCTGCAGCAAAAACGGGCGTTAAACACCATCTAAAAAAAATTCTACATACAGCAATATTTTTTTAACACAATTACCTTGGCAGTCTCTCAATTGCCAGTTCCTATACTGTAACCCTGTTTTTTCTCCTAGATTTGATTATGGTACCGCATCGTTATCATCATAATAAAAGTGGTGTCCTTTCAGGTAATCTTTCAATTTTGGAAGAAAATTAAAATCTGACAGTCAATCGGAGCTGTGAAATGGATGATCTACGACTGTGACGCAAAAATGCTAAATTTTCTCGGCTATCTTTGTGCTGTTATGTGGTCGACCGTTATCATTGCCGAATGAGATAAAGATATGTGGATGAGATCTGCATGTTTGTGTTTTCCGTCCTGTTCGACGCTATCTTTAGGATTTGACGCCAGTGACAATAGGTAAGAAGCCCAAATGCAGCACATCTTGAATGTTCCAAAAGAACACGAGTTGACTGTGACTGCACACGGTCTACATTTTTATCCTCGTAAACATGTATTCAAAACTGTAGTCAATATACACAGTTTTAAACGCATTTAATGTTGCGTTATATGCGACCGTTTGTCTGCTGTTATTCAATACTCTCTGGCGGCAGAATTTTGTACGTTTTATCTTCGGGAAGATTAAATGAGTTAAACTACGTGGAAATTGTTGAAACAATCAAGCTGAACAACTGACTATATTGAAAACTATACAACATATGCAGGTCAAAGAAAATGAACAAAGAAATCCTCAACACTTACAGACAACCTAGACTCGCTTAAGAACAAGAAGGGGGAAAAAAAAAAACACTCGAGCATTATAGAAGAAATTAGAAGACCAGTGAGGGAAATTGAGATGAAGGACTGGAAAACAGGTAAACTGGATTAAGGCACATGCAAAACACCAGGGGAAAAATTCAGAATAACTCGCGAAGGAAGCGACAACTACGAAAGCTAGAACAGAACGCCTATAAGTGCAGGAATAAGTGAATTACGTAAATTCAGTGTAGAATGGAAGCAAACAACAAAAGACTCAACTACAAATCAAAACAGCAGACAGTTTAAAACAGAAATTGACATAACCTCAAACTTTACAACTTTACAACTATAGTTACACGATAAGGAAACATCAAATTATATCTCTATATATATTAAATATTAAATTAAATATTAAATATTAAATAGTGCATAACCCAGTGTACTCCTGAAGAACAGGCAATAGCCCATATAACTGCATTTTACAAGAAAGAGCAAAAGACATGTTGAAAACTGCAGTATTAAAGTAAACCAAATACATTCGCGAATCAACACATTCGGAACTTTAGAATCATTCCATCTTGCACTTAAAATACTTCAGAGCAGATATTATGTGATCACACGTATTAAATATAAACAAGAGCTTGTATTGTGGAGCAAGTAGAATGTAAATAAATAGCATATAACTAATAACTGTAGTTATTAGATTCTCAACGTGAAATAACATATTTCGACGCACTATTTTTCAGCGTGCGTTCGTTCACCGAGCGGGTAGCACAGGTGGCAATGCATGAGACTCGCATTCTGGAGGTTCCGGGTTCAATTCTCGTTGATCCGGCCATCCTGAAGTTGAGTTTTTAAGTACTTTCTTCTCGCACTTAGATATGGGATGGATATTTACATTCCACAAGTTTTACGCTCTTCTATTTCATATCATTTAATCAGTTTGTTACAGGATCGACATTTCTAGGGCGAGGTGGGTTGACGCGGTGTGATAGTGTTTTGCGCTCTGTTTGCTCCAGCGTCTGGGATGGAAGCGAGCCTTCTGAGGGGCTCGAACAACTCGGGGGGAGCACTCCACCGACATCAGGGTGTTCTTTCTGGAAACATGTTAAGGATCCCATCTGCGTTCGCGCAGTCACCGCTCATAGAACCTGCCCATCCACCGTGTTCTTCTCCTCACACCTTCCCACCAGAAGTTCCCCATTAGGGCGTGGGCAGCACAAAGGACCAGTCGTGAGCAAGGCTCAAGTTCGGAAAGCATTCTACTTCGCCCTAGACACCCATCCATATTTTATTGTTTGAAATGATCACACAACTTTGTCGAAACATTAAACCTAGGATGGAAACATGATACATTTCTTTTTGCAGTAAATTATGTTGGCACGACTTATTTCCGAAATATCTAGTGACTTTTGTTTCAAGGTAGTAAGCATTCAATTATGACAGTCCGCTTGTGTAAGAAGCTTTCTATCTGTGATCTACTGTCACTTTCGAACATGCAATATCCCACTTTTACTTTTTCGTAAAATTTCATATATTTACGTATCAATATATTTGGATAGTTTGTTGTGACACTTCCTTTAATTGCAGGTAGCAGTAAGGCCAGAAAAATACATTTTATCACTGATACACACGATAATTTGATTCTAGAAGTATTTATGAAGCCGAAAGAGGATGACGATTTTGTTTACAAGTCACTCGATCCTAATGATGAAGAAAACAATGTTGTGACTAAAGCTAATGCAGATTTTTTTTATACGGAAAGTGACTACGAGCCAAGCTGTGATGAAGGCAAAATACGCGATCACCGGGAAGACAGGAGTTACAGAAACCTTCACTGGTTCTGCTTCAACATCGAAAATACTAAGGAGTGCATTCTTGCTAGTATTAAGAAGAAAGAACGCTAACTGATGGTCATCTATGCCTTCATCAAAAACCGGAGAAATTAAATTGCAATATCATGTTCATTAGACCAGGCTCTAAAGAGCATGTAAGCTGGGAGAGAATGCAGTTGATACTTTTGAATTGTTTATTTTCTTAGGACTGTTGGAAAATACAGTAAATTTCAAAAACAAAGAAATTCTTAAAAAAGCGGAATAAATACGAAGTTGACCAAAGGTATAATGGTGGTACTTGCGTTTTTTTTAATGATGTTTAACGCCCGTTTTAACTACTGAGGCATCACAGGCGGAGGTACTTGTGTTGATGAGATAAGAGCAGAGATGAGATAATGGGCTTACTCATATACTTTGATCCTCAGCAAAGCTATCAAAATTCCAGTGGGTTACTCTGGTGTGCTATGAGAGGTCTTAGGATAAATAGAAATATCGTGGTAGAAAGAAGACTAGAATGTGAATAAAATGCTTGTCAAAAATATGTACATATATCACATAAATAATTATGAATTTAAGGTTTATCTAATACTTAAATGGTTGAAGTTTTTTGGAATATTCTTGTTCTTTTATAAAGTAATATTTATAAATGTTCTAAATTAGCAGTTTCAATATTAATAAAGTAAAACGTATAACTGAAATTTTTGCATCTGTTGTGAGGTACCGAGTGCCCCATGTTTCTGTTTAGTTCTACACATTGCACGTTTCCATTTCACGGTTAAAGTAATATCATACTCAAAAACAAAACAAAAAAGAGAGGAAAGATGATCAAATTGCTAGGAATTGCTTTAGTTCATTGATATAGATAGCATGATCCTCGACATGCACAAGTTTAACAAGATTGCTCCATCATCCGAAATATTTGGTAGATGATATAGCCTGTTTTATATTTCCATTTTATCTCTTGTACTGGTTTTTCCGACAAGCATATTTTAAATGCAGTTGGTTCGCTGCATGTATGAGCCTTATAAATGTTTCGTCACTATCAACACCTCATTTGAAACGTTCTGCTTGATTTTCAGTTAACTGCATTACGTGTATGGCTTTAAAATGTGAATGAGCCTGTGCATTGCTGATGTGTGTGTGATGAAAAAATGTTGAGTTTTTTTAAGCAAAGCTTCATTGTAGTAATTAAAACAGTAATGATATAAACTTAGTGCTGGTGAGAAATGCTGGGTCACTCATTTATGACCTATTTGGATGATCTGGGAACACAAGATATTAGCCGTCGTTAAGTTTTGAATTGAAGGGAAAAAATCGCAGTCTTATGATTGTTGTTTCTCCTTAAAATATATTAACTGGATTATTAGATGTTCCAATCAGATATACAGCAAAATATTCACATGCAATGAAACACGCAACATGCGCTAAAGCATTATACGTATCGATATCAGCACAATATTTAGGCTTAAGCGATGACAACTCAGAACGAGGTAGTACACAACCAAGCGGGATGGTTCAGGCTGTAACGCTTGGAACTCGCGTGGTGATTATTTGGAACCGGACATCTAGACATTGTATTTATTCGTGGTTTCTCTTGATCGCTTAAGCGAATACTGGGATGGATATTTTCATCCCATGAATTTTTCGCTGTCATTTGTCCTTTCATTTCATTCCATAGCAAGAGTTACAAAGTTGAACGTATAAAGCGAGACGTGGCGGTGATTTGCACTCAGGAAAAGTTCCTGTTCTTGCGTCTAGTGGATTCTGTCTGGAGATCTCTTCAGAGGACCTTGGGACAATCGAGGTGGCTCTGGCGGCCCGCCGGCATCTAGGACTTATCTATGGAAACGTTAGGGATCTGGCTGTACTCATCTCATCCCTTGCTAAAGCAGGTGTCCCCTTAGGCGCATTAGCGAACTACTCCGTAGGGCAGAAGAATAGTGGTGCATGTAAATGGAGAGCCATAGTTGATGTATGGTGAACTTAATTAACCCAAGCAGATCTTGATATTAATGCTTTATTTGATATTTGCTTTATTTAAACCGATGAAATGATATCTACAGACATCAGTATTGCACATTTGCAGCTTTAAAAATATTAATTAATCTAAAGCAGAGCATAATTCACTGCAATCTCACAGGAACATTAATTCATATTTATTATACATAAATTACCTTTATATAACATTCCTGTTTCCATTAACAACTTTCTAAATTTTTTCCATCATGCAAATTCAGCTATTTCAACTGCTTTCGTTGAATAAATGCAATTTATTCGGGAGCACGGAATAGGCACAGATCATGGTTAATTACAAAAAGAATCTTTTAAATGCATCAGGAATGCCATCTGAATGAAATTCTTTCATATAATAAATATCGCATTATTGGCGGGAAAGCTATGACTTACGAATGCTAATAAAAGACAGCAGTTCAAGATGTACTGTATTGAATGCGGTTAACTCGAGCCCCTGTAATACGCGAACATACACCGCAGAAGTACGCAGTGTCTGTCAACTGTATTTCTTCTTCTCAATGAACTCTAACCCTGTAAAAGATGAGCAAACTGCTCTTTAGCCGGAAATTATGCAGCAATTTAAGTAAATAACTCAAGTAGCACGCTGGTCCCTTAGTTCCTTTCACTGCTTATTTTGCCACTTCCACATCTATGTCCCAACTTCGGTTTCTTTTTCAAAAGCAGTATGCAAAGTTCTCTTTCCGAATTACCCTTAGTCACCGCTTCGCATTTTCTTTATTGGCCACAGTTTGAAATCTAATTCCTTTCAGAAGTGGCAAGGAGCCAAATCTTCGCTTTGGCGGCATTGAAAACAGGGTAAAGAGAAGTAAAACTTCACAAGAAATAAAAGGAGCCGCATTGTCTTCACGAAACTGTCACTCACCACAGGCGTTCAGTTGCTTGGATGTACTGCGCATGCGTATCGTATGACCTGCTGTGTCCGAATACTGTACGCTTAGAGACCTCTAATGGAATTCCGGAATTTTGTTTTAGGTCATGGACGTAGATTCAAGATTAATTTTCGGTAATTAAAGAGCGCAAATTGCAAAATTCCTAAGTGCCAGTTATTTCCAAACATAAATTACTAGTGTTTCACGTTCCAAGTGGCACGAAGGATACATTATGCTGGTGGTAATTATGCAGAGCAATTTCAAATCTCTATCAAACAACCCCCAAATATTTTACAGCGCAAGACTTGATTTTCAATTCTTTATTATTTATTACTTATAAGTCCCTATTAATATACATATTTGGAATTGCAATTAAATATTGCTTGTTTCCAGTTACTCTGGTCATATTTTAAATTGTTTTCATACTAAAACCAGCAACACTGAAATACCAACAAATATAAAGCGCAATAAAAGCAAGCGAACTAGTGATTTAAGGTAAGATACACAATATCGCAGAACTACTGAAGACCTACTATTATCCTTCTGGAGAAAAGAACCATCTCAGGTTTGTTCTCAAGATATAGTGTAAAATCTCCTAATATTAAAACTTTTGCATAAACTCATTTCTTGATTAAGGATATAACTACTTTCCAATCGATTTATTTCAGTTTATTTTGCAAGTGTAAATTCGCAAGCAGATTAATCATACTTGGTGCCAGGATAGATATTTTCGAACAATACATTGTCTGTTAGCAATTACATCGAACAGCAGATTTTTGTAAAAGTGATATAATGTAATGGAGCACAGAGAAGACCTGGTGCATAAAAATCAACAATAATAATAACAATAATAATAATAATAATAATAATAATAATAATAATAATAATAATAATAATAAGACTTTCTAAGGTTTAATTTATGTAAGTTTTCTTCAACTTAGCACTCGATTCATTGCATGTCTCTGCGCGCGGATCTTACAGCCGTAGCCTCATTCTGTTATCACCAGTCAGATGGAATTCTCCATTGCCTTTCCTGATAGTCGAACGGTTAAAAGCAGGTGTACAGTAATGAGAAGTACAGACGTTCGAATACTACCCATGTGTGAATTGTTTTATTTGTTATATTAATTTTAAGGCATTTATGCTCGAAAAAAAAAAGAAAGTAGTTGTTGTTTTCAAAATAAATAGAGTAATAATTATTTTTAAATGCAATAAAGACAAGTTATACTTTATTTATAATTTTTCATTTCAGAATATTTATTAACGTGGTATTTGATTAATTTACGTTTTTGTGTTTCAGAACAATTGTCTTCAAATTCACATAATTATTGTCCATTAAAAGAGATATTACTGATATATATATTAAACATTAATTTTACTTGCAAAAACGAACAAATAAAAAATTAATTGTAACTAGGATTGGAACCTCGGTAGTTTTTATCGCTAGACAGTTGCTTTTGTTCGCTAAGCCATCAGAGTACACTGTCCAAATAAAGCAATTCCCTGTTTATGACATTAATTGGAGGTGATATTGTGAACCCGAACTCAGCGCATGCTCCCAATGTTCTCGAATCGGTCACTGTTTCTAGCCATTGCTCATTTGTTGTCTAAGGGTGTATACATATAGAAACAAAACACCAAATTTAAGCAGAAGCCTGCATGCATGCATACATACATACGTTTTAATGCTTCTAGGAAACTCTAAATTACAAGTGTGCAGAAAGACTTGCATTATACTTTTATGATTGGCAAATAAGAGTCAAATTAATCTGCCACAACGCTCTGAAATATCTATAACAGGGAAAAGAGGGGGAAGGGAATGTCTATGAGAAGATTTTATATAGAAAACAAAAGTAATAAAGTTAATTTCAGTTTTAGTAGCCATGGAAAGCAGTCGAACAAAATGTATCTTTCTCCTGATTTAAATATTCGGAAGCTCCATTCTGCTTTCATTGCAAAGTACAGCACAGGAGAGCATTTCACGTGCATCGAGGAGCGTTTTGATTAGATATAAGAAGAAAAAAGTTCTTTCAACTGGCTCACCTCGAGCTATTTGTATGATGTGCAGATGAAAACAGAAATCCTCATGGCAGGAACATGATGAAGCTGAACCATAGCCTACATCACAGAAACTGCTCTTGATTGCAAAGGTGCCAAGTCAGAAGATTCCTCTTGACTCATTTCTTACCACCTACAAAATCAGATTCACATGCCAGCATTGACACACATCCAAAAGTATTACAGTCGCCAACTCAGCTGTACATCTTGAAGGTTAGTGAACAAATTTGTTTGCTCTGAGATGGAAACGGCGATGCGACGACATTGGTTCCTGCTTATTTGTTTTCATGACCAACGAACTAAAAACTTCTAAAGAATTATTGATATGGACCACTGCAGTGAACAAAGCGAAAATCAAGGTATTCTTGTTGTGTACACCACTCTCGTTGCAAGAGATTCCTCAGATTAGACGCACTTTCCTTTCATTCGACCGAGACTTCGGTTACATAGAATAGGTGAAGATAAAAAACCTGAAGTTCTCGTGATCTCCTCATAATATTATCAGTGCAAGACAAAACAAGACTTTTGCAGAGAAATAAATGAACGGACGGATGGATGGGTGAATGAATGTAGTCGGAAATAAACTGAAAACCAACTATCTCGGCGTAATGTTGAAAGCGAGTAAGCATTAATTTCTGCAAGGTCTGGTAGAGGTGAAAAACGACTTAGAAGTACTTGCAGTTTTAAGATCTCCAAACATTTTAATTTTCCATAAAATTGTCTTACCTACCAGCTGGCCAGAATCAAAGGTTAATGGGATTTAAAACACGATTGCTTACCAAAAAATGAAAATTTTTACAAATAACTCATTAAAAAGAGAGCATATGTTCAATTTAAGCCTATTAAACCTTTAAAAGCAGAATTATGTATTTATTAAATGCCTTAAACCGGCTTGAAAATAACCTTGTATAAAATTAACTTCTCTTCCAACAACTTTCCTATGCTTCATAATCTCAAAAAGCGTACTCAAAAATTAATATAATTTTTTTTAAAAATAAAGTTTACTTTATTTCTTTGAGCTGTAAGAAGTACTTCGTTTCCCGTGAAAACACTAAATTTGCTACTTAATTCCTTTTATGGTTATTGCTAGTTTCAAACAAGTTCTATGCAACTTCATTACACTATTCCTTTTCCTTTTGTGACTGGAACCACTGAACAAAATTTGCCTGCAAAAGTTTCATGTCTAAATCCTCGAACACATTCTGTGAAGCGATAGTCCGTAGAATTTGGAGATTATTTTAATACTGTCAATTGTTAATTTTCATTTGTTGAATGTTTTCCAGAATGTGGATTGTTTTCAAAGGATTATATATTGTTTTTCAATCAATTGCATCAAATATAAGATGCACTTCGCTGGATTACCACCGATAGTTCCTAATTGAGCAGTTCCAGTGAACGAAGTTGGAAGCAAAGCTTGATCTATTTGATCTTCAGGAATGCGACTTCGAAAAGTATACCCAATATACTTACTTCCGAATTAGCCCCAGAGCCGTGCAGGTGCGACATTGTTGACCGCTTAAAGTTACATCAAGGAAGTACATCCCTTTTTGGAAAAATTAAAAATGACCGAATACTTTCCGGTTTTGTACATTATATGCTGTAAATTTTGATTAGGAACACTAGCCTTATCGAGGAGAATCTACTCTTGGATGAGCTCAACGATAATACTACTGAAGCTTAAACACCTGGTGGCATTTCTTTGGGAAAAAAATTTGGAGTAAACGACCTCGCTTAGAATGTAATTTCCGACGAAAAATTCCCAATTAGCTTCCTTTTAGAGTAGATTAATACAGTGATTTATTCATAGCGTTTGCCCTGAAATAAAGCATATTTATTTGTTGTTATCGATCAATATTGCAGAAATCACTGGAGCCGGGTCTCAAAAAAGTCAGATAAGGACTAAGCATGTTCACCACTGTTTTCTCCTCTTACCCCGCATTGGAGCGATGGAGGAAGAGGGCATTCGCTTTGTGTTCTTCAGTGTTACGTACTAACCGCTACTTTCTCTCTACATTTGATTTCGTTACACGTGTACATTGAGCAGTTCTCTGATTAATTAACTGCAATATGATACTTCCTGGCATATAGACCGACTGACCCAGTTTTCGACATGCACGTATTTCATGACAACCAGTGCACCCGCGTCATTTGGCTGTCTTCGTGTACATCACATACGAATTTCCCTTGCTTCGATGCCCGCTCTAGAACTTCTTCGGATGTGCGCCAAAGAGAATTGGAGTATATATAGAACTTTTGTAAACATCAATGCTAAAAAGACTCTTCTGGTGATAGAAAATGTCAGTAGCGCAAGCCTCGTTTAGAAAGATGATCATGAAAATCTGTAAAGCTCGCTCTCAATTTAGTGGGCATGTCTCATAAGCAGCTAACACAATTATATGGAACTCAAGCCTTTAGTGCTTGAGATCCACGAGGAAGAATAAAGTACCTACTCTAATTGCTACAATTAGTTATGACTCTAGAAATTGTGCTCTTCCAGCGATGTGGCATGGTTCTAGGAAACAAAACAAGAAAACTTGCATAATATTATCTACTGTATACAAACTTAAAGCAGTATATAGATTGGCATGCCATAAACACGAAACAGGTAATAAAAAAAAACAGTCAAAATTGTACTTTTCGGCAAAATTAAAACAATTCCAACTATACAAGAACCATTCCACTTATGCAATTAAAATTCATAAATAAATTTAGATTCATTATAATATATGGCTGGCATATAAGCGTCCTGGAGGAATGTCATTGCATGTGACGTACTCCTGTTATGCGTTTTTCTTACTTCCCTTGATATTTAAGTCATAAGTAATCACAGAATCCCTAAAGATCACGTGCCTCCTTTGAGATGCAAGCATAGTGTATACCAGTCATACGGTGCGGTTATTTGAGTTACGGTCCTGCAAAGCACGCCTGCATACTGGAAGAAGCCAGTAGTCATGGCCGTATAATGCATATGCATGTAGCAGTTTGTACTTAATTTGAGGGAGACTTTGCATACTCCCGCTGAGAGGTATCATTTACTTATACTTCAGGTTAATGCTCGTCATTATTAATTTTAAAAGCAGTCTCATTTTTGCAGATAGTTTATTATTACTGGTTATCATTTGAAGAGACACAAAAGATGTTACAAATTGATTTTTTTTATTCGGTTTATTCACCGGTGCTCTTTAACATTTCACGTCATCAGCGTCCCATTCAAATCAGGGCGTGAAACGGCCGACAAATTTTGCTCAGAGACCTTTTCTTTCATGCTTGAGGTTCTTTTTCGTGTCGTAAATGTACGACACGGGACCCACGGCCTTACTTCCCTTCCGAAGAAAGTCATAATTAGGATTTTTCCGCCCGAAAAATCCATCGATCGTGGCCGGGTTTGAACCCGCGATCTTGGGTTTAGAGAAATTGACTAGCATCAGATGTTTCAAGATTACACAATTTTTGTTGATATCCTTTATGGTATGAGCTACCATCACAACCGCATTTCGATATTGGATGGATGGTGGAGATACTTGAGCTGGGTAGCACTTTGTGCCTACGCCTCCAATGGGGGCATCTCCGGGAGGAAGGGATGGGTCATACATAAACAGGACAGATAGGATCTACGGCGCTAATGGGATCCCTAACATATTTCCAGATAGAGAACCCCGAAACTGATAGAGCCCTTCCCCGAATTGTATGATCAGCTTACATTCCAGATGGTAGGAATTTCAAAGCTCAAACCATCATCACACCACGCTAACCCACCTCGCCCTGACACTTTTAACCCTGTAACAGAACCAAGGCAATAAAATGGGAGAGCGGACAATTTGACTTGGCCGAGGTCACTAAGGCGCGGATTCGTGAGCGGGAGGTCTGAGTTTCGATTCCCAACTGGACCGTCCTCCCTGACTGAGGTTTATTCCAGATTTTCCTCAGTTCTCTTAAGTGGCAAATTTCAGGGTCGCGCCCTAAATTTAGGTCTGGAATGTTTCCTTCCTTTAAAAGAAATATCCTTTCCCAATGTATCTTATCATGTATCATCAGTGTCCACCGCCTGTAATGCTTCAGTAGTTAAAAGGGGCGTTAAACACCACTCTAAAAAACCATTCGCCTAAGTGTCCAGGGGAAACCGCGAAAAAACCCAAGGTCAGGATGACCGGCCCAAAGGAATTGAATCCGGGACATTACCGCTTAACCACCCAGCTGGGTTAATTTCGACATAAATCTTGTTTTTCACTTGTGAACAATTCTACATGACGTACGATCCAATATTGCCTGAAGTTTTCCTTGTAAGATTTTTCACAGTAATGAATAGACAACTGTCTGGGTACCATCTCTCTTTCGCTTCAATGTCATACCTCTTTACCGGAAATTTTAAACTACTGTGTTCGTTTTATTCATTCCATTAAATTACTTCGATCTAGAAAGGCGCGTGATAGGCGACCGGCGGCATGCCGGCGTGCTCATCATATGCCCCCCTGCCCTAGATCAATGAAGTCATAAGACGGAGGTAGAAAAAGCAGAGGTCGCTGCAGCAGACCATGGCTCGATCTCGGGTTGTAGCGCCATAGAAGAAGAATGTATTAGCTGCATCAACTTCTTCTGCGTCTGTAAGGTTCATCTGAGTAGCATGAGCTAGTCTTGCATGACATTTTCTGCTCTTAAAGATTCCGTCTTCCTTCTTGCAACACGTTCACTACTTTCTCTAAACTCAAATGAGCGCCGGCCAACGCTTCGCTCAACACCGGATGAGAGCATTGAGAAACTGATGCTTTAAGTCGTTCTTCATTCTATATTTTAAATCTTTCCACTGTCCTTGTACGTTTCCATTATAGTCTGAATTTGTGCATTAATCGTTTTATCAGTTTATTTACACTATCTGATCGTTTTAGAGGGAGTGAGTTTCTTAAAACACGATCATTGATTTTCGAAACTACTGCTGGAATTGTCTTGTATAATTTCAACACACTTCCTAATGGTCTTTAACATGTGGCCTCTTTCAGATCCTGAAAAGATGATTCAGTGTTTGTGACAACATATTCCTCCGATCTGTGTTTATTTCTATTTATTTGGTTTATTTACGGATGCTCTTTAACATTTCAACTCATCAGCGTTCCGTTCAATTCAGGGCGTGAAACGGCCAATAAATTTTGCTTAGAGGCCTCTTCTTTCAGACTTGAGCTCTATTTGTGTGTGCCGTAAATCTACGACATGGAATCCATGGCTTTACTTCCCATCCGAAGAAAGTCATACTTAGCATTTTTTCGCCCTAAAAATCCATTTACCGTGGCCGAGATTGAATTCATGATCTTGGGTCTACGAGGCAATTATGGTTCCAGATCTGTGTTAAAATATAGCCCTTCAGAACCATAAAATGCGAAAATATTTCGGGGTTATAGCGGGGTTGAATTTTATTTCCGAATCAGTATGAACATTAAATAATATATAACAAAATACTTAAAGATAAGCGGATTTAATCAAAGTCACAACTTTTATACTAAATGATCTAAAACTATATTAATTTTTTGTACATTAAGCGCGTATATGTTCATAAACTAGCTCATACACATTCACTAAAATTATAGGAAGGCAATAATCTAAAATACTATACATGCTTCCAGGAATTAAATATTTATTCTTGATTTCGCTTTGCACTATTTATTAGTGCATTACTTCCCTTTAAAAATTAACCTTCTTTCACAGTGTCAAACAGCTTTATGCTACGATATAAAAATAAGCTCTTTCAATCACGTGTCCTGACCAAGTATATTGTTGTATTGACTTGAAGCAAAGAACGATGGTTGCATCAGTTCTTCCTCTTCATCTTAATAAAACAAACAACCCTCAAAGATATCATTTACATACATGATTTTGGCTAGGAATTTAGCAAAATGTACCATTGTGTGGCAATTGTACTTCCCTAGTTAACAACCGCGCTCGGACCGTCCATAACACAAATAATCTCACAGTAATAGAATTGTTCCGGTGATGACAGGTATGTTTAAAATGGTGGGGTATTTGGTGGAAAAAATAGGAAATATTCATTGTAAAAGTTTCTTTAGAGACAGGTTTGCTTGTGTTTAAAGAACTTTTATTGAAAGCTTTTTCAATGCAGTGCCCCCTTCAAGAACAGTGGATAAATTTCAAACTACAGGTTCAATTTTGGATAAAACACGTTTCCGAAAACAAGCGGTTTTAAGGAAGGAAAATGGAATAAATTCGGAGTCGGTTTAGAGCTAAACTTGCACAAACTTGCCCCAACATCTGCAAGAAATGCAACCAACATACTTACAAAAGTTAAAACCATACAGGTACACACATGTTCATGCTTTACGAGAAGATAATCCGGTTAAAGTGAATTGTTACAGCATTGGGTGATAAGGAGCTTGTATACAGACGGGAAGGGGATATTTTCAACATCTGCTCTAAGCTCAGGTAAATAATCCATTGGTGTTTCGACGTTGTAGGGAGAATTTTACCGGCTGATGCTCAACCTATCGCGCGGGAATCAGACCCCTTGCTATGGCCGCCATATATATTAATAACTGATGATTCGGCATGGGCAGCCAAATCCCTGGATGCAACATTTAGCGTCGTCCACTTATAAGTAGTTTGAAGTAATCTATGTACAGATCAAAACCAATAATTCTATTTGACCTAAAAGGGAGTGGTGGACATGAAACTTGCAATATATCGGTAACAAGGTTGCAAGAAGATAACATGCCTATTTTAAAGCCTGCATAGAAGGAAACGGACAATATTTTGTTCTTTTAAATACTAACAATAACTGGTCGCCTCCCGGGTCTAGTGATTAGAGTTGCTGAATGCTGGCTGGAAGGACCCGGGTGCGCTTCCCGATACAAGCTTAGGGAATATTATAAGTTAGGGAGGTCTGGAACGGGATTCACCCAGCCTCGTGGGGATAATTGGGGAGCAGCCTGGTGGAGAGGTGGCGTTATTTGATAGAAAGCCGAATGATATGCGACCGGTGGAGTGCCGGCATGCTGATCACATGCCCCCCCTGCAATACTGCCCTCTATCAATGAAGTCGTGATTGGGAGGTAGAGGAAGCAGAGGTCGCTGCGGCGCATCATACTTGATTTCGGGTTGTAGCGCTTTTGGGAGTTTAGCTTAAATTTATCTTCGATAGACATATAAGTTTGGACTTCATTTGGACATGCTTCAGTTAGGATGGGTTTGAATCTCCATAGAAGAGACATTATCTCGAGCAGCGAGAAGCGTGTAATACATTCTAAAACATTATCGTTTGTAAATTTCTAAGTTGTCTTTTTAAGCATTTACATTGTACTTAACCAGAATAAACATTTGTTCTTTAGGCAATTCGTAAGCAAGCTGCAGCACCAGACCTGATACATCTGGAAACTTTCGGTTGTGAGTTAAGTTATTCTAATAATAATTCCTGGCAGCATTTATACATCAGAAAGCCTGTCAGATTTCATGCTATATAATAGCTGTCATCCTAGTTAATATAGTCTAACGTTACTTCTACATTTCGCGATATATTCTACAGGAGAAACAAAACTTCATAATCTATGAAAGTTTATCCTGGAGGACGACTTTCGATAACTTAATGTCGATGACTTGAAATGAACCACAAACTCAGCAGTTTTGGAATCTGGATGGACCTATCTCCGCATACATCAAATATCCTAAAATGTTCATTATATTATATAGCATTTTAGTAACTTTCGTTTAATATAGTCAAGCTAGTACTTTGACAACGCTAAATTTTTAGTTGCATTTTGAATGTTTATATATGCCATAAAAGAGAATATCGGTGTCCAAAAATAGCTAAATAAGCTACAGATTTCCGTCGATTTTATATAAAACATGGGTATTCTGAAGCAGATAATGGTAACTTATTCTGTACTACAAATGATTATTACTCTAAGTTTTCTTTAGGCTGTATGCTATTTTCAAAGTGTCAGAGGTTTGGCGGAGAGAGCATATGCGTAATAAAGAAAGAAAAAACGAGGGTGATTCAAGATGTAAGTCACATTTGATTATTCAGCCTATGGTGTCCCAGTAGTAAAAGCGGACGTTAAACACTATTAAAAAAACTGAATTATTCCAGCACAAGAAAAGTTTATTCATCATAAATGATAAAGCAATGCGATACATGCACATACTACATTTTGATATAATCGCCCAGTCTTTGTAAACATTTGGCGAAAATATCAGCAGTTTTTCAATTTCCCTAGAGATCTCGAACGATGCGACGAACACTGCGTATTGTGTACTTTCCGCTCCTGCTGAGATCATTGCATGTGCTTGGCGTTGCTGATCGATCAACATCAAATCACATCTGTGCGGCCTTGTTTAAACTGCTGGCGCCATATAGCGATGTCGCATTAGGCCTATAAACTGCCGAAATTTTATGATGAACCTCCGGACAATTGAGATGTTTTACCCCAAAATATCGTACTGTTCCTCGAACTTCAATCTTGCAGTACGTTTTAATCACTATGTGAAACAGTTTCAAATAATACATATACTTGTCAATACATTCTTAATGTACATCTTTTACGCACTATTTCGAATCATGTTACATTCTTACATTATTATCAGTACTGTATTGTTTCATATACAATAACTTGATGTAGTTTCACTCCTTAAGATTTTTATCAGTGCGGAATAGGAAACAACAGGATCTTTGTTGAATAAGACTTTAAAAAATCGCACTTATTGCTTAGCAAATGCCGTAGAAGTTATCTGGGTTAGCCTATAGCAATTCTCACAAGGAGTATTATCTCTTTGGCTCAGGAGACGGAATACTCCTGTTCCACATGTCAAAAGAGCTTCAAGGTAAAGAATTACTGATATTCACGAGGAAGGAGCCAAAACGAGCTCCTTTACTGCACATGGATTTTTGGGTTTTATTGTGCATTCGAAATATCACATGGTTCACAGACAAGACCAGGTTCCACCTGTTGGAAAATAAGAATTTTAAATATTATGTATATATAACTTCGGGCCTTGTACTAGAGACAATGTCATTTGCAACACGTTAATCATTTCACCTAATTACACTTTCACTGACTGTCGACTAATTTCTAAGAGTTTGAGGTCCCCAGATTATCCGACCTATTGTCACCAGCGCACTTCTTGAGGGTTTACCTTGAAGGTCTACTTTATTAAAATCGATAACGAACGGCTGACAGTTTGAAGGTCAATATCATCGAAATCAACGGATTACTAGAACATACTGCAGCGAACGACTAGAAACCTATAAATGTGTTCACAGAAGAAAAGTCATTTGCTGTGAGGGTAAGTAATTCTTCCAGAGATACTTTTCATGTAGAACAGAGTTGTATTTTCGTAGCTGCTATAAAATGGGATCAGTTTAAAAACCGCCAAGTTTATATGAATTCTCTGTATCCTTTAGAAATACACATTACTGTTAACAACAAACACAATAACGTATACATGACAGAGTTGCAATAAAACCAGATATAAACTTTACTAATACAATTCACTATTAACACAAAGACAAACAATATATGGTTGTTAGGTGGATTCGTTTATAAATATCTCATTCGTACTGTATGATATCTCTTTACAAATAAAACCCTTAAGAAGTATTTGCTTCCCTTATATCGTAATTAATATGCTGCTTCAAAATGTAAGATAATTTAATGGTTTTAAATACAGTGTGTCCGAAAAGTTATTTCACAACAGACTTAAACATTGCAAATTTCATATTATATTATATTTGCTAATCTGATGAATACATACATTTATTACTCATGCTTTTATGTGTAAAGAATCATTTTTGCACTTAATTGGAATATTTTATAGTCTCCGAGAACAATTATTTTACCCACACAACACTATTTTTTTTTCGCACATTGCTTTGGCGCAGTTCTATATGTGTTGAAAATGGTTACCATTTTCTTATAGACAAAATGTCACGCGTCTACACATATTTTGCGACAAATTTTCAATTTTGATGCTATTACATTTGCAATACACTTAAAATTGCTTTTTTGGGTTCGCATTGTGAGCCAGTATAATATTTATACACTCTTCTTATTAACAGCCCTTTGGGAAAAAAATCGGGAGTACGTGGAGGCCACAAATTTAAAGACAAATTGTTTGCTGGAAAAGACCTTCAACATTATCATTGTTTCGTTTGCAGTATCAGAAGTAGCATCATTTTGTTCCACGAAATATTGCAACGTGCACTTATACTTGACACCACCAATAGGACTGGTAAAAATAGGAGTTCATCAGATTTTCTTCGAGATATGGCACACCAGACACCGGCTTTTTCTTAATGAAACGAAATTGAGAAGCCAATGCGAATTTTGCATTGCCCAAATGCTGTTGTTATGGAAGCTAATGTAACCGCTTAAGTGGAACCACACTCCTTTGTGAAAAGGCCTTAACTAAAACGGCTATATTGTTGCGTGTGAAGATATGAAACCATTGGCAGTAACGGCGACATTTCCTTAAATCTGGCAGCTTAAGTTCCGGAGTTAATTCGATGCTCCAAGTTGTTTGATGTCATATACGATACGTTTACCCGGAGTCAGGTCACCGAAAAATAAATCTGCAGAAAAAACATTGGCAAAATCGCGAAGGATGGCGGTTGAGAATACAGGAGGGTATCTGCTGATAAGTTGAAGAACCTTAAAAAACAAGCAATGAAATTGGAAATTGTATAAAATGTGTTTTTGGAAGCAGTATGGAATAAGCATGGGCTGCATTTTCTCCGTTAAGAAGTTTGATATAATGCGATCATATAATGGCAGGCCAAGGCCAAGAATGTGCGATAATTTGAATATCAATCTTCTTCCTTTTTTATTAATCATCAGGTTTTTCTTTTCTTCAAAGTCTATGCCAACGTCCTATTATGCAATGGAACTGTTAAAGGAACAGGACGTTAAATATGTAAAAATGTTATTATATTACGTAATACTAAAATTTTATTCTCTGAAAAGTCCGACGTGTAGGGGTATATAGTAATGCAGCTTATTGAGTTGTAACATCTTTAAATATTGTCTTTGTTTAAAGCTCTATGGTTATGCATTCTCATTTGTTCCCATTTTTAGTCCAAAGTGTGTTTGAAATATCACATTAAACGGAATTTTTTTCTGGAAAGTGATATTTTGCATTTTATTTCTATATTTTTATTCGTTTGTTTGAAAACGTTTTTCTTTGCTCATTCTGCTACAAAAGAACATGCTTTTTATATTCTCTTGTTTAATTAAATGTCATATTTATAGTATATTTTTAGTTTTAGGGTTATTTGAATGTAATATTGTATCGAGCTATCCAATTATCTGATGAGCAACGCAGCGGTGGAGACTACATCGGCCAAAAAACCATCCTCACGCCAGTCAAGCTACACTAGAGTCGGGGCGGAAGGACGGGGCAACACAACAATCGGTGGTAGAAATCTAGAGCGACAGTCTAATAAATTGGAATGCACTTAAAATGTTATGTTCTCGCTCATACCACCAAAGAAGATATAACTGCCTGCCTTCATTCTCTACATATTTTGGCATCTGCTTATGAAACGATCCCTCGTTTCTCTTAAATTTCATTGAGAAACTAAATTTATTAACAAATATATGAACAATATTATGACTTGGAACATGATCACCCGCGAACTTATCTTTAAATAATCTCCTGGCAGCCTAAGCAAACTCGGCATAGACATGCAAATCATAAATAAACTCTTGTTATGGAATAAATTGTTTAGGACTATTATTTGCCATTTATATTTGAAGATTTTACGTAGCACTTCGGTTAACTGCGCTCGTTCATCTCTACTCATATAGCCTAATTGGCCTTGAGCGACAGCATATCGGTCAATATAACCCTCAATCGCCGTGCCAGTCATCATATAATTGCATTGCCTATAATAATGTGTACATTTAATAGTATTGGATATTAATATTATGAGGAGTTTTAGAAGGGAAAAAATGTAGAAAGCACCGAAACAAACATCAATAAATGCTACGCCTGTGAAAATTACCAGCTCACAAAAATGCTGAAAGATTAGAATAAACATTACATCAGCACATAAGATCTAGTGAAACTTGTGTTAAAAATGTTTACATTAATGCACCTGGTGATCTAGTTAGAACGTGCAGAAGCTGTAACAAAAAATGAACCAACTTATGACAAAAAAGAAATAGATGACATTGATAAATGCTTTTATCTCAACGTCTATTACGCGAACTTTCTTCATAATGCATTCGGAATATTTTTAGAATGCTTTACTGCATAAATTAAGAGAGATTTTTTTTTAAAATTATGAGCTTGCAAAGGAGCTTCGCCTTAAAATAAAGCAAGAAAGCTCTGTTATAATATGTATTTCAGAAACTGATAACTTAAAAGTTAATCAACACTTTCAGAATTTCAATATGACATTTATATTTTAAACCACAGAAATAAGATATAACCTTTCATTACAATTTATTAGTAAGGGTTAATATTTTTTTTTTTGAGAGGGGGTGCGAAATTAAGAAGCGAGGCTCTTAACGTGTTCGTAAAAATAACTTTAGGAATGTGTATTATACAATATTTTTTCTACGACAGCACAAAACTTACAATAAATAGTTCAAGGTGCAGAGGTTATAAGATCACGATTTCATTGCCGTCCAAACCGAAGATACTTAACAAGGCGTTTAGGAAAAGTTGAATGCTACACGAAGCATATATGAACATTAAATTGGTTGCTTATTTGTGTTACGTGTAATATTTATGTCATGAAAGATCAAGGTAAAGCATAGATGTTATACTAAATGAAGTTTTACAATGAAAATGGCAATTGTTTTTTCAGTGCGTAAACCGAATAACAGTGCTTAACGTCACTATCTTATATCTTTAGGCACAGGAGTTTTAAAGATTTGCCTTTGGCACTAACAACAATTGACGAATTACAACTTTACGCACTGTCGTGGAAAACATCACTCATAAAGCAAAGGTTAAGATAGGAGAACCCGGTTACCCTTTTAAACCAGTTCGAAAGATTACTGAACGGTCATATGCTCAGTGCATGACCTTTACTTGCTACTTTATATCCCTATATATGCAACTGCATTAAAACAGCGCACAAGAGCTACAACAGGCGTGAAAGTCAATGAAAGTTCAAAGCCACCCAGTGGCAGCTCATGAGCACAACAGATTGCTTTGTTGGAAGTCCATTTTGAGTAAAAAACTTATGAAAGAAGATATGTGGAGATGTGCAGAATGCGCCATTTTATCATTTCGTCTACACAACACTTCCATGATGCTCTCGGTTGTCCACGCTTCCTTCTTCCAGAAGACGATCATTCAGGAAAATCTTAGGCCATTTCTTCCCATTTATTCTATTAATGTGGAGTTCGCCTTTCATTCGTCTCGGAAATTGTTTTTCCGATTCCATCAACTGTCTCACCTCTTCATTTCCTCCTCTTTTCAAATCTAGATATCCTTGCCCCTCTTCAAATTCCAACCATCCCCACTGCTTGTACCACCACGGGTGGCCTAGGTCATTAGGGCGTGGACTAGTGAGCGGGAGGTCTAGGGTTCGATTTCCACAAGGACCGTCCTCCCTAAATGAGGTATTTTCCAGGTTTTCCTCAATGCTCATAAATGGCAAATGCCGGGGAGATACCCTAAACTTAGGCCTGGAATGTTTCCTTCTTTAAAAATATCCTTCCCTAATTTATCATTTCATCTCATGTATGATCAGTGTCACCGCCTGTGATGCCTCAGTAGTTAAAACGGACGTCAAACACTATTCAAGGTCCACTGCCTGTATTTTATTTTTCTGCCTTTCTACCAACGTCCATCCTTCAGCATCATATGTTATTATACTCTCTATGACCCTTTTGAAAATGATCTTTTTTGTCTCTCTACTAGCGTTTCTGCTCCATAAAACATCATTTAGCATTTTTATTGAACCTCTTGCCTGAAGTATTCTGTGACCTACATCTGTAAATTTGATGATCCCTTATTTAAGTTTTTTCACCCCCTCCATTAATCAGATATTATTTTTTGTTCACATTCACCCGGTGACGTCCAAGTTCAAATGCTTTCAAGAACTTCCTTATCATAAATTTTGCATCCTCTCGATTTTGGACTATCACGACTTGGACATCTGCAAACAACAAAGAATGTATTGTTTTTCCTTCCTGATTTCTTTGAATGTTAATGCAAAAGATTTAATCGAAATTTTCATTTGTTTTCAAATTTCACTAAATTTATTGCAACAAATAGCAATATCAAACGATGTAAATGTATTGTTGCCATTTATCATAAACCAAAATTAAAACTGTAGTTTTTTTATAAAAAAAACAATAACTCAAGTTGAAAATGGAAGTTGCTTACACAAAAGGCATTGGTTAATGCAGTTTTAAAGAGAACCCAAAACTTCTACTTGCGTGTGTAGCATAAGGGGGAAAAAAAGCTTTTAGATTAGTATTTTCCAGGTCGTCATTAACTTTACCCAGCTATTCTGAGATTAAAAATACACGTAACTTAACATCATTTGATTTTTATCATATCATTAATGATTAATTTGAAACAAAATATGTTCAACAATTAGTCAAAAGTTTCCGGAACACTGCTGTTGATAACGCGATTTTTCACCAGCTGCAGAGGTTTCCCTTGTGGGCATCAAAGGTATGTGTTACTCCTTTGACTTTGCAGCATCAATTAGTTGTCTTCCATGTTACATATGTGCGAACTAACCATTTCGTATGAATATGACATTTTGTTTATGTTTTAAACGCGACAATCCAGCGCTTCTGCAGTTGTACGAATAACGAACGTCAAAGGGCACGCAGTAATACTGTATAATTTAGTGACACATTTAAGCTGTTGTTACAGATTAACATACTCTAATATACTGCAACTGCCGCTGTTACAGCCATGACTCAGAACGGCGCAATTGTGCATCACATTAGACATAGACATCCATGGCTATATCCATGATAACGGCCAAACACATTCGCAAACATCCCCCTAACATGATACATTGAATGCTAAAATTATGAAAAAGAGAATGTATAAATATTAAAATTTCCAACAAACTGCTGCAATAAGCACCAAACATTATTAAAATGTGTAGAGAAAGCGGGAACAGCAAGGGGAAAACTTGTGTTCTACCTAATGGGATAACGGAAATACCCTACATGAAGCTTTGCCCGAATAAGTTAATTACTTAATTTCATTTAATTTCATTGACTCAAGAAGTATAGCTGACAGTTCAGAAAATTTAAATGGCAAAATGTGCTGCACAATATATTTCGCAGTATTTCTTACTTTCGCATATAAAATGTATACATAAATCTGGAAGAGTTCCAATATTTTTGTCCAAAGTGAAGAAATGGTCCTCCATTGGATATTTCAAAGTTATATGAACAGAACAGAATCAAATAGCATAGAATGTTTTATTTATACTGCCATAAGACTATCTCTTCCATTTAACTAGAATTAAACAAATATATAAATATGTTCATAAAAGGAAGATACAATTTCAGGCTATAATTAAAAACGCTGCTAAGTCATGTACAATATAATGTAAGAAGTGTCATGTGAAAATACACAGGTATAAAATTATTTGAAGAAAAAATGATAATCTGCATTAACATTAAAACCATTTGAAAAGCAAATTGACAGTTTGACTGCATGAAATTGAGAAATGGTTAAGTGTAGCTAAGCAGAGGCCCGTCCATATTGTCCGACCATTTTGGATACATGGTCTGGGGCGGAGGGGGGATACTTTCGGTACTTGGTCCTTACTCACAGCTGGCCCTTTATGCGTACGCCTCCAAGGGGGAGGAAGGGATGAGTTGAGGGACGCTGGACGGCCAGAATGGCTGTGCGACTGTGGGACGCAAATGGAGTCCCAAATATGTTTCCAAAGAGAACACCCCGACGCCGGTGGAGTCCCCCATCCCGAGTTGTTCCAGTTCCTCGGAAAGTATGCGTTCATTCCAGAGGCCGAGGCAGAAACCTTATCACAGTTCAAGCCACCATCACACCTCGCTCTGACACTTTCGACACTGAAACGGAATGAAATGATATGAAATGAGGAACGGAAAATTCGTGGAGTGTATTTATCCACCCCAGCACTCTCCTAAGTGAAAAGAGCAAACCGAAGGTCAAAATTGTCGAACCAACGAGAATTGAACCCGATACCTTCCGAATACGAGTCTAAAGCGGTACCACCTCAGCCGCCCCGCTCGTTAAAAACAAATAATGACTTCTGTGTAACGAAATATAGTAAAAGTGTAGATGTTGTTAACTGTTGTTTTTAATAGAAAAAATAGACTTTCCTACGAACTGATCTCAATGTATCGCATTTCATAAATTCATTCTATTGTTCACGCTCTCTCTGATCCACCAGTTATTTATTATACTATTTACTTAGAGTATGTAAGACATGTTTTATGATCTTAAGGGCTAGTAGTTTATCACAAGTGTTGCTACAGTGCGACTATAACAAACATTTTTATTTCGTGCATAACTTTCATTACACCGCTAGGAAGAGCTTGTGGGCTTCAATACCGCCAATTTTAGTGCGTAGGATATTTGACCGACAACGAATGCAATTTCATAACACGTTATATGCTACATATGTCGGTCCCTTCAGATATTATAATCAGAGACTTTACCAATTCACTCCAAGATGGCAGAGAACCGTTTTAATATTTGGATTCGCATTTATTTCGATTATTTAAGAAAGCTATTTGAACATCTCCGGTCATCAGCATACCATTTAATTCAGATCCTGAAACGGCCAATAAATTTTGCTAGGTCTCTTCTTTCAGGCTTGAGGTTCTTTTACGCGCAATAAATCTATGACACGGGAAAAAGGCTTTACTTCCCTGCCACAGGAAGCCATACTTACGAATTTTAAGGCTATCCGGCTTTCAACCAGCGACCTTGGGTCTACAAGGCAAGTATAGTTACCACTAGATCATCAGGACCGGATTATATTGTTTCAGACGTTGATGGAAAGAGTGTGGGGACGGAAAGGTTTGAGAATGAATGACAGAACCAAAAATCTGTCGCCACAAATTCCACTTATAATAATTGAGATGGAATATTGGCACAACATCGAAACGGATTTCGCTTCTTTAGTTGTAATTATTATTATTATTATTATTATTATTATTATTATTATTATTATTATTATTATTATTATTATTATTATTATTATTATTATTTTGTTATCGGCAGTGATTTTTAAGGCGCTCAATAACATGATCGTTAGTTCCATTGCAAGCATTTGGTGCAGCTCCTCTCCCCTGTTCTGCCAGAACCACCTAATGGTTCAGAAATTACACTATAATGTTACAAATATAAGAACAAGTAAATGACTGGCGTGGTAAAAGGAATAGTTTGCATCATATATAGGAATATTTTGATGGATATAAAACTCATTAACATAATTTTATGAGTTGATTCCCTACTTTACATGAAACAACATGTCTACAGCACCTGGACGTATAATAATAATAATAATAATAATAATAATAATAATAATAATAATAATAATAATAATAATAATGGATAAACTAACAGATATAAAATAACAACCTTTGCTGTTTATCATAGATGGAATATTTTTTTAATAAATTCACGGGAAAAAAATTGTGTTACATGAGTTTGATTTTCTAAAATTAGACTTGGCATCAATGTACTTAATACGGTTGTCAAAGCGTTGATATAATCATAAATCAATAAGCAACGCTAGCTATGAATTTGTTTTGCATTTTTTGAATAGTGTTTTACGCCCGTTTTTATTGCTGAAGCATCATAGACTGTGGACACTGGTGATAAGTGGAAATGAAATGATAAATTGGGAAAGGATATTTTTTAAAGGAAGGAAACGTTCCAAGCCTAAGTTTAAGTTACCTTTCCGGCACTTGCGATTTATGAGAACTGAGGAAAACCTGGACAATGTCTCAGTCAGGGAGGACGGTCCTGTAGGAAACGAAACTCCAGACGCGCTCAGGAGTGTGCGCCTTAACGACCTCGGTCACCTGTGGCGGTAAGTTTTACAATGAGGTTATTCAAACAAACCATTGTTTCGAGATAAAATAATATTTTTTTCTAAAATTCTAAGAGATGGAGTTAAGTTCTATTAAAGCATGATCTATAGCATTGAATTCTCTTTCACTCTGTATAAACATTCGCTTTTTAGCACTGTGACAGGAAACAGTAAATATAAGACGTTATTGTGTTTCTAAATTTTAATAATCTGCAAGTCCAGAAAATTGAATCTCAAACAAGCGAAATTCATACAACTTAACAGGGGTGCTTATAAATAGAAACAAACACATACTTTATCATCTTCAACTAATTTCATTTCCAATGGATTAAAACATCGGTAACGATAATTAAAAAGGCATAGGTTTTAGAAGAAAATTCAATTATGTAACCAGCAACACACAAGTGCTGAGGTTTCTGTGGCGTTACATTGTAGCACCATTTCTCAACCTAAGGCCCGAGGACCACAAGTGGTTCTTGAGGTCTGCCCTTGTGTTCCTCTAGAATAAAGATTATATTTAGTAAAATCGAACATTAATTCAAAATGAATGACAAAAAATCAAAGTAAATAAAAGTAAATTGTGAATTGCATTGTATTGCTGAGTAGCACAAATAAATGCGATCCCCTTTTCAAAATTTTGCTGTAATGCTCAAATCTGCTTATTGTATTTGGAAATTCTTTGCATTATACATCTATCGTGCGTTTATTTTTTCTATTTTTTAAGCTAATAAGGTAGAAATAATGTATATTGTATTCTATAAAATGCTTATAAAATTACGTTATAATAAATTATTATTTATACATTTCTATTATTAAAAATATATAATTTCGTGACTGTTGGTTCAAAGAAACATTAAGTAAGTTATAATTAATGCTATGAAGCGGTACAATAAACTATGAACGAACGACTTTTTTTTTCATGCTAGCCTTTGGCTGTATACGATTTTGCTCAATTTTCTTTTTGAGCATTAACTGCAAGGGAGCGTGATTTAGCCATTTTTCAACAAGGCTCTGCCACAGCTCATACTTCGATGAGAGAATTTATAAGTGTGTTTCAGGATGACAGAATTATTTGTAAGGATTTGTGTCCCCTCAATTCCCCAAACTAACCCCTTGCGACTTTTATCTCTATGGTAAATAAAAACATACCGTTTTCAGGCCAAATTCACACTGGAATAAATAAAACAAAATATACTACAGGAAAATATTCAATGCGAACTACAACGACTGATGGATATTTCATTTAAAGAAGTGCCAAAAATGTATGGACAACCATGGTGACCAGTTTCAGCACCTTCTTTCATAAGTTGGTTAGTAAAATATTTTAAAATAATTAAAGAAACTGTTGTATGGTCGTGTCAGCGCCAATTTGCATTACCTGTAGACTGCAACGAGCACAGTTGTCGCCTATAGGCAATACACTGCAAGTTGGTTCCTAGTTCATTGGATCGCTGTATGTGTATTTCTGAAGTTCAGAAAGCAGTCACCACATAGATCAACAAGCCCTGATTAAAGGTATGCTCTTTTAGAATTTTTCAGAGACTCAGAATGTCTATGCTAAGAGGTAGAAGCTAATGCCATCCTAAATCTTAAGCAATTATTAAAATAGGTCAGTTCAGACTTGAAACGTACAGAAAACATGGCAGGCCTTATAAATGTTTGGCGAGAAGCCAAAAAATGTTCTCCTCACGGCAGCTATTTTACTTCCAGTATAATCGTCTACGTTATGCAATTTGTTTCCGGCATTTTCTTTCAGAACTCTATGGCAAGCATTAGATATTAAAACAAGTCACGAAATGTAACTGAAGTTTACTTTCAACTGCTTTACATGATTAGCATGGCATTTTTAAATTTGATGGATATGTCAAACTTGCATTTGATGGACACGTCAAACTAGCTCAACGGCAAGAGAGAGAGAGAGAGAGAGAGAGAGAGAGAGAGAGATTTTTTAATTTACGGACGCTCTTTATCGTCTCAGGTCATCAGCGTCCCATTCAACTCAGGGCGTGAAACGGCCGACAAATTGCTCAGAGGTCTCTTCTTTCAGGCTTGAGGTTCTTTTTCGTGCCGTAAATGTACGACACGGGACACACGGCTTTATTGCCCTTCCGAAGGAAGTCATATTTAGGATTTTTACGCCCCGAAAAAAATCCATAGATCCTGGCCGGGTTTGAACCCTCGATGTTAGGTTTAGAAGGCAAGTATGGTTACCACTAGACCACCAGGACCGACAAGATAGAGAGAGAGAACACAATCTGTGTAAACATTTAATTGAAGACCTTTCCAACTATCTTAGTAAACATTTGCTCCCAGCGCAGCAGTTCAATCAGTGACATTAAACATGTTGTTAGTCGTTGCTGACAACAGATGCCATACTGACACAATGACATATATCCGTCATAGGTGGCCGAGTTCGTTAAGACCCAAACTCGTGAGCTGGAGGTCTAGGGTGCGATTTCCACAAGGACCGTCCTTCCTGACTAAAGTTTTTTTCTGAGTCCTCACTAATTGCAAATGCCGGTGATGTACCCTAAAATTAGGTCTGGAACGCTTCCTTCCTTAAGAAATCCTTTCCCAGTTTATCATTTAATCTCATGCATCATCAATTTTCACAGCCGGTGATATCTCAATAGTTAACAGGGGAGATAAACATTATTAAAAAAGTGGCATATCCCTACTTTTATGGATGAATAAACTTAATGGCAAATACATTTTCTTCCTCTATAGACATTTATTAAAACAGATGTAACTAGTTGAATTATAATGGAAACAATTTGGGTTATTAATAAACCTAATATAAATATTATATACATAATAATAAAATCTCTTTTACTTATGTAATAATGTATGGTTAAATTCCGTGAAAATGAAACATAGGAAACAAGACAATAGAATCATGAGGTATGAATGATTATTGATTGGCATTTCAGCAATGTAATTTAAAGAAACAGGTGCAAAATGTTCTCTTTAATTTAGAAAAACAGGGCCGAAAGAGGAAATGCATAACTACTGGAAACACAAGCTAATTAACCTACTACTAAAAGGGAAAACTCTTGTGTATTTTTAGAAAGTAGGGAGTAACAAATTAGATGCATGAATTAGTTACCCTGTAGAGTTTTTAACCTTATCTGGCCAATATAAAAATGTGGATTTAGCCACTTTTTCCACCAAGAGATCTAAGGTTAGTAGTACATGTTTGTGAATTACGAATGCCGCTGGATCTCAACCTGTAGGAATTGGCAGTCCTACTTTCAAACATTCATGATCTGTTGGTATGCTATACGTAAAGTTCTTACATTCCTTTACCAGACATTTTGAAAGGCTTTTCAAGCTTTGCATGTGTTACAGGTTTGTCTGTCGGCATATTTAAACTGGAAAAGGAGATTGTTAAGTTATTGGTACGCTATATAGACGTTGTTTATTTGTTATTCATGATACATGAATATCGCGTGTCTGGTATGAACAGCATATATCGCTTATCTACTAACAACAACGTTCCTTTTCAAGAGCCCCACTTAGTTCACAAGCCTAGCCCCTCTTAATATTATTACAAGTGCAGGGACCATCAGTTAACAATTATGTATCTACATGCAAGCCCTGTTGGCGGTTCCCCACCTCGGAAATGGAATGCTTCGGCCTGGTAAGCAAACGGAGGCTGGGACAGTAATCGGTGAAGATGCACACAGAAGAATAAACATACTATTATATGTTTCTTCGTTCGTCAAGCATTAACTTTGACCACGTTGTCAAGGCTGTTAAAGGTATACTATATAGGAAGTGTAGGGCGGCCTTGGCCGGCCGGGGACCAGGCAATCGATACCAACGAAGCAGAGTCACGGGGGCGGGGATACTGTAGACTGCCTGGGGCAAACCATACCTCCTCTTGCATAACATTTCCAACTCAACCACAAAATGGAACTTTTTATTTTCAACTACTTGCCAATAGGACTGCAACAGTAGGTAAAATGAGCCTACCTGTCTACCCTAAAAACAAACTATTCAGTAAAGCTTTAAAGCCCACAAAATTTACTGGTTAAAGGTATACGCGAAACATCAACAGTCTACATGCAACAGTTACCACATATACTTAAGTTTCCTTCTCCCTCCCTCCTTCCCTCCCTCCCCATCTCTCTCTCACGCATGTGCGCGCTTTACTTATTCTTGCCAACTAATAATCTTTCCGCTAGTGTTATGGTGTTAATAAATTGATTAAGTAATTAATCATAATAATGAATTATGTTCACACATTTAAAACTAATTTGAATCTAAAAGAGTAGGAAAGAAGCAATTGTTTCTTATACCCCGAAATATACTTGAAATAAGCAATGAAATGCTGTCATATATGAAATAATACAGGTTACTGCAAGCGCAGGTCCAAATGTAATATCCTGCACCTTGCAGTGCTGTAATGGAGAACTAATTTATTAAGTATGACAAGCGCGTGCAGCGAAATTTCACTTTCTAACACAATACTTATGTGAGGATAGACCCGCTATATAACGTGTGCAACACATACACTTACACAACGATGATGAAGAGATAATATGCTTTACTGTGTAGATTGAGATGAAACACTGACCGGGTTCGTGTGCTACCATGCTGCTGTTAGAACTCTAATGCACCATAAATTGCGGGAACTTAAAAAACGATAATGGCCTAAGCGCTTCAGGTAACGTCCGTTTACCGGCTGCAATAACCTGACCATTATACTCATTCAGATTAAAGCCACACTCTTCGGCATCTTCAAGTTTTATAATGACAGTTCTTCACTACATTACACCATGTGCGTTTCACAAACACTGCCTACCTCACACGACACACATGGAGCCAGGCGTTGCGGCGCGAGGCGACGCCGAGCGTCGTCCCTATTGCCGGTACCAGTGGCAGTGGAAACAGAAGCGGAGCTACCTAAAATCACGAGTTTGCGCCGTTCCCGCCTATATCCTTACCAGTGAGCGCCAAATCCCATAGATGTCACCACAAGCGTCTCCCTTTGCCGTTCGATCCTCTTATATAATGTAAATGATAAAAAATATAAATCGATGTATATACCTTGTGCCTTTTAAATTGAGATTCAAGGAATACATCTATTGCAATAGTTTTCAATTTGTAAGACGTTATTACCAGTTACTTTATCATACTGTGACTAACGCTACTGTTTGAAAAGCACTCCATGGGCTATCTCAAATAGCAATGCTAATCTGTTGACTGCTTTTCAGGCCTGGAAATGTACATAATAGTTTTCTGGTGATACTACGAAGCACAATACCATGAGTTTCCAGCCTGGCTTTGTTGCTATGTTCATGCTGTCTGATAGATGTTTCAAGAGTGTAAACACTGCATTTTCTTCCCGCCCATTTCACTACTTGCTAAGAGAGGCTCATAAATCAAACGTGTTCCATTAACACAGCATGATGTTTAAAATTTAATGCAGAGCAGTGATTCAAATTTTAACCATAGAAGGAATTTTATTCAGCGATGTTAAACAACGCTTTGACAGCATGTATGAAGAACCTTTCCTTTCATATTCCACCTTCAAGTAGTGGTCAAAAGCATATCGTTTGGGCATAAAGAGCCTTGAAGCTGATCAGCTTGAAGGTTGGTCGGTGGATGTATTGGCACAAGAAAACATCTCCTTTGTCAAGGAGGAAGTTCTGAGTGACAGGCCTCTGTAAACGTCCCCTCCCCCCAAAAAGCTTCAAGGTTGGGGATTTCTAAAATAAATGTGTTTGGCATCCTTCATCAACATTTGTATATGCATACGACCGCTGCAAAATGTATGCCCTGAACACTTTCAGCAGTGCAAGTACGCGTGGAATGTTGTCAGAAGTTTTTTTTTTTTTTGTGTTAACCAGAGAGTAAACGCAGTGGATGAAATAATGGTCCTCTACTATAGCCATATTTCAAAAAGAGAATCAATGGAGTGACGGAAGAAGTATGAAGCGCCTCCTAGAAAGACCAAGGCCATACAATCCACGAAGAAATTCATAGCGACAATTTTTATTTTTTTAATTACAGAGAAAATCTGATGAAAGAATTATTTAAAAAAAAAACATACAAATGTTGCTGGAAAGAATTTGCTTGTTGGCATGCCGAGTTGAGGAGTTGATATACTGCACGACAACGCACCAGTTCATATACGTGGCTTCTAGGACCTTGGCCATTCACCGTGCAGCCCAGACCTTGCCCCCATTTTCAAAGTTGAAATCTAACCTTCGAGGGCGGAAACTCTGTGGAATTTTATGCACTTTCTCAACAAGTGGCAAATTAAAATTAAGCTCTGGAGTTGTGCAAGATCTTAATGAACTTAGGTAGAAACGAACAGTTACTCTGTACTAAACAGTTACATTATTTGATGTTTTTAATGTAAAGGAGAATAATGTCAACCATTAGTATACTAATACTAATAATGAACAATAATACTAATAATGAACAATTAAAACTCATATAGGATAATTTTAACTTGGTAAAGCACATGCTGTGGAAAAGCACCCGTAAAACTTCCGGCAGCTTGTGCAATAGAAAATCACATTGACTGCACAGACACAGGAGATCAGTATCTGTGATTTAGTAATTGATTGTTGATTTCGTTTATTTACCGACGCTCTTTAACATCTCAGGTTATCAGCGTACCATTCAATTCAGAGAGTGAGACGGCCAACAAATTTTACTCAGAGGTCTTTCAGGCTTGAGGTTCTTTTACGTGCCCTAAATCCTACGACGTGAGACCCACGGCTTTACTTCCCTTCCGAAGGAAGCTATACTTAGTATTTTAGGCCCGAAAAATCCCACCGACTCAGGCCGGGATTGAACCCGCGATCTTGCGTTTACGAGGTAAGTGTGGTTATCTCTACATCACCAGGACCGACTTGGTTATAAATGGTGGACAGGGAAGTTTAAAGGAACTACAAACATGTTCATTTTATACAACATGTACGAGTTCTAAATGAAATGATTGCATTTCCATTCTTTTCGCTACATAGCCACTCAAAGTAAAGTTCAATTCGTTGCTGCTTTTTCACTCGTGAGGTACCTGAAACTGGCATGCTATCTGCAACGTGTTAACATGCCAGGGTTCATGTTACCTGCTTATTTAGAACCGCAAATAAAGCAACATATTCCTGGGAACTTTTCTTTATCTTCTACAGAATTTTTTAATCTAAAATTTGCATGCTTTGAGGTTGACTGAAAGAGCTGCATGTTAGCGTGTTACTTTTGATTCAGGCGATCCGAAAGCACTGCTGTTCTTTTACTTTGAAAGCAGCAGACACCTCTGAAAGAGAAGTACGTCGAAAGTAAAGAATAAATGAAATAAGAGACATCAGCAGTGAGCACGCGCAGGCTGCTTTAACCACTGCAACTTGTTGAGAGAAGAGCGAACACACCCATACCAAGGAGTAAGCTGTTCTTCCCTGATGTCACTTTGACGGATTCATTATTGTCAACGAAATATAACTGACTGACGAATGCTTAACATTTTGCTATCTGAGGTGAGTATAATAGAAACAAATGCTCAAGGTATTTATTCTCTCATGCAGTCAATGTTAACATCTAAATTCAGGTATTGATGATTATAGGGAACAAAATAAATACAAATGAATCTGAAGACAGAGCTGCGATAAACACTTTCTGGCATTTGAATTATGAATAAACAATTTACATAAAAAATGCCATCAGACTCCCAAGGACTGACATTTAGCCTTATGAGTAAGGGCTCTGTTATTGCCTTAAGGCTTAGGAAAAACTGCTATCAATAGAGTCCGGATTTTTATGTAATATTATTCTAAAACATGTATATAATCATATAGAAAAAAACCTCAAAATATGTACTAAATATGTCAGAGGTACTTAAATTTGTTCGATAGCATTCTATTTCAATATAATAACTGACAAATTTTACACAAATGGCACACTTAAATATGTCACATTAACTTTTGATACAATTCTTAAGTCAATCAAGGATACGACCCTCTGGCTTCATGGCTCTCGTTTCGAGAGGAATCTTTATACGTTTGTTAACTAAGTCTTCTTTTTAAATGAAAGCCGTTGTTGTTTATTTTTGTTGTCACACACTTGACACAAAACCGCTTTTCCATCACTGGTCCATAGCTATTCAGAGTCCTAGTTTGGCGACTGGAAACATCGGGTAGAAATTCACAACTGTTCACTGTTCACCTTGGTACTACCTACAAAACTGAACTAGCGTCAAATAAGAGGACAGTATATGTGAGTGTACCATAGCAATGAAATGTTCACGTGAATATTGTAATAAAACATTAAACTTGTGTGCGGTACAACAAAACATGTCTGTTCCACCTCTAGGAAACACAATAGATGCGCTCTATTTTCACTTTATTGTAACGAATAATTTATTTGGTTTATTTATGGATGCTCTTAATATTTCACGTCAAAAGCCTCCCATTTGACTCAGGGCGTGAAACGACCCATTAACTTAGCTCAGAGGCCTCTTATTTCAGATTTGAGGTTCTTTTGCGTCCGTAAAAAATTGGAATACGAGACCCATGGCTTTACTTCCCTTTCGAAGAAAGACAGATTTAAGATGTTTACGTCTGAAAAAATGCATGGCCCCTAATAGGGATTGAACCGAGGATCTTATGTATACGAGAGAACACCAGGATCGACAACAATAGCACTTAAGCTGCTCTCAGACGGTATAGTGACGCGCACATTATGTCAAAAAGCAAGGTTTTTTCATTTTTGTTTTGTAAAATGGAAGTGCAAGATAACAAGCAAGCAGGAAAAGTCAAGGTTATTTGTGGGTAGGTGCTGACCCATTGTAAATACTGAAATATATACTCCATTGCGTATTGTCAACTTTCAGTTTAAAATTGTGTTAACTTAAAATCATATTTCATAATTTACTAAATAAACTGTATTTGTGCGTGGTTGTTGATGTATGTAAAAATGTTAATTGTCTTAAAATGATAATGCTGAACAAGCTGCAGTATGGGATGTTGGGAAGGGTATGCTGGGACAGAAAGCAGAAATTAGATGCATCAGAAACTCGGTTGGAGTTAGTGAAAAATAAAATATTTTACTTCCTGACAGATTAAAGGAAATTAATGTCCAAACTTCCAAACCTGAGTAACATAAGTTATTTATGCTTTCCAACTACAAATCTTAATGAAATTTATGAAAATCATCTCAAACACCGCAAAAAATCTAGAATGAATGAATGAATAGTGTTTACGTCCGTTTTTGCTACAGAGACACCACAGGCAATGGATATGATGATACATGAAATGAAATGATATATTGGTAAAGAATTTGTTTTTAAGGAAGGGATCGTTCCAGCCGTAAGTTAGTGGTACTTCCCCTGCATTTGCCATTAATGAAGACTGAGGAAAACCTGGAAAAGTCCTCAATCAGGGAGGACGGTCCTAGCGGGATTCGAACCCCAGACCTCACGCTCACGAGTCCGCGCCTTAACGACCTTGGCCACCCATGGCGGTAAAAAAAAGTAGAAAATGGAATGAAAACTTTCAATTTATAGAAGCAGTTTAAAAATTAGAAGTAGTTTAACAATTAGAAGTGTGAAAAGGTACTGACCTCACATAAATTTTTACATCAATGCCTTAGCAGTTACATTGAAACATTTGTAAGGATACCACCTTAGTGGAGTTTACAAGGCCCATAATAGCATCCCTTCTCATGGCAACTGAAACCTTCAGGGCACATAGAGTGCGTCCCTGCAGTATAAGAGAAGGTGCTTATGTTTTTGTTTTAAATATACATTACTTATAATTTCTCACGTTCTTTTATTCAACTTCCAAATGAAATTCGTTATGTTGGCCGTAATCATCTAGTACATGCGACTGGTGCTGAAAATGTGCCTAATTGCTATGCATCAAGTGCAGCGTTGGTCTTCATCCAAAATATTGCCTTGTCCAATACCATTAAGGGGGGGGGGCATATGTTGCCTGAAACTCATGGTGGACAACAACTAGAATTTCAGTTTCAATTTAAATATGCTATCGATATAGTTTGACACTTAATTATTGTTCAAATGCTTGTTTAAAACAAATATAATTAATATTATTAGTAGGATAACATGTTTAATGATTTCAGTTCTTAAAGAAATGGTGATATACATTTTACTGCTTTACCATGCGCTAATAAAATACTAAAAATTGATAGAAGGCTGAAATTACTAATTTGCTTGTTTATATTTTCAAAAGTAGAAAATAAAACTGAAAAACTACCATAAAATTCGGAAAAGTATTTCTGGACATTAGTGGATTAAGTTATACTTAACAGGGTGGATGCTGATTTCCATGCAAAATGCGTAATATATGTTAAGTATAATTTGTCGAACTATTTTCAAGTAGGAACCCCTTTATTAAGGTAACGACAAAATATTTTGCGGAGCACTGTATGTATGTATGTATGTATGTATGTATGTATGTATGTATGTATGTATGTATGTATGTATGTATGTATGTATGTATGTATGTATGTATGTATGTATGTATGTATGTATGTATGTATGTATGTATGTATGTATGTATGTATGTATGTATGTATGTATGTATGTATGTATGTATGTATGTATGTATGTATGTATGTATGTATGTATGTATGTATGTATGTATGTATGTATGTATGTATGTATGTATGTATGTATGTATGTATGTATGTATGTATGTATGTATGTATGTATGTATGTATGTATGTATGTATGTATGTATGTATGTATGTATGTATGTATGTATGTATGTATGTATGTATGTATGTATGTATGTATGTATGTATGTATGTATGTATGTATGTATGTATGTATGTATGTATGTATGTATGTATGTATGTATGTATGTATGTATGTATGTATGTATGTATGTATGTATGTATGTATGTATGTATGTATGCATGCCTGTATGTATGTATATATGTATGCATGCCTGTATGTATGTATGCATGTATATAGCGATTAAGGAAAATTAAAATGAAAACCAATAACCTGATCAGGTGATTTACACATATAGAGAACTAGAACGTTCTGGTAATAAATTAAAAATTGCCATTCATTTTTTTAAAACAACATTTGGAGCTACAGAGCTCTTCTGCATGAAGGAAGCACTATGTAAATAGAGTGAACTGAAGTAGGCAGTAACTGTGCCAACCTGAGGGAACAAAGTAAACAGCCATGCAGTGTAATAAACTTCGAAAAACTTACTAATGCAGAAAGATACATCGAAGAGGCAGAATAATCCAATGGGTTTTTTTGTTTCACAGAACTAAATAGTGGTAATACTTAAATTATTACTAGAACGAACTAGAGAAGTGAATAAAACATTAAAAAAGTCACACAAATCGTCCAATATTTTGAACGGCTCTTCAAAGCGGTTCTTCTTTAAAGCATGTATATATTTATTTTTCTGTTTTGGACCCATGGCCCAGAATTAAATACCTTGATCGTTCTTCTCCAAATTAATCTCCAGATGTTCAGTCAAATCCCCACTGCTTCTATTCTTCTGGATATTGCTATGTCTTTTTGCAGTAGTTCCTTTCTTACGTTAAGTGCATATTAAGCCCACCAAATTACAACAGTTATCTTAAATTTGATAGTTGTCATTCCGGAAATACCAAAGTATTTATTCCTTTTCTCTTTCAATCTGCAGTTATCATATTTGTAATAAAGTTCCTCTCTTGATATTGTATTAATATTTAAGGGAATTTTTTTCCTGATAACCTTTCGCAATGTTGTTATCCCGGCGCACAAAAATTACAGTGCAAATACGTCCAACAGGAAATTTATTAATTTTGTAATCATTTACATTTCTAGAATTGAGAACATAAATCATATTTTAATGCATGTCGTTACACTTTGATGTATTTCGCCAAAACGTATCTCTATCCCTCTTTCAGTCGCAGGCTCATATCCTTTCCAACACCCTAAATGCAAAACCTGTGAGCTAATTACGCCAATAACAACATTCTACAGCCTGAAATTAGTCATACAATTTTCGATTACTTCGTTTGCTAATTGTGCTTCTAAGAATGTTGTATGTATGTTATTTTGTAAGTTTGCAAAGCATTTTATATTCGTTTAACATCTACTGTTGTTTCCCATTGTATGAACAATCATAGGGTGTTTTGTTAAAGCCATGTTTTCCTTCAACCTGCCCTGCTTACTGTAGGCATTAATAACATTTCTTAATGCGTTATAGCTTATGTCCCTGAATGTTATATCAGAGATAGATAGCAATATTGCTGTATACACCACTGCGCTTATAACTTACATGTTAATATTACCCAATTTACTTAGTAGTTATTACTTACGTTTTGAATTATTAACATAATACTTTTAATTATTATTCCTCTCCCACTCTTTTCCCCTTGTAACTTCCACACATGTGTGCAGTTGGAGATGGCTAGTCAGAGGAATGTGCTGACAACGCACATTCTGCTTTCGTTAACGCAATGAGAACGAACCGACTCTTAAGAGTTTTAATAGATGATACACACACAGTGCGTAATGTTTTACTTGGCAGACAAAACCCTCTCCCCGCATACGTCGCTAGCCATCTCTCCAACTCCCAGCAGTACCTTCGAAAATTCAATATTTCTTTTTACCACTTTCACTTGTCCTTTGCCTTTGAGGAAGGACATGAGCGGTTCAAAATATTGCGTTGTTTATATGATTGTGTCTGCTACTCTAGCTTATGTTATTCTTAGCTATATTGTTCACTGTGAGTTACTTCAGTTTTCATTTTAAGTGTAATCTGCCTAAAATTTAAAACATCGTTTTAAGTTACCTTCGTATTATACAAAGGATCAATAATTAGAAGGAGCTAATTTTTCTTTTTTAACATGTAAATGACACCAATGCTAAAAGCTATTTTATAATAATATAAGTCTATAATCCATTTATTTTGGAGTAGAGTTTGTATGATCTCTTACTTTTTATCGGAAACAATGAAATCAAGTAGTTAATACATTAATAAGATCAATTATCTGCTCACCCTTGTAATGTTCGACATTTTTTTCTAAATCCCATAAACGTTCTCAACAAATATTTTGAAGAAAGGAAGATTTTGCAGCGAATCTTTTTTTTTTTTTTTTTTTTCCCCTTTTTTGTGATCTCAGCGATACAGTTAATTTTAATGTGATATTTCCCCTTCTTTCTCGGACTAATGTTAAAATTTAAATTTTATTAAATACATGCTTAATCTTTATTCTGAAGGGTCACAAGGGCAGATCTTGAGGACCACTTCCGGTGCGCGTACCGCCTGTGGTGCCTCAGTAGTAAAAACGGGCGTTAAACACTACTCAAAAAAAAAAAAACTTCCGGTGCGCAGGTCACAGTTTCAGGAACGCTGATGTAAGATAAGGAATTTTTTAATCTCTAACTCGTCAACTACAGCCTGTTGGCACCAATTTTGGGGGTACATATACAGAACTATGTCGCTCATTATGTAAATTAATAAGTAGGAAAACCTGCATTTTACATTGTGAAGTTAAAATAGAAGTACTCTTACTTACGATCTCCTATACTGTCATATTGTCTCTCTCAACTTCCGCAACGTTTGTAGCCAACGTAGTCATAATTTCGAAAAGAAATTAAGTAATGACAATATTTAGCACTGTTATGACATTCATGCACAAAAATTAAAATTTTCGATTGCGTATTAATAATAGTTTACAAAATATTACATAGAAGAAAAATAGTTTAAAAAGTAAAAATACATTAAACATGGCGTGTTTATTTCTTTTCTTATATTTGTAATAATGTTTTATTTTAAAGAACATACATTACTATGTTACAACCACATGACCACCTACGTTCTGTTAGACATTGGTCTGTACTGCATATTGCCTATTCAAGGATAAAGGTAATATATGAGATTGTTCTATTTACGATGATTCTTATATAGATAAGCATGATTTGCACATTTTCTAGAACTTTCTCTTTAATGTGTCTATAAAAATCAATGCTTTCCCATGAGGAAATTTCAAAAAATGATCTCCGATACACATGCTTAGTGTGACAAGGTTATGGTACGAAAACATGCTGTTTTGTTTTATTTATGGACGGCTTTTAACATTTCAGATCATCAGTGTTCCTTTCAATTCAGGGCGTGAAACAATCGATAAATTTTGCTCAGAGGCCTCTTCTTTCGGCTTGAGGTTCTTTTACATGCCGTAAATCTACGACATGAGACCCAAGGTTTTACTTCCCTCCCGAAGGAAGCCATACTTGGGATTTTATGGCCGAAAAATTCATCGATCCTGGCCGAGGATGAACCCGCGATCTTGAGTTTACGAGGCAAGTATGGTCCGACCGAAACCGCTGATACAAATAAACAAAGCTATGCGATCTGTCGAACTAGGGACAATATGTGTAAGTAATTGCACGTAATACGAAAAATAAGTTCAACCACATGGTGGTATATGGCGCACAGAGTATTTTCTTGCCATTTTTAAAAATAACTGTTGGTATGCCAGTCAAAAAAGCCATACTTGCTCAAATTCAAGATGCTTTCGTATTTAAACTATTGTTGCACTCCTATGTGAGTATCCCGCCTAATATTCCATCTCTCAGCTTCTGCAACATTTACGATACAAATTCAGTGAGGACCGCACATTTACAATGAAAATTGATGAAAAACATTATAATGTGCACCTATATGTAAATTAATCATAATACAGAAAATAATTATTAGTAAGAAGGAAAAACGTGTGAAAATGTAATAATACCTGCAATACGGCAAGTTTGAAATCACGAATACTTATATAATATTTATTTTAACGAATAGCTGCATATAAATAGGCAACATCAAATTTTGGTGAGAAATGATACACGATTCAGTTGTCAATCAGTGTTAAGCCACTAAACATTGAATTCCGAGATATTACGCTTAAGGGATCTCTTACGATATATACCTTCAGAAGCATATTAAAGTGAGTCGGTAGTGTGACTTTTAACCAGAAGTGAGCAGCACATATAAATCTTTTGGGGGGGGGGGGGAAACATACACACAATTGCAGTGGTCATTTCACGTAAGTCAGGGAAGCTACCGCGATGTTGGGATCCGTGAATTATGTTACAGATATTTTTACATTCATCTATTACAATAATATTTGCCCAATTATAAATATAAGTAATCTGAAATTAATATAAAATGTGATTACGATAATGTACTGAATGATCCCGATTATGTACCATCTGACAAATATGTAAACTACTCTATTTGGGATATGTGTGCAGCCAGAATGTCCTTGAAGACAGATGAACGACAGACTAATGAAAACACGCACAAATACACGTATCTACTAAACATATCATCGCGCATTCAGCGATTAACCTTAAGGAGGAGATAAATCAAACAACATAATAAAACAAATGAAGTGACTTCATTGTAATAAGCTCACATTACCCGCTAACAGACTACGAAACAAAAAGAAAACGGAGAAACACAATACAATCCATCCATAGGCAACTGGAATCCTCGCCCGCTCATTACCAACTTGTTTCAACGAACTCGACTACCAAGTCGGCATACATAACTAAATAAATATAAGATTTCAAAACTAGTGTTATTCCAGTACTTATCCTTTATACGGTGTGAATCACTTACAACTATAATGAAGAATGTTTGTGAAACGAAAGGTGCTATTGATGCTCTATTTTAATCGAAATGAAGTTCAAAGATGTAGTCCATACAAAGATTCCAACAATTATTAGAAAGTGTATTTCTAGCATTTTCCAAATAAAACAATGTTTATTGATTTAAAGAAAATAAAACTACATAAGATTAGAACGTCAGTGGGATTTTTGCACGAATCTATACCAACAAGTTTCCGAAATGTAGTTTATTGCACTTTCAGACTCTTTTGAATCATTATGCAAAAAGCAACACATTCCCCGGATTGTTTGGCAAAAACAGTACATGTCCGTTTGCATTTTATGTACAATTTATGGAGATTATCAACAGCATGTTGCAGTTTATCCTAAGTGAGCACAGTACAAGAAAGCACGGCATTCTTCCTACATTCTCCATATGCTAGGATTTTACTTTTTCAGCATCACTAAACAATACAATCTTCTGTAGCACATCCAACATATTCCACTTTTATTGTATATCACGAACGTATTGACAGGACACTCCCTGTAAAGGAAGCAACATATAAACACAAACGTATACATACGGCCATGGTCCAATAAGCAGGTAATTGAGGCGGTCAACTCCTTAAAATTTTCATGTGACTAGGGCTTGCAATTTTAGATTTATCTAGGATAAACTGCAACATACTTTTGGTACTTTCTCTAAATTGTGGACAAAATTTACACACACGTGTACTGTTTTTGCCTAACAATCGGGAAAATATATTGTTTTTTGCCTAATGATGATGGAAATGCTCTAAAAAGGATGTGAAATTCCGACTCTACATATGATGATACTTCGTTAAAATGCTTGACCTAGAATAGTGTAAAAAATAAAAATATATTGACATTCTAATCTCATCTCATTTAGTTTCTAGGCATTATTCAATTTGAAAAAAAGTGTTAAAAATACTCTTTCTGCTAACTGTTTGAATCGCGGTACAGCCTAAATTGATTAGACCTTATCTGAAGTTCAGTTCGGTGAAAATACACATCAAAAGTACTTTTAGATTTAGAAACATTCGCACAGAAAGTTTCAGGTGATTCACTCTGTATATACAAGCTTTATATGTTTTGATTGTTAGTTTCCAAGCAAAACAAGTACTTATCACACATTAGCAAGGTACTCAAAACATCCTGTGTTCACTATACATATTGCTTTGTAAGTATTATGAAGTGCTTGCCAGGTGTCAGAAAAAATAGGATAACAGAGACAAGGTGAATCCCCAGACCTTCATAACCAGAGTTTTCATCATAAAAGTGCATTAATTAATTTATCTCAACTATGCCGAAAGATCAAACCACGTTTGATTTTAGCTGGAAAATAAACATCCCTTTATACATCAACTTTATTGAATTTGGATCACGAACATATTACGTCAACTGTTCTTGGCGCCGATATAAATGTTTTACAAAAATTACAAATGTTTCATTGTTTGCAAGTGTCTAAACAAAGCTATTTGGATGTATGTCAGCTCTCTTTCAAATAAAACAGCTTGGTGCTTTATTTTTAGTACTTCTCCCTTAGTGTGCTATGCGAATGAGAATGGAGATATTGAATTTAACGTGGCCAATTCAAATTGATGAATGAATGTGTTTAACGCCCGTTTTTTCTACAGAGGCACCACAGACGATGGACACTGATGATACATGAAATGAAATGATATTTTGGGAAAGGATTTTTTTTTTAAAGTAGGAATCATTCCAGGCCTAAGTTTTAGGATACCTCCCCGACATTTGCCCTTTATGAGGACTGAGGAAAACCTGGAAAAAATCTCAGTCAGGGTGGACGGTCCTGGCGTGATTCGAACCCCAGGCCTCCCGCTCACAAGTCCGCGCGTTAACGACCTCGGCCACCCGTGGCAGTCTTCAAATTGATGACAAAGGAAATAAATTCACCCATAAATAAAAATATATTAACAGTAAATATTAGTGTTTAAACGCGTAAATTTAAATTCTAGCATACTGTAGAAGCTATCATTTTTTGCTACTGTAAATCCATATCATTCAAATATATTAATTTGATTGACGAAGTTGCGAACAGGCTTTTTTTTTTATTTCTGTTTATACCCTATAAAATAGTGTTCTTTGCTAGGTAAAGAAAAAAGTTTACAACATTTGGTATATATGCGTTTCTTATCAAATTGTGATAGTCATTTGGCATGAGGTGGAATAATTTGGAATGAAATATAATGCTACATACTGTGATAGTTAACATTTGAATGGTAATTTGTAAACATATTTACAATGTATAACATAACTACGCTTTAGTGTATCTAACATATGAAAACGCGCTCATTTTCTATCGCAGAAAGTGGTTAATACAGCTTACCTGCGTTCCTGGGTGTGAGAGCGAGGGTTGGAACCGTTCGCGTGGAAGTGAAATCAACTCGCCGCTCCATCGATTTCCCCACTCTGAGGAAAGGTAAACTAACACATTTGTGAACATATCACCTTGCGACTATTTCCTATATGACTGAAAAGCGTACATCACTGTTAATCTAATAATAAGCATTTTTGCAGTTCGTACTAATTAGCAAGCAGTAATTCTAAAATTTCCTCTGCTGCTTATTTGAGATTCAGTATCAGAGAATAAGATAAACGAATGCAAAGCGTCTAAAATTATTTAAATTAATGTATATATTTTAATACGAGCACGACCATTAATATCAGAATAAAACTCAATTGAGTCTATAGGTGTATGAAATTAGAATTGCTACCAATATTTGTAAACCATAGCTTAGAATTTATTTTGGATCTACTTTTACGAGGGTTGTTCAATAAAGAATTATTATATATTTTATAGGCATATTTTACGCGCTAAATTTAATTTTGAAATATGTACACATGGCATTAGTTTCATTCTTTTCACTTCCGGCTCTCAACTGTGAGAGCTGTGCAAGTTAAGACATGTTCAGTTCAGCCCACAGCAAAACGGAGGAGATACGCGACGAACAATATGATGGTCTGAAATTCTCTTTTCGTGTCACAAATGTTTAGCTGGGGCCTATGCAATATTACAGGAGGCCTATGGAGAGTTAGTTCTTCCCCACAGCACAGCTCAAATATGATTTAAGATATTTAAAGGCGGGAGGCAATCGATTACAAAAGAAGGTGGAGCGGAACACAGTAGTTTGTGCTCTAACGGAAGAAAACATTAACTCTGCTAATGTCATTGTGAGAGAGAACGTCGAATAACGTTAAAACACTTTCAGAAATTCTGAAACTTTCACTGCGTGTCACCCATACATTGGTAACTGAAAAATTGCATATGAGACGTGTTTGTGCACGGTGGGTTCTTAGATGATTAATTCACGTACAAAATTTCGACCCTGATAGCAAACAGTACAGCTCTGTGAGGAAGTGTCCTTCAACAGAAACAGCAACAGATGGAGAAATGTTTGCTTGTAATTTACCAATACTTCAGAGCTGTCCTGAAATCTCTGCAAGGCCATATCCCACTTAAAAGACCACACTCCCGTACTACAAACTGGATGCTGCACCATGATAATGCATGGTTGCACATCACAAATGTTACTGAAAATCTCAAGAAAAATCAATGTGAAGTGTGTCCGTCCCTCCCTATAGTCCGCATTTAGCTCCGCGTGACTTTTAATTTTCCCCCAAATTGAAGAACACCTTGATGGAAGATATTCTTCATCATCAGAAGGAATGGTGAAGACTGCGAAGGCGATTTTGAAGGGCCTATCAAAAATGGTTTCTAAAAAAAAGTATGATTATTCTTTATTGAGCAGCTCGTATTTTTAGAGAGCTATTTACTACCTATGCAAGCTTATTTAAGTTTCCTAAAACTTAATGTTTATGCATAAAATTTATAGCAGTAGGCATTCATTTCCGTTGCCTAAAAAAAAAAAAAAAAAAAAAAAAAACCCAGGAGGGAAAGGTGGAAAGGTAAAAAGCATTGTCAAGCCCAAAGAGCTTTGAGATGTTTGACAGGTAATGATACTTCTCCTTTAATGGACAGAATCTTCCGAGTAACAACTCTGTGAAGTCAATGCTATCAGTACCGAACGCTCTCCCTGGCTTTTATGGTATGAACAATTTCATACATCATATAATGTACTGTTACAGAAGCACTGAAATACAGTTGCTAGATGACTCCGAAAGTGAGTGAAGAAGGAAAAGCGAACGAACGTTCACAAGGGGCTTGCATTAGTCGATAGATAAGTATTTCGATCCACTTTGCAGTGCTTCTCGGAAGAGGGCGAAATGATATGCGCTGTGTAAGAGTTGCAGAAATAGGGGCACAGAAGGGGAAGGTGAGGACAAGAAATCAATATTTCATATACCGAGCGGATCAATGGACGACAAGAGAACGTAGATCGAGAATATAAACAAAAAGTTAAGGCTTACACGAAAATAAAACTGTACAGACACCGTAAGTGCATAGAGCACTTCACTTTGTACTCTAGTAACAGGTCGGAGTACTATGTCATCAGTCTGCTTGAGTTTTGCATGCTCAGAGACGAGGAAAACTAGCTTTAACTAATTGCCTATAGCTGTTCTAAATGAGGGAAACTACTGTGCGGGCTGCACCTACAGGAATATAACAGAATGTTGCTCTCCTTCACGTATCTTTCCTTAAAACTTTCCAGCTTTTCATTGCTCTATTTTTTAAGCATAGCGTCCTGATTAAATTAACTTCCCATACGATTTAATTCCTACGATTAAACGAGAAGTTAAAAACTATCTAGATGTCACTTTTCACGCACATATATCTGTTCTTATAGAGCTGAAGCTTTTCATCGTTTTAATGGAAACGTTGATTCTTTTCTCGACCATAGCAAGTACCCACACGCCTAAAGGAAATAAGTTCATATCCCACAGAAGATATCTGTTCTTTCCTTGCACAGAAACCTTGATTTTATAAAGTAAAATAAATGCATTGTCCTGCATTTTCTTATTTCTTTAAAACGAGTGTTCTTAAATTAAAAGTATTTTTCCTGATTCCACGAATGACTTAACTTTTTACAAAATAAGAGTTTATGTTACAGTAAAAGAGTTATTTTTATTTTCCACCTTTAATTTTTTTTGAATTCTTTACTATTCCTGTTCAATATCAAAAAAATAATATCTTATGTTCATTCTATTTCCCCTGGTACCTCGTCTTCACCTCCTTAATATCTTAGGGAAATCGTTTATCTTATTCTTCACCATAATGCCCCAGATTTTCCAGAAAACAGTCAGCAGTAAGCAAGTGAAATTTTATCTCACGATACAGTCCAACTTTTTGAAAATTTCCAATAATGTTTCAACAATTTTATTGTAACTTGGCTCTTTTTTGTCATCAATTTAGGCACTGAGAACCAGTAAAAATTCCAGCTTGCAATTTCCTTACGTATTCCCTTAAAAGATACTTGCAGTAGTACCTTGTGAACTTCTTTTATGAAGCCCAAGTGTATATCTAGTGAAGGAAGCAAGAGTTTTGAGGGTCTACAAACGGTTCATTCAGGAAGTTTTTAGTTCCAGGCACAACATTTCTCCACTCTGGCCTAGCCCTCACACTTAATGTAAATTCCTTGGCCTAGTGTGCCATTTATATTTTCCCAGTTTGCTATTTTAATGGCGTAGGTGTAAGTTTGAAGTCACCACAAATTAGTATTCCTCATAATGAATTCTTGTTAACGGCAACTTCATGTTTTCGAGCATTTCCTTCGTTTGAACTAAAAGGGCCACGGGATATTAACGCATATACATTCCCAATATGCAGTAACATGCCTTTGAGGTTCCTCTTCGATTAGTCAGTAAAAATTCTCTGAGCAGGGTATTGTTCCATTCTTTAGAACTACACAACTTCCTTGTGTTATTGCAGTAAACCAAAGAATCGTTCAGTGAGAAAAAGAAACCAGTTCTTTCTTTGTATGGACCATACATGATCCGCCACAATACTAATTACCTACTAACACAATGCATGCTCTTAACGACAAAACTTTGAACTCAAGTTGGCTCCATCAAGGAAAAACTGTACGTAACAGAAATCTGAGAACAGTTCTGAAATCAGCATAAAGAAATGAGCTAATAACATATCTTAGTTTTCAATCTTCTGATAAAAATCAGATTGTGTTATTATGTCATAATCAGCCAATCTTTCCAAATGTTGTGTTGCCTTCAAACCTAAGGCTGATTTGCACCATTCATGCATTGTCCTTTGTAAACGAAATATTTCTAGACAATTTTAAGCGTGTTGATATTTCTAAGATAAAACCCTGTAATATGCATGAAATATGCTCAAGATGTTTCCCTTTTGATCTCACGGTTCTCAAACAGTTTCTAATTAATCTTAATGCCAAATTCTCAAACAAACAAATCTCATTTTCCTCATTTCTGCAACATTTCTGTATAGCATCATAAAATTACAGTATCTACCGCAATTGCTATTGATTGATTGATTGATTGATTGATTGATTGATTGATATGCCTAAATTGAGCACCATGTATACTAAATAACCATATGCGTTATTTACGTCCTATTCAAGGTATTAATTTGTGTAATTAATTCGTGGATTATTACATATGGATTCACAAAGAGTCTTCAAATATTCCCTTTAAATTCCACAACTACACATTGTGGTTTGTCATAAAACATATACAGTTGCTGAAAAGATGCAAGAAATATATCAATTCCTTGTTAAAGGGTTGAAAGTGTCTGCCATATTTTGAAGGATTTGCATTGATAAATAAATGGATACCGTTGTCGTTTTTAAAAATATTTTTTTCTCCGTTTTTTCTTAAATATAAGAAACGAATTCCTCCAGTACGGCACTTTTTTCCACAGTGCTCAAACAGCTGTTGAGATAAGTGCAGAAAATTTGCCTGAGACTGTCATAGACCTAATTTATATCTTATAGGTGTTTCAATTGATCTACTTTGCGATCCATAACGTGTACCACGATGTTACACTATGCCTTTGTCGTTTCTTCCCTCTCCCTTTTTCCCTCCCTGGTATGACCTCCCACTCTTCTGCAATCCTCTCGAAAATAATGCTTAGCACTTTTGATATTGCGGAGTTGATTGTTAGCTTCCCTTGGGTAAACATCTTTTTGGTTTTCTGACTCGGGGACCGGGCGAACCATTGTCGCGTGCTTCGTGATAGTTCTACTCACTGCATCGGGTAGATGTCTCTTTGGTGTCCTTTTTTATTCCACAACAGTCAAATTACTTTATTGTAACAGTGACTCAGAATTTTTAGCTTGTTTTTAAGAAATTGTTTCTTGGGCAAAACTATGTAAGTCCCTTATTAAACCATTTTAAAATTCAGATATACGTTCTTAAGGAAGTAAATAAATTGTTTCTTACTGTGGGTAAAACCATGGAATTCTTTCATATACTTTCTTGAATTTATGTATGTTTTTTAAAAAGTAAATAAGGATTCTTTCTTATTATGAGCGAAAAACTTTAGATGTTTTTGTAGTTATTCTATATAAATGTTCTGGAATAAATTTTTTGTTCAATATTAACTTGTCACTTTTAACTTGGTGATTATAAGGGAAATTTAAATACTCCATTTTGCTCATTATACTTGCGACAATATGCATTGCCTGTTACGCTTTATTTTATGATTAATTTATTTAAGAAGTGCATTGGTTAAATTGCTAATGTCATTATGTAAGTTTTAATAAATTGGAGAGCATTGATTTAGAAATGCTCTTTTGTTCTGCCGGGATATATTAAATACAGATATTTTCCTAGACCAAATCCTGGTGGTTTAAAACAGGAACCTTCCTTAAAGAAAAGAGCTAAAGCTAACGGAAGAGTGCTCCTATTAGTCGCAAACTTATTAATCTACTGTGTAGCCTAAATCTCTATCGTAGCATTATCCTCAGCTGAAACATCAGTCAAGTAAGGCGAAATCCTTTTGCCACAGTTTCTTCATGAAGCAGGTACATCGCCAGATTTAAACTTCACCTAATAACCCTGACCTCAACCTCTGTGTTTATTTTCTTAAAACTTCTCCATATTGATCTCCCTTGAGCATCAAATCTACTCTTTCCTCCTCTCGTCGCTTTTCAAGTTCCTGTGCCATATGCTGTGCCTGCTGTCTTGCGATGTAACAAAAATTGAAATGTTTACAGTTATCTGAATCATTTTATGCTCTTCTTCTGTAAAACGAAAGAGAGAAAAATACAAAAAGAATGTAATATCCTTCATGTAGCTATATGCATAAAAATATCTTGTTGCAACACGTCAGATTCCCAAATATTTCGCCAATGAAGCACACGACGATGCCCTCAGGAGCTCACCTTGCTGAGTACGGGAAGTAGCAACCCCAAGGTATACGAGCCACCCAGTATCCAGAGGTATAACTGGACCACCCCGCTTCATGGGGACATAAATAAGGAAGCGGGCTCTCAGGTTGAAAATATCAATTAGATGTGGTAACAAGATGGGGAGGAAAAGGGAGCATTGGTAAGCAATAATATACATATTGTATAGTGGGAAAAGAAAATTGAACTATACGGGACAGGATTCACGGTCTCAAAGCGATTAAAAAGGAGTCTAACAGAGTTTAACCCAATGTAAAATACGACTGAAATGTAAAAACAAACATGACTATATTATCAATACATGCACTCACAGAGGAGAAGGAAGAGATAGAAAAAGAAGAATTATATCAGAATTTAGAAAATGCATGTAAACAGGTAGGAACCTATGATACATTAATTGTATTAGGAGATTTCAATGCGAAAGGGAGGAAGGAAAAGTATCTAATAAAAGTGTTAGGGAAACTCACATTACATCAAACAAGTAATTAAAATGACAATTTAATTGAACAATTTGTAATACGATAGCTGTTCTAAAAGTTCTCGGCCTGACTCAGAGATGTCATGAAGATGGACAAGTTACTATGCAAGATTGATTGATTTATTTATTAACGGACGTTCTTTAACATCTCAGGTCATCAGCGTCCCATTCAACTCAGGGCGTGAAACGGCCGACAAATTTTGCTCAGAGGCCTCTTTTTCAGACTTGAGGTTCTTTATCGTGCCATAAATGTACGACACGAGACCCATGGCTTTACTTCCCTTCCAAAGGAAGCCATACTTAGGATTTTTACGCCCGAAAAAATCTATCGGTCCTGGCCGGGTTCGAACCCGCGATCTTGGGTATAGGAGGCAAGTATGGTAACCACTACACCACCAAGACCGACGCTATTCTAGATGTTAAGTATCATTCTTTAGAAGAGGCGCTGTAAAGTTTTAGATGCGTAAGCATAGTCACTTGTTTGTGACGATCGTGTAAACAAACTAGTGTGAACATTTTCTACAAAATGGATAGAACTGAATTACGAGCTATGATAAAGTACTTCATTTAAACCCAACAGAAATACAAAAGGAGTTTGATTCCACACTAAAAGATTACTTCCCTTTCTCTTTTGACGGTTGAAAAGTGGGCTGCTGAATTTAAGCGTGGTCGTACAACCATTCAAAATGATGAGCGCTCAGGGCATACCAAAACTGCTTCGACCGACAAGAATGTGACAAAAATTCACAATGCTGTACTCAACCATCGCCGATTGAAGGTCCTCGAAGTGACTGACATTGCAAAGGACTTGATAGGTCATGTCCACTACATTTTACATGAAGTTTTGGGTTTGAGAAAGTTTTCAGCTCAATGGTTGCAGCGTTTGTTGAAAATGTACCAAAAAAGAATTCCAATGAATATTTCGCAAGAGTGTTTAGACTTGTTTAAACGCAATTACAGTGCGTTTCTCTGACGTTTCATAACAGTATGTAGATGAAACATGGATTTATTACTACATGCCAGAGCACTGGTTGGCAACAGGTGAAAGTTCACCAAAGAAAGCAAAAACGGTTCCATCTGCAGGAATAGTATGGCTACAGTTTTCTGGGATTCTAATGGTGTGGTGTTCGAAGACTACCTCCAGAAGGGCAGCACCACCGGGGAATATTATGCTTCATTACTGAACCAACTGAAGGATGCTAAACGTCTACACCTTGAGAAAAAGGAAGTTCTCCTTCATTACGATAATGCGCCTTCATGCATGTCTAGAATTGTTGCTGCAAAACTGCATTACCTTCACTGCCAAGTATTTCCTCACCAATTATATTCACTGAATTTGTCTCCAAGCGACTACTTTTTGTTTCCAAGTCCGAAGAAATAGTTCGTTGGATAAACAGTCACATTAAATGATGCGGTTGAAACCGAGACAGACATCATTTTTCACAGTTTGACAAATCTTATTCTACCGAGGGTATTAAAAAGTTGGGAAGTCATTGGACAAAGTGTATTGATTTACAAGGTGATTATGTTGAAAAAAAATCTCTTTAACCTTGTGATTTCTTGGTAAGGCCGAGAACATTTAGAACACCCTATATAAAGAGTATACGTTTCCCTCATAAAGAGGTACATAAATGAGTATGGACAGCACTAGGTTTAGATACAGTACATTAAATTGATCATGTGCTTATCCATTATAGATGCAAGGAGTTGTAGATGCCAAAACTGTGACTCGAACTGTTTTCTGGTAAAGGTAAGAGGGAAAATAAAAAATAATAAAATGGAAAGAGTCAAGAGAATAAACAAAATTGGTGGGAAAGAGAAGAAATGGAAAATGAAGAAGAGAAAAAGAAATATCCGGAGCTAATGGGGAGTAAATTAAGGAAAAGGGAACAAAAGATGATATAGATGAACAATGCTAGAGCATAAAAGATATAGTACAAGTAGTAGCAAAAATAAGCATAGGAGAAAAAAGATGGAGAGAAATGTAGAGTAGTTTGATAAGGAATGTGACAAATTACAGAGGAAAGAATATGGTTAGAGGGAAGGTGCTACAAAAAGAGATCAGAAACAATTATAAAGAATGTTGTCAATAAAGAAGAGGTACAAAGAAAAAGAAACGAGAGTACTAGAAAGGACAAATACAAGAAATAGAAACATTAAATAGAGTTAGATTTGGAAATTTTACACAGTAATAAAACAAATTAAGGAAAGGAAAGAGCATAGAATGAAAAAAAAATGTCTAAGTAAAGAAGCTAAAATCTTAGAAGATAAAAATATGCCGGAAATAGGGGCTGGATATTACAACATATTGTTAATTAACAAGTAATCTAGAGCAGGAAAAGAATAAACGTGTAAATAATGAAGAAAGAAAGAAAAAAGGAAGAAGAATAACCTGATTTTTTGATGTTTAAATAGCAATGATAAAGCACCAGGAGAAGATGATATAATACCAGAGTTAATAAACTGTGATGGGAAGGAAATTATTAAAATCATATATAATTTGATAATAGAAATATTGAGGAATGAACAAATGCCTGAAAGCTGGAAGATAGGTACAATATGCCCAATATACAAAAAGAAAATAAATGTCAATGTCATAATTAAAGGGGAGCAATGTAGTATATAAAATATTCTCAAGCATTTCAAATTATATTATAAAGAAGTAAGCAGAAAGCATTTTGAATGAATACCAATGTGGATATAGAAGTGGGAAGATTACATAGATGATGTTTATATTTTGACAATTCATAGAGAATATTTACGAACATGATGCAGATTTATGTTTCTTATATTTTAATGACATTAAATAGCATTTGATTCCATGATAGGGAAGTACTCTCTGAAACAATGGAAAGTTTTGAATTGAAACAAAAAAGTATAAGGTTAATAAAGATGACAATGGGAAATGTTAAAATTACAATTACAATAATGAATAAATTAAATCCAGATTTTTATTATAAGCTGGAATAAGACAGGGAGACGTGTTATGGGCAACACTTTTAAATTTAGCCCTACATAAAGCTTTAGATTCCAAAGGAACTATATTGCTCAAGACTGGTCAAATATATGACTACGCAGATGATATAGTCATTGTAGCAAGAGATAAAACAAACTAGGGAACTTGAAAGAAGATGCAAATAAGTAGGATTAGAAGTATATGAAGAAAAAACCAAATATTTGAAAATGACAGCAGATAAAAATAAAAGGAAAACTACAAATTTGGTAGTTGAAGAAAAAACATTTGAAGGGATATCACAATTTAAATATTAACAATAATAATTTAAATTAATGTGTAAAAGAAAGATTTCAAAGTGAGAATGCAGCATATTACGCTATTCTACACTTACAAAAACAGACTAATAAATAGAGGGACAAAATGTAAGATTTATAAAACACTAATTAGATCAGTAGCATGAACCGTAAACACAGTTGAGGAAACACTACGAAGATTTGAAAGGAAAATGTTGAGAAGAATTTATGAACGGATAAAAGATAAAGAACAATGGGAATAAAACAAAATTATATATTAGAAGAATAGACAAGTAAGATATTGTAAATTTTAAGTGTACAAACAATAAGATGTCTAGTGCATATAGAGAGAATGACTGAAAATAGAATTGCAATAAGTATGCTAAAAGGAATTTGTATTCTAGAAGCAAATTAGGAAAGTGATAAACAGCATTGTTAGATAATGTACTAGTAGATCTGAGGAAGATGGAAAAGTAAAGTGCAAGAGGTCAAAGCTCACATTGGGCTGTAAAGCCAGAAGAGAAAAAGAAACATACGACAATATATCTCCGTTTGCCACTTACTTTTTTAAAATAGTACTTAATACCCATTTTAAACCAAGGGTACCACTAGCAGTGGATCCTAACGATTAAAGTCCGAATTTTTATGTAATATTATCCCAAAATATGTAACAAAACCTTAAAATATGTACTAAAATGTAATACCAGAGCAGAACATGGATTTAAAAAAAAAACCCTCCAAAAATGGTTTTATTTAGAGTAAAGATAAAAATCTATTAATTTCACTTCACACGAATTACCCTTTTAAATATATCACATTGTTTTTTGGTGCAATGCTAAAGTCAATCAAAGCATGAAGCAATATTTCACACGATATTTGTCTACATTTTTGAGAGTAGGTTTCCGTACATATATTGTGAACATCAATGACGTCACTACAACATATTTAGTTGGCAGCAATGTCCTCTGATGGGTCTCTCATCCCAGAGAGTCAAATCCAGTCAAGGATTTTACTTCACGCGCAATTGTAGGATTCGGAAGATAACTTGTATGCTCCTCATCAATATGGTTTACTCATCGGGGAAGAAGTCGACAACGGTCTTTGAAGATGTTCATTACAGAGATTAACTGCCATTATTTAAGTACCTCAAAGTGCTAATATGGGCTGTGGAAGAGATGTCGCATTCCAATGAGCCTACAAACATAAGAGTGCCTTCACAAACACCTTCTTGGTTGAAGAAACAAGATCATTGACTTAAGGGAAGTGACTTTGCATCTCTTCTGAAACTCTATGGACAAAACGAGTAAAATGGATAAAGAGGTAATAGATTTCTTTAAGTTCAGTTGCAACCTTCAACATATAGTCTGATGTGCCGGTGTAAATTACAAGAGCATTTTCTTTTGTACACTCCCAGGAAACAAAAGTGTTAACCTGCTATTAACGAATCGGAAAGTAATCGTATGTTCCAGAACTCTGCTGACAATGGTATACGGTTTCGGTGCACTATCCAACTCAATCTTCCTACGAACAAGTTTGCCATATATCGACCCAAATCCTCTTGAATTCATTCACACAATCCAGGTACGGTAAGAGCCTATCTACATTCTTCATAACTTACTTGATGTCCCTTGCAAAATGTAGATCTGTGAGGAACGTGACGAACACAGAACTTTTAGTACCGGGGAGCGTTTGCTGCGAATGTCTTTATGATATTCGTTTCGAGAGGAACTTTTATACAAATGCGTTAACTAACTCTTCTTTTTAAATGAACGCAACTGTTTTATTTGTTGCGAAGCGCACTTTGTGAATTTTATCCCAATTGAAATTTCATTATGCAACCTAATTTTTCGTTACACACCATCACGTTTCCATGGGTGGTTAAAGCATCGTCTATAGTTATCCAGAATCGAAGTTCCAGGCTAGAGAACTTACACCAGTAGCCTCACAACTGAACTAGTATCAAATAAGAGTGCAGTGTTCAACGAGAATATTGCAATAAAAGATAGAGCTGTTAAAACATTCTGCTTCACATCCAGGATACACTCTTACTGCAAACAAAAGACAACGAGTTGCCTCCAGGCGGAAAGTGACACGCTCATTATGTGGAACCAGTCCAAACTAGGTTTTTCCAGGATTAAAAAAGAAATGCAGGAAAATACCAAGTTATACCTTAGTGGTTGACTCACTGTGAAAGTTGAAATATTTATTCCATTATGCATCGACAACTTTCAGTTTGCAATCTATAACTTAATATACTGCTTAATACTTTCTTATAAATCGTCCTTTAATTACACTGAATTCGACATATATGTTAAGTTTTATGTAAAATATGCAATACTGTTGGAAATATATAAAATTAAATATAATGATGCTAGAAAATTTATGAAATTACATAAAAATGTGTACTCTATTAGTATTACACAAGGAAGCGTTACAGACCTAAGTTTAGCATATCTGCAGCTGTTTATTTTCTGTACAATTTCTCAATTTTAAGATGTGGATGAATGCCCAGATTGGAATTACATTAAAATCAAAGCCCCTTCTCGCTAAACACGCGAAGTCTATCAAAAATGTCGCACAGCTCATAGCTTCTGTGCCCTTCTTGCTCATATCCTGTTGTCCGCATTCGCTATTTGAAGGTATGTCTTCCTTCTTACCTCTCATTCTCCCTTCTCGAAGCTGTACGTATGCTCATCCTCATTTTCAGCGCTTGGCCTATTGACTGCAACGTATCGCATGGATGGATGGATGGATGGATGGTCTGGGGATACTTTCGATGCTTGAGCCTTGCTCATGGCCTGGCCTTTGTGCCTGCGCCCGCATTGAGGTACCTCCCGGAGGAAGGGATGAGATAAGGTGCACACCGGGGTGTTCTATCTACATACATGTTATAGATCCCGCAGTAATACCCGTAGATCCTGGCCAACCTGAGTTGTTCGAGCCCCTAAGAAGGTGTCGGGGCAGAAACCTTTCCAAAGCTCAAGCCACCATCACGCCGCTCAAGCCCACCTTGCCCTAGCACTTTGGAAACTGTATCAAAACTAACGGAATGAAATTATATGAAATAGGACAGTGGAAATATAGCTTTCAGCATTCGCCTATGATACGTCGGGATGGCCGAACCAACCGGGACCTCCCGAATGCAAGTTTCAAGCGTTACCACCTGAGCCAACGTGCTCGATAGTATCAAATCTGTGCAAAGTAGTTGGTTCACCAGACACCTTTTTCTTAGGTTAAGCTCCAAAGCTTAAATAAAACTTTGCCGAGTTCTTCTTCATTATGCCTACTCAGTAACTCAGACAATTTGTGTGAGCAAAGATTGAATTTAATTATCAGTTTTTCTTAAGATGCAGTTTATATTTAATCGAGAAATGTGCACTAAAAGGGCCTATTGTAAAATCCTGATACTCTTGGCATAGTTTTAAACTATTTTTTTCTTTTAAAATGAAAGGATTTATTGAATTAGTTTACTCAAGAGTTAACACATGTTGCCGGCTCAGTGGCCTAACTATTTTATGATATATTATACGAGTATTTGTCATTCAAGGTTTGCGTTTAAAAGTTTTAATCACGTAGTAAATTTTCAATGCATTATTACGTTTTTTCCCCCTCACTGTATTGTACATTGATATGCTACTTTTCACAATTTATACTTTTGAATTAAAATAATTTTCGCACATATGGATATTTAGCAAGTTATACTTAAATATTCACTGTTGACACTTGTGAGTTTTTACTATTCTACTCCTGTATTGTAGAGTCGCTATTTCATTGCCATATCTTGCGGGCTTTAATCCCCCACCTCCCTAAAGTGAGAACTTGCAGACATCAAGTAAAGGATGTCGTTCTCAGATCAATGAGACACGATGCACTTCTCTCTTTAAACGCCGAATCATTGAATTACCACTACAACATTTGCTGCTAGAAGCTACCACAAGTGACATATTTATAGATTGGAAAACCTCTGTAACGTGAGCACATTAAGACATACTAGAACGTGTGTGGTTCCCTGGGGTTTTTGCAACAAATTCACTGCATCATTACTATATAAACATGCATAGTCCTAGCCTCAGAACAAAAGGGCCATTTCAAAGACTTAATTCCTTACGGCAAAGATCTTAGTTAGATGAAAATTGGGGAGGGATTTCTACCTTGATATTGTTTTTAGTTTGTCTAATGTGTTTGGGTTTGTTTCATAAATTTTATTTCTCAACTTCCCTATAAATAAACATAAATTTCTGCGCACCATACGCCGATTTTCTCGTCCTGCAAGGGGTTTCGTGTATGAAATCGGATTTTGCTGTACTCCAATATCTAATTACTTTGCGTGGAGAAATGATCACGTAAATGGAACCATGCATCATCAGTAAAAAGTATTAAAGGCGCGTCAATTACTCTGTCATTAACGTTCATCAATTACGGACACTTACCCAAATATCAGGATCACATGCCTGCAATTTGTGGACAGCAATGTCAGTAACATGATACAAATGTTTTCGTGCTACATAAACCCATTTAGAAAATTGCCATTTATATGCACCTGTTCATACAGACATTGCAAAAGAAAGGATATTAGAAAAATTGGGTTATTTTAATACTATATTAGCACTGTGGTGGTTTTATATTACCGTTTTGCCATGTTACATGATAACACATTATGAAATTACCTTTTAGATTCACCGATTCCAGATACACATCATTTATTTAAATAGTTCATAAAATTTTAAATCCGAATATCTTGATTTTTAAAGCAATTTCTCAGCAACGGAGTAAAGACCAATGAATGGGCTCAATAATATTACAGATTAAATAAATTAATTTGTATGACCACTGCACCTTTGCTCAATTTACTTAATAATACAATTTCAAAATGAAGATACAAAAAGACAACAGAGAAAATAATTAGTGAAAATCCAGGTACTTCAGGAATCCTGGTACTACACGGCATTTACACTCTCCGTAAGTATATCAGTAGTAGCAGACGACGAAGACCTCTCTTTTACGGAACCTTTCGACTACAAATCAAGTGAGTATCTGATGTCTGTACCTTCCAAAATTAGCAGTAAATGGTTACATTTATTTCTTCCATTCCTGTTTCTTTGGCACATGCTGTTACATCACCAGTTAGAGACACGTTTGAGAAATTAATTCTATATCGCGGTAGATGTTCATTTTGAGTACATAAGAAATCAAGGATTTGTCATATATATATTATTTTAAATGTTCAGAATTGTAAACGGTAGATGAAGATCTTAAAATGTGTTCGCCAAGGGATGCTAAAAGTTTGAAACAGCATATAAAATATTTCATATAGCGAGGCACATTTAAAATCTTCCATTCTCAAGTTGGCCGCTTATCGGCGCAAGCAACCTCCTGCCATAAATGGCTTTCACCTCTTTCCAGTTAAGACGTAGTAGCGTGCTGTTTGCAACAGTCTGAGTCACACTCATTCGGGTTAGTACGGCAGTGCGTTGGGTACTGCAATTGTGAGATATTCACTGCGCAGCTTGCGTGCATTTTCAAGATGCAAATACAGTGCAAAGTAGGACACGGCAAAAATTTAGGCGTAAAGTTCCTAACCGCCCGGTTCCATAAAAAACAGCATTAAGAGATTCCGTAAGTTTAACCACGCAGGTTCTGTGATGCATTGTAAAAGACGCCATGTGCTCACAGAAGAAATATTTGGTGAAGCTGGAGCTTCCTAGAAACGTCGTTTCGAAAACCCCCGAGACATCTGTTCACAGCAGGCACGAATTTTCAAAAATATGCAGGACAGTAACAAAACTGCTGAAGTTAAATACCTGTGTTATTACTCTAGTTCACAAATTACAGCCCCTCGGTTGTAATAGAAGACCTCGTTTTTGTAATTGGATGCTACAAAAAGTTAATAACGGGAAAATTGGTTTCGCATCGATTTTCTCTTGCGATAAAGCTTGATTTTACCTGGTCACGTAGCTTCCCGAAATATCACATAACTCTACATCACAGAAACCAGAAATAGTGGAAGAATATTACGGAAATATGTGCGTTTCTGTGTAAGAATGATGTGTGCTCATAGTGCGAAAAGAATTATTAGGTAATTTTCTTTGAAAACACAATTAACAGCGAAAGGCACATAAGTAACGTTTAGAACCGTTGTGTGATGAATTAATCTATTAGGAACGTCTCATGGCTTATTTCCAGAAGGATAATGCCAAAGCTCATTCCGTTAATTCATCCATGACGGAAATGCGTTGTATATTTGGCTGTAGCCTCATTAGCGACAGTTTATGACCTCCTCTTTCTCCAGATATATAGTTTGCATTTTTATATCACTAATCCTCAAACTGTTGCTGAATTTTAAAGCAAATATTGCAAGGGAAATTATTAGGTTTGTTAGCGCATAAGGGAATGACGAGTGTAAATGGTACTTTCTTATGAAAAAGTACATTGTTTATCGTGAAAATGGGCAACACTTCCAGCATCTTCGGTAAGAATAATGAGTACAGTGTTTATTTATTTTATTTGTATTAGTCAAGTGTTTATAGAGTAAAGTCGCGGCACCAGATGTCGGCGATTACGTGGGATCACGCCGGTAAGTGACCGACTTGTGAATGGAAGGTTTAAAACGCGCCTCATTATAGTATGTGCTATTTTGAGCATTTGCGATGATGCGACATGTCGGTAAATGTAAGAAATTACTAATCCGCCTCCCGCCCAAATATGTTTTATTCATTGAAACCGATTTTTAACTTCTAAGAGCCATTTTGTTTACGCGTGATGCAGGAACTCAGCTTCATTCTGAAGCACAACTGCTCTCATACAATTGTATATGCCATATTAGTTTTACTTATAATAATTACAATAACAAATTAGTATCACACTGTAATAATCGAACAAGAGATTTGCAGACAAGAGTGAATGCACAGGTATTGAGTGGAATGCGTGCGAAATTGTATAAAATATTTGTTTCAGACTATAAATAAGTTAAACATCATATAGGAAAGTAGAACAATTTTAAACAACCATGGCTGTTTTTTTATATGTTAATGAAAATATATTTCAAAAGAACAATAAAATATTATTACAAAAAGGTTAAAAATGACACATTTACTTTAATAAAAAACTGCGTTTAATTATTTTCACCAAGACTGGGCAATAAATCTTGACATTTATTGACATAATCTGATAAAAAACTGAAAATGTACGGAATGAGGCTTGTTTGAAAAGTAATGGGCCTACTTTGATGGAGTTGTTCTAGGAAGATAAAACTTTAAGACCTCTCTATAAAGCTCGCCAGACTTGAGATGCATAGATTCAAACGGTGCTCCAATTTTTCCAACCAATGGAGAAACAATGAGTTTTCTTGGTCATCACACCATTCACGAACAGAGTCCAATGACAACATGGTCACTGTCCAAACTTTGTCTTATAGATGTCGTTTGAATGTGAGGAACAAGTGAAAGTCGGGTAGTGCAAAATCCTGTGAGTAGTGTGGGTGAGATAAGAGTTTAAAGTCACAAACATGAATTGTCTTCAAGGAGGCGTGAGTAGTGTGACAGCCTATTGTCTTGGAGAAAGATCAGGCCATTTCCATTGTCCAGGACGCTTCTCGGTAATTCTGCCCTGCAATTGATTGTTTGCCCTTGGTGGAGGAATTCAAGCAAAATGGCCCCTCTGAGTCTCAGGAGGTGAGCGCCATTGCCTCCCTTGATGAGGCCCGACTGCGAAACCTCTTCAGAAGTGGTGACCGGCATGTTTCCATTGTTTCAATTGGGCCTTGACACCTGGTCGAAATGGTGGATCCGTTCACGTCCCTTAATGTGGTCTTCAAATCGGCAGGGCTTTCTATTGGTAACATACCCTTCTGGAACAGATAACGAATGAATGCACGATCGCTCAAACGGTCTTCCCTCACCGAAGTTGTCACTTCGAATGGTCCTGCGCAATGATGCGCCAAGTGTGTTCTACTAGCACAACCCGTTCATTTCAAACATCCCTAGTATATTTCGGACTTTACAGCTCCACTAAGTAAATGGTAGCACGCATTTATAAAGGATAGGGGCCTAAGTATGAGAGCCTGAGTAAGCTTTAGATGGAATTTTTAAAACACTTGTTCCGTGTCTATCGCAAGCCATGCAGACTGCTTAAAATATGGGATAGTGGAAAATATCCATGAGATAATGTGTTGTCAGCAACAGCAAGAATTATAAACACATGCTGTTGCTTTGCGAAGCGGAGAAGCGAAAGTTTCGTTCACTTAGACAGTAACAGAGAGTAGTAGAGAGACTGCGCCGTTATACGGAAGTGTGCAGATGCCTCAACAGAGTGATATATCGGAATCGTAGACGTGGAGTAGCTACAGGAAAGATGGAAGTTGCGAAGACAAAGCGGGAAGTTTTAGTAGTCACTGGAGTAGCCCCAGGTGTAATTTCTGGACTATGGCCATTGTTTAAAACAGACAGATTGAGCATAGTCGTCCAAGAGCATCTACAGTAAGGGGCGACTGTTACATCGTGTTATGGGCTTGGCAGAATGAAATGCATCTGCAACGTGCCGTTCAAAAGCAGAGTGACATCTGAAAATGTCCGCAGTCGCCTTCGTAGGGTAGCCTCTATGCACTTAGGCCTTTGGTGTTTGTCCCGTTTTACCGACACCCGATAAAAACTTGACGGAAAAACATCGTGGATTGATGCACGCTAAATGGAATCCAAGAGCTCAGGGGGTAACGCTTGAGACTCTCATTCGGAAGGTCCCGGTTCAATTTCCGTTAGGCCGGCCATCCTGACCTTCGGTGTTTTTTTCGTGGTTTCCCCTAGGATAGATATTTACATTCCACGAAGTTTTCCGAACTCCCATTTCATATCATTTCATTCCGTTGGTACTGTGAAGCTGGCTTCCGCTGCCCGGGCGTGAATTTTCAGAGGGGCTCCACCAGCGTTGGGGTGTTTTGTCTGTAAATATGTAAGAGAACTCATCTACTTGCACGAAGTCACTGCCTGGTGTCCCTTCCTCCCATAAGTGTTCTCATTGGACCTTAGGCACAAATTTCAACCGTGTGCAAGGTTCAAGTACTGAAATTATCCTCCCCAGACCAGAGAACCCGTCTGTTCTTTGATCAATCGTAATTTAGTGTCGAGACTGACAGTCATCTACAGAGAATATCAAGTAACTCCGCTTTTTGCGCGAAACATTTGAATGTGCTGTGATGGTGGTCTGCAATCAGTGGACGTACGGACCTCCACGTCATCCGAAATGGTACATTGATAGCATGCAATTACAGTCCCGAGATCCTTCAACCTCGTGTAGTGCCGTTTGCTGAGCCCGTTTCTCTTCCCAGAGAGGTGCGCTAGTAGATAACTTATTCCAACAAGATGGCGTAGATTTAAATGGTGACCAAGTTAATTCCCGTTGGGCATGAGACATGCGCATTGCAGACGCCAGCAACTCCCACAACTCTTTGACAGTTAATGGAGGAGTGGCAACATATCCACAGAGATCTCACTAATCTTCTCATTGAGTTCATGTCATGTGAAACAATGTTAGTCTTGACCACGGCAGTTATTGTTGTGACCATGTCTGTTTTGAGCTATTCTAATGGTAATGCACATTGCTCTATAGTTCCTGACGCCTGAACAAGCGAACATATAAAAGTCTATCCTATTTTATCTGATTGTATTTACAGCTTGTACTGATGTCAGAAAGAAATGCAGAATTATGTTTACAAGGTGTATGGTGTTTTGCCTGATTCCCTGATTTTTGAGCAGTGCATGAGTTCTTGGATCATATATTCTATTGTATGTTTACTCTCGGCCAGAAATATTCTTTGAGAGAGTGCTTTTCTGCGGGTAACAGGTGCTTGTTTAAAGATTTCTTACTGCATTAATTTTTAATGAACAAAGTGAAATGGCCACATTTAAGTACTTGATACCGTAGAGAATTTGTATGCATTAACAAGTACAGCTCAAGTACAGAGAATGCATTAAGCAAATTCCCTTGTGCTGGAACTTTAATATCCTTCCATTACACCGGTATATGAATTAGTGAGTACATTATGAGAGATGCGACGAGTAAATTATAAAAACCCAAACCGAAAAATGTGCCTAAGAAAATTTAAGATGAAACTGCCTGGGAACAAACCAATGTAGTGCAAAAGGCATGTGTTTTTAAGAAAGCTGCACCAACTATCAAAATTATTTAAAAATCAAGGTTGATGATTTCAGCATTTAGGTTTGCCGGCAAATACCACTACTCTAGATCTGTATGAAGGAAACGTATCGAAACAATGATTCTGTATAAGCAATATACCACAGATTATTTACCACTAGGTTCCATGCTAAATACTTACAATGTGGGAACGTGGATCAGTGACTATAGCGAAAATGTTTGCATTATGTCAGTCAAAATACTAATAGCGAAATCAGCCGACATTCATCTGTTTTCTACAAGAATGACGGAAATAAAATCGGTAACAGAATAGCCAACCCAAGAATGATATGAACATGTTCGCTTTGCTTATATACCTAACTGCATACTGACATTCTATCATATATGTGGCTAAGCTGCCCAAATTTGTCTATTTCATTATATATATTATCCTTTTCTTGCTGGCCGTCCTACACATAGTGTGAATTTCCACCTTTTTTTTTTTTTTTGAAAACATTTCTGTACTTTCTGTAACACTTGTGCTGTAGATCCAATATATCCGTAAATTCTGAAGCATGTTGCTGCAAATGATAACTTGTGGTTGTTTTTGTTCTGGGTATGTGAAATACATGAAAGCCAGATAAATGCGAAAAATACCAATTCCCCCACACCAAAAAACGAACTGGAACTGTGTCATCTCACAGCTGAAATGCTGTTGGTAGCAGAACACAACTGCTCTCACCACCATATTGTATAATGTCTTTGATATGCCTCGACGGTGTCAAGCTGCAGATAATACAATGATATGACACTTAAGTAGAAACGGTTTTCTGTTTAGCGTGCAACTAGTACCATGTTTATAGACATTTTTTATTAATGGAAACAGAGAAACAAGGATGAGTTCGAGCGGCAGTTGTAAGCCACGGTCTAAAAAAAAAACAGACATTTCAACCGGACGTTCGCATTTTCACATTTTGCAATCCGCACACCATACCAGCTGCACTTTATCGCCTGGCAAGGAGAGAAAAGCGCGGGGTGAAAAAGGGGTAATGTATACAAAATTCCTGGCAGTACAAACAGTGACAGAGTCTTGAAAGTGGAAACAAAGAAGTCCAGTATAACAATCGACATCGCTTGCACTCGGATGTTTATATCGAACCTTGCTGCTCTGCGTTTGGCAATACTGCTCAGTTTGCCACATGATATGAAACACAAGGCAAAGAGTGTTCGTATTCCTGCAAAAGCTATTCTCAATTTTGATTTTTGTTTAAAATATTTACAGCTTAATGCTATCTGTCTTATGGAAATAACTGAAATTATTTAATCACATATATTTTTCAAGAAGTATGTCTCTTTATGTGGTACAAAATTAAAAATATAAACGGAATTTACCACATCCAAAGCTTTAAAATTGCTTGCGAGTTCCAAAGGACATGTATTTAGCTAAGAATCGGGTAGCTTTAAAAACTTGTGATCCCCATCTGTCAATGCAGCCCTAACAAAGGTGTGTTGACTTTCGAATTGCACTGCCATTTCATAACTCACGATAATTCCTCATGTTTCCCGAAGAAAAGTTAAGTAATACTCTTGTCACATACAAAGAAATAGTTTCAATGTAAATCATAAAATATGTTTTGAATTGGCTTAAAATAAGGTTTGTCAATGCAACAGCAATTTACCATCAATAGGAACGAGAAGAAAGATGAACATGTCTGAACTTCTCGCATCTTTAAAAAAAAAAAAAAAAAAACGTTACCCAGCACGCCACAATCTCACAACAGCAGCAGCAACATGGGATATGTTATGTGCGGTTTGATGCTTTACTTGCATGCGAATACGCTTCCTAATATAGGAGTTGTGTTATCATTCTGCAGAGAACAAAAACAAGCAAATTGTTACCTCGTATCTTCTGCAACCCATTTGTAAATCACGCAACAGCAAATGCAAAACTAGGCGCAACTGGTACATGCGCTCCTACAGGACCAGAGAGAAAATTCCGCACAGATCTGCACGTTACATGGTGGCTAATCTTACGTTCCGACCGCCTCTTTGGACTATTGGTTAGCGTTGCTGACTGCTGGCCGGGAGTTCCCGGGTTCGTTCCCCGTTACCTGCTTAGAAATTGTCTAACTTAACAGGGTCCACTCAGCCTCGTGATGACGATTGGACAGCTACCTATTCGAGAAGTAGCGGCCTCTGATTAAGAATATTATGTGGCAGCGACCGGCGATACACCTTAGCTCTCCGGGGCTATTGGGCTCACGGTTACACTCTGGCCGCTCAGTCTCCGACTCTGACGTTTCCGTGACCGAGGGAAGTTGTATCCCTCTCATAAGACCCGATTTTTTTCTGCTTTGATTCTGACGATCCAGCCATGTTGCTGTAACGATAAATATAAGAGCTGTCACAAGAATAGCTCACGCACAAAAGAAACCAGGTTTACTTGAACCAACGCAACAAACAACTGGGCGCACGTGTTTCGGTTAAAACAAAATTGCCAACATAGTGCAGCATGCAGCACGAGAGAGACGATGATTGGTGCTAGCAGATTACATTCGCCATCGCCAGTAATGCAAATCGTGAATTAATTCTTTAACATGTAGTAGAAAATATTTTTATTTAAAACGTTACAGGATATCCAAGTACAGAGCCGGTTTTAGAGTATTTATGATTAAAACGTATCAAAATAACTTCATTTATTAACTTAGATGTGCCATTCACGCCTTAGATTGGCAGTGCTGACACCTTCCTTCTCTTTCTTTATTCTTACGAAACGTCAGAGCCGAAGACTGGACGACCAGACCCAGTTCGTTTTACATTCTAAGTGGGTGTTCATTATGTGGCTAGGCGGAAAACCAATGTTAAGAAAACGGGCGATACGTCCTGATATCTGTCCATATAAAAACGACGAGAGAAAGAAACACCAAACATTTAAATTCAAATATAAATGGAGAAATACTTAGTTGATACAATGATGACGAGATGTTATTCGAGAAAGAACATATCAAGGATGTCATACTAAAAAAGTAATAACAGGTTTACGATGAGGAATAATTCTATTTATTGTTTCAGAAATTTTTTCTTCATTTCTTTTTTTCTGAAAGTACAGTTATGAATAGTGAAAACTTGCTGTTTTAGTAAAACATTTTAATACGACAAAGATAGATGAAAGCTGTGATAACGCTATTGTTCGTTAACTAGAACAGACGGTCAGACAAGCTTCTAAAGGAATGTCAGCCACAAAAGGTGCCGTGATATTTCAATTTCAGTGACAGTACACCCGAAGCAGATACAAGAACAGGGCAAGAGGAAAGAGAAGCAGTATACACAACAAAAAAATGAAGCAAACATGAAAATCCTCTTTATGCCGCGTCACTTCATTAGATTTTGTAAAAGACAATAAATTAATATACACATTAGCTGAAGCTATAAAGCACCACAGGTTAAGCAAACAGCTGTCAAGTACGGCATTATTTCGAGTTTATGCTACTGCTTGTAGAGGACAATAATGCGATACACATGTGTCTGTCACCCATTAAAGAACTCAGTGACAGCAGCCAAAGCTAGATGATTGTTTTATTTACATGAGAATTATAAATGCCAAGAGCAAACTGGCAGAAATATACAGTTTACTACTTGAATTGCGGCCAATGTATATGAATAAACAGGGTAAAAAAACATCTAACCTGTTGTTGGCCATCCCTCAAGATGACTTGCTGCACTGTTGAATCTGTGGATGCAGGTCTAGGCAAACCATCTAAAGTTGAGACTTCCTTTAGCTGCGGTGGAGAAGGGGGAGGAGGAAGCTCTTCTTCTGCGCTGTATCGTGTTTTCTGCAACATCACAACATCACCGTTGATGACCGATTTCACTTTAATTATTATGACAGAACATAACTGTATAAAGAAAGCACTCATGCAATCAATATTAAAATGTATTGTCAAAGTTGAGACAGTTGCAATTCTTATAATAAGCGACACATTTTGCAAGCATATGAAAGCAATTTCAAAATCGCATAAAAGATCTCATTAATTTGGACTAAGTTGATTTCTTAAGCTTTCTCTTGGGCATATGAGCATTACATTTTTTCGAATGCCTGAAGTACACAGAAAGGCATCAGTCAACGTTGAAATTTCAGCCGAATCTGGTCAAAGCATTTTTTACACTTGAATGGTTCTCGCTCAACTCCAAATTTACTCATTCATCTTGGAAGTCACCGGCTCATTGTGTTAATTACTCTCACATTCCACGCTTGGTTATTCCAAAAATTATCTATTTTATCTACTAGCGTTGGAAAGAAAGTGGTGGCAAGATATTCATAAGTAGCAAACCATTTATTCTAGAATCTGTAGACTTTTGCATTCCTTCAATATAATCCCCTTCCAAACTTCTGGAAGACGCTGCACACCCGTAGCTAAGTCGCTTTTGTTGAATCAGGGCCCATTGTAACACTGCAGTTCGACATCTGTGACAAACTTCATAGCTGTCCACCTCCAGCAATGTTTGAATTACATATTGCGCTTCAATGTTCTGCATATGGAGATATTCCACACTATAGTCCTTGTCGAAAGTTTGATAACCAAAGCGCATCGTCCGATATGGCAGGTTTCATTACCACAGACCTCTCACAGGTTGCTTGACATTCCTGTGGGTTTCTGTCACGTACATCTCGATTTTCATCTACGAACGCTGCTCACTTTTGGAAAATATTGTTTTAAGGCGGTCAATATTTATACCACTACTTGACAGCTTTGCATTCACTCCACTGCACGGAGTGCACTAGTGACGCTGAGTATGTTGAACATATATCCCCTTTTTGTAGACATGCTAAGAATCACCCTCTAACATGTTCACTAGTAGCGTGCCGACTGTGTTTGCATTGCTTTCTTTCCAAGATTCGTATAATATTTGTAGTCCTATTATTGGTACCGAAAATCTCTGGAACATTAGTCAACTTGAACACAGGAACTTTCATTTGCTAGAAAAATGCAATAGCGGAGGCCATTGTTTTGCACGTTTACACTTCCTCGCCATTTACTGAAACCTTCTGCTGCTTGAGAACCCATTGTCACGGTTTACTGAAAATTTAACTGCTATCATTCAAAGCAAATAATATGGCCGATGTATCCTTAACTCTTTTACGCTAGTTATTATGATACATCAATATTAATTTGATGGTCACAACACTCCGCAGTAATGTTATTATCAAAAATTTCAGTGATCTGCAATTATCAGAAGTACATACCGATAAAAGATGGTCGATCCAAATGGGAATGTATTATTACAGTTAAACAGAATTTCTTTCTAATTAGTGGGAAACTATACTACTCATTCTTTCAACCAATTAAATAGAAGGGCAGGAAATTGAGGAAATCGCACAGCAATGATTGCAATTTGAGAGCGAATAGCATAGTCACATTTAATCGTTGATATTTTGTAATCAACGAATTTGTTAATCATCGCCATCCCCCAGGCGTAAAATGCCGGAGGTCCCTATTCAGAGAAATAAAAGTCCATGAATATAGCGAATGCGAGAAACACTCATTCATAAAATAGGTTTTTATTTTTGGTACTTTACTTAATATGCAATCTACCAGTTTTCATGTCGTGTAAATTTATCTATGTCTTGTATAATTTCCATTACACGCACACGCGCACACACACATACACACACCTCCACGGGTGGCCGACGTCGTTAAGGCGCGGACTCGTAAGCAGGAGGTCTGGGGTTCGAATCCCGCCAGGACCGTCCTTCCTGACAAGTTTTTCCAGGTTTTCCTCAGTCCTCATAACTGGCAAATGCCGGGGAGGTACCCTAAACTTAGGCCTGGAACGCTTCCTTCCTAATTTATCATTTCATTTCACATATCACCAGTGTTCACCGCCTGTGGCGCCTCAATAGTAAAAACGGGCGTACTCGCACGCACGCACGCACGCACACGCACACACACACACACACACACACACATATATATATATATATATATATATATATATATATATAGATGTGTGATCATCTTTTACCAGTTTGCCGTCTAGTATCAATTGCACAATCTCAATGGTATTGAGGACAAGAAAAATTATAATTTAGAACCACAAATGTATGGATAGAGTTATATTAGAAAACAGAACATTTAAAAAAATCAGACATGATTAACAAGCGTTTTATTTTATTCATCAAAATATAAATAGCAAAAATGTGACGAGTTCCGTTAATGTGGTTTTAAATATTTTTATTGTGCATATATAAGAGTGAGAACATATTTGCCGATTCGCAGGTTTCTCATTGTCAGTATTGTTTTCATTTACTGTAGCATTGTTTAGTTATTGATACCTTTAGAAAATTTTATTTTTCAAGCGCGTTTTAAACTCTGAGAGATAAGTGAAATAATCACCAAATTACCATGATTATTATAAATTTGCTGCAACCAATGAATGTCCTTCGTATCATCCTGTGGAACAAATTTAGGAGCCTTCCTACTTTTCAAAATTTACTATTTACCTGTTCCCTACTCTGTTCATCTACCCGTCGGTAAATTCCATGTGAGATGGCAGTGTTCAAGAGAAAACAAATGATTTACAGAACCTTATATTTGATTTTGCATTGATGTGTTCCTCAATGGTAAACTGTGTGGAACTAAAGTAAGTGCGGAAAGATTCTTTGCTCTAAAATGTTCAACATGAGAACATTTAAAAGCTGTGGTACAAGAAAAGAAAGGAAAGAGAGGGAAAAAATCCAGACAACTTTAATGTAGTGGTGAGACTACCGAAGTTATTTTTAGAAATCTCTGTAAGTTTGTGCTATGCTCATTAAAATCTATGTTTTAGAATGTTGACAATTCTTGTAACGGTATATGAAGAGATGAACCAGATGAAAGGACTGCTGTGAGTGTTCTGCTTAACATTCTTTGCGAGCAGAACGATATTGCCATAAGATTGGAAACTAAACTGTGGAAAGTACGTGACAGATTTAACGCTCTACAAAGATGCAATCTACAGGGAAATACTCTTTCACTTTATGTAAGTGACACTAAAATGTTTTACGAGCGGGACATTAACAGAGAATAAAACTTATGAATATCAATAAAAATATAACAGGCCAAGCGACGGTAGAGGATTAAATTGGGGATCTTCGGCTTACCACTCCGACGTTTTAACTACCAAGCTATTATAATCGGATGACATCATTCTTTTTGATTTCACGTCATTCTATCAAAAAATAATTTTCATGGTAACTGTTTCTTCTTTTTGCTACAAAATTAGAATCCTACTTACTAAAGCCGACGAATGTTTACAGCTTTACACCCCAAAAATCGTACAATTTCTGGAATGCGTCCACAGCAGCGGTGCTTAAACGTAATATGTAAGTGATATTCTGTTTGATTTGTGCTCACGTCTTATCACCACTCTAGGTAAAATAGGCAGTGAAAGGCACCTGCGATACTGGCGCAGTGACGGTTGGAGATGAGTTTCACAGCGCCATCTTCAGCGTTGGGATTTCACTTTAAATGGCAGGAAGAATGCTTTTATATACAAGATGACGAGAAAATTAAGTGCCTTATTTGCAATAAATGTTTATCATGTTTTCACGTGTAGCACTGGAAAGCATATTAATAGATACCACCATAATGACTAAGACAAATATTCTGTAACGTATTTTAGTTGTTATTGTGTGAATTTATTAAATTAATTTAATATTTAAATTCTGTAAATTAATGGGAATTTATATTCCCCGATAAACTGTTATTTATTTACTTATTCTGACATAGCTAAGCCCATAAGACCTTATCTTTCGTTATACCAACAACAACAACAACAATAATAATAATAATAACAACACTAAGTTTCAGTATCAATATCACAATTCAAACATAAAGGGTAACAAGAATAATACTCGTATGTATATATAAATACTATTCACGGAATAATAAAAACTTCTAAAAAGCATAAAATTTATAAAAAACCACTCAGAATGCAATATAAAAAAGTTCACACTAAAAACCGTAAAACTGAACACTAAAACCACGTGATATTTCGAGCTTGGCTCTTGATCACGTGTTGAGAATGAACTGAGATGTGGCGGGCGGTGTCTGTCTTAGTGAGGCATAAGGGATGTGACGTGGCAGCAAAACTGCCAACTTAGCTGAACAAAATATTATTATGTCAAACTTGGCAGTATTACAAGGAAATGTTGTGTATTTACTTAAATGCAAAATTTGTCCAGTTTTTATATTGGACTAACGTCCACTATGGTTTCCATTAGAATGAACAATCACAGGCGTTCGGTTATAATCTGTTCCCCATTGCCGGTATCACAACATGCCAATTTTCACCAGGCCACGTTCGATGACTGTTTTTCCCTTATTCTCATAGATGCCGCCCCTCCATCCAAACATACCTTACTTAGAGACCTAGAGATGGCAGCAATAGTTTTGCATAAAGCCCGTATTCCTCCAGGCCTCAATATTTCCTTGTAATACTGCCAGGTTTGCCAAACTACTTTGTTCAGCTAAAGTTGGCAGTTTTGCTGCCACGTCACATCCCTTATGCCTCACTAAGACAGACACCGCCCGTCACATCTCAGTTCATTCTCAGCACGTGATCAAGAGCCAAGCTCGAAATATCGTGTGGTTTTAGTGTTCAGTTTTACGGTTTTTAGTGTGAACTTTTATGTAAACTTTTTTATATTGCATTCTGAGTGGTTTTTATGAATTATATACACACACACACACACACACACACACACACGAGTATTATCCTTGTTGCCTTTAGGTTTGAATTGTGACATTGACACTGAAACTTATTATTATTATTACTATTATTATTATTATTATTATTGTTATTATTATTATTATTATTATTATTATTATTATTAGCAGTAGTATAAGTAGATTATTATTATTATTATTATTATTATTATTATTATTATTTATACCTATATAAAATATGAAATAAATGTATGTTGATACATAAATCGAACAATGAAAATGAACATTGAAAAAATAATAACGCAAGAAGAAAAACAATGACAATTCATATACATATAAACCTACGTAAATCGATTAGAAATAATAATATACTAACAAAACATAAGCATGAAAAACACTAGTAATATTATGAAATAAATAGGAAAACTAATGATAATGATAATAAAACAACAATAATAAAATAAACATCTATATTGCAATATAAGGAATCTAAAGATAGGGTATTCCATTTTTTCTAATAACATTAAAGATTTCTTATGAAATGCTCCTTAAATCTTTGTCATCCTGTGATAATGCTTTCCATAGACGGCAGTGAGTGATGTTCGTTGCAGTGGTAATAATAGTACGTGCCGGGTTTCATATCATGTGTTAACGTTATGAGGGGAAGCCGATATAGAAAACGTGAAGATGGAGAATATGTGTGGATAATTTTGAAAAGTAGTGAAAGACACTGGATATTTCTTGGGTCTTTCAAGCGGAAGCGACATGCAGATCGAGGGAGGATGTTATATGCTCGAGCAAACGCACATCGCGAGATGAATCAAAATGGCGGATGACGTGAACAATGTAGTGAAACTCTCTCTAGAAAGTTTAATAAATGTAACGGGACAAAATAACAGAAACTTGAGGAAAGACTGAAAAGAAATGGTGTGTATTCGGTGAGTAACTTAAGGTATGTTTTTACAGAACTTAGGAAAAATCTAGAAGCTAAGAACACAGAAAACACGAAACACAGAAAAAACCTGTTCTAAGAAACGCGTGAAAGGAGATGACCGAAAGGAGTCCAACAAACAATGCGGGACACGTGGCGCTATCTATTGGATCGAAGAAAAACGTTATAGGTGCACATGACGACTTTAGTGCGACGTTTGGGACATCTAGCGAGCACAGCCAGAGGACTTTTGCCAGTATCGATAGCTCAACAGATAACGCCAGCTTTGAGAAACGCTATAAGCAAACTGATTACGCCGAATAAAATTATTCACCAGAAAGCCCCAGCAATAAGGCTAAAGCGAATTAAACAGCCATAAAAGTGGGAATTAAAGCTTTCATACACCTCAGGGGCGGAAGAATTCTTATTGAAAATGGAAGTAAAAAGAAACGGATAGACTAGGAATGGTTGTAAATAGTAGTTATGGGGGGGGGGGGGATACATTGGAGGTAAAAACTCCGAAACAAAGGAATCCAAATTTAATTATTTACAATGTACCAGTTGACATTAACATGGAAGATGCGGCGGAAGCAATCGCACCAGAAAACCCAGAAATGGATTTACAAGCAGGAGATGTGAATGCTAAATTCACCTATCAAACCGGAAAGAAAACCAGAAATCTAGTTGTGGAAGTTACCTTGAAAGCAAGGAAAAAGATTCTAGGGATAAAACTCAAAACAGTGCGGTTGATATGCAATACAGAAATTACTTGGAGGTTATTTGATGTTTGCGATGCAGTCGCTTTAACCACAGATATCATGAATGCACAGCACAAAAAGAAATTTGACCCTTGTGTTCAGGAGAGCATAAGATTAAAGATTGCTGCGCCCCTCCAGAAAACTACAAGTGTATAGATTGTACCACATACCGTAAATAGTATTGAAAGAAATAAAGTGAAAATCACGCATCCATTAATAAAGATTGTCTGTTGTTTTCCAGAAATACAAACAAAATACCAAGGCTAACAGTAGAGCAAAAGAAAACAGACACGCAAGCAAATTACCACCAATGCGATACTTACAAATTAACCTTCAACACTCAATAGCAGCGACACAAAATTTAATTAACCTCATATACCAGGTACAAACCGATATAGCATTTGTACAGGAAGTGTATGCTTACGAAGTAAGTTAACAGGAATACCAGCAATGGTAATCTTCAATAGAACAACAGGAGCCATAATGATTCAACAGCTCTCAGATGAAGATACAGTGACAATGGAAATAAACCATTTGACCTAACAATAATTGCAGTGATAATGTATTTGGACATTACACAAGATATTGAAATAGATTTAATTAAAATAAAGAAAATCCTAGACTTTGCGAAGGGAAAGAATTTTATAATCGACAAGCACAGTTATTCAAGGTCGAAACTCTGGCACAACCGAGTAACACAATCCTAGATGAATTTATAATAGTAAATGAGATATATGATAATGGCCTATCAACCTTCGAAACCAGCAGTGGATCTAGCAACATTGGCCTGACTTTGGGCAGTAAATGTACTTTGCCACGTAGAGACAATAAGAAGATTGCCATAGAAGAAAGTCACTCGGATTATAGAATTATTACCTTTTGCTTGGGGATACAAACTGCCAAGGAGGAGAAGATTACCTTCCACGGGATAAGGTACATAATTAAACAGAGTGACTTTGAAAAGTACAACGTTAACTTAATCGAATTGATAAAACAAGACTTTCAAACAAACCATACAAAGGAGATAGACAAGGAACTGTAGAAGATTACAACACAACAGACTCCCATAGATGGTCTACATCAAATTTCAAATTATTTTAACCACAGTCTGCAGGAAATCATTCGGATTAAGGAAAGCAGCTACTAAACTTTCTCCGGCGGACAAATGAATTAACAATTATGAGGGAAAGGCTCAATGTCTTACAAAGGAGATTTCAGAGAAGTAGGAACGATAGAGAACTACGGCAGTGGGGGAAAGTGCTATATGAGATAGTAAAAATGCAGTACCAAGCAAAAAAACGGCGAGAAATAATTAAATCGTGGAAGGAGGACTGTACCTTATGATCCTTGGACCGCGGCATACAAGCAGCAGGGAAGCTCAAGAACAATAACACACTGAGGACAACCGAAACCTTCAATCACCTTGGCACCAGAAGACGACGAGAAGCAACATAGTGAGTACCACAAGCAAATCGAAGAAATAAAGAAACTATCTAAAACAATTAATGATAAGCCATTCACGAAAGAGAAGTGTGTAGTATCCTGGAAGACATGAATCACAAAAAAGCTTCAGGAGAAGACGGAATTACAAACGCTCCTCATAAACAGTATAATGCATTATTTGAACTTGTTAGGGTTCACTCCACAAACAGGAACAATACACGAAATACTGGCAGTGAAACTTTTCAAGAAGCTTTGAGAAACAAGCAACAGGCATCAGGGTGCTTTTGACGCGGCTTGGTGGCCCAGTATTCTTAAGTTATTGAAGGATGTTCTATGCCACAAGAACCTTTACCTCTTAACAAAGAGTTATTTTAGGAATATAGGAATAGAAACAACCGTGAGCAAAGGATGTCCGCAAGGATCTTGTTCTGGATCCGGGTCGTGGAATATCCAGAATGATTCATTATTAAACATGGACTACAAATAATGCATGAAGGTGGTTTCTTTTGCAGACGGTGTTGTTGTGGTTAGAGTAGGAACTAAACTAGTGCTCGAAATAGAATATTTCAATATAGAAATGCTAAAGATCTCAGAATGGGCTACAGACGACAAAATAACATGCAATGTACATAAATCGCAGGTTATACGAGTACACATCAAGGAGGAAATGCACCACATGGCAACATTAGACATTGCAAAGTACATGTTAATACTACAAAATACCTTGGAGTGATCTTTGACAATAGACTTAAATTAATCAGCACATAGACTATGTAACCGAGAAATGTACCAAACATATACATTCTCTGTCCAGAACTGCCAAATTAAAAAGGGGGCTGCGATATGATGTGCTAAGAATAATATACAATGAAGCCATCTTGCCTCTTCTTTCTTACGGGGCACGACGCTATACAGCGGACTTACAATGCAAGGAAACTGAGAAGAGTACAAAGAATTACAAACATCAGAATAGCTAAGGCGTTCAGGACAACATCAAACGAGGCGCTCTGCATTATTACAGGTGTAATTACAGTAACCATAGCACTTAAAGAAATTGCCAACTTTTACAACTTCACAAGAGGAATCAAGAGAAGATCAATCCTAAATGGAGGACAATCGGTAGACAGTGAAACACCGCAAATGGCCTCACCCTGCTGATATACCTAAAATAGAGGAGATACAAAATGACAAAGAGTTTACACTCAAGATGCGGGTGTGGGGGCAGGAATAATATGCCAGTTCAACGACTGCGTTATAAGCTGCACCAAAAATGCTCAAATAATCAAGCCGAGCAGTTCGCTATATTGAGAGACCCGAAACAGTTGAAAAATACAGACAATGTAACTTTTAACAAGCGAACAGTAGCAATCCGCACGGATAGTCGAATTACACCATACTTAATTAATAACCACACAAAACATAGTAATCTCTGAGAAAGAATAAGGAAGAAGTTAAAATCACTGCAACAAGAACACTAGGAAATACATTTTACTTGCATTAAAGCACACGTTGACAATGAAGGAAATGAAATAGCAGACCGACTCGCGAAAGTAGCAGCGAACAGCATCACCACGGGTGGCCGAGGTAGTTAGGCGCGGACTCGTGAGCGGGAGGTCAGGTGTTCGAGCGGTTGTAAATAGTAGTTATGGGGATACACTGGAGATAAAAACTCCTACCTGACTGGGGTTTTTTCCAGGTTTTCCTCAGTACTCATAAATGGCAAATGCCGGGGAGGTACCCTAAACTTAGGCATGAAACGTTTCCTTACTTAAAAAAAAAATATCCTTTCGCAATATATCATTTCATCTCATGTATCATCAGTGTCCACCGCCTGTGATGTCTCAGTAGTTAAAACGGACGTTAAACACTACTCAAAAAAAGTGAACAGCAGAGATCTACCAGTGAAGTATCAACTCATACCAAAATGTGAAGTAAGCAATGAGTTAAGAGAAGAAAGTCAGAGACTATGGGAAACAGAGTGGCAAATGACAAAAACGGAGCAATTACAAAGGCATATTTTCCGACTGTAGCTAAAAGCGTAAAAATGAACATCCTTCTAAGTCCCAATATACAGCGATCACGGGAAATTTGGAGCCTACTTTCATCGCTTCAAAACAGCAGAGAACGCATCATGTGTATGTCGGGAGCGTATACAAACGGCGGAACACATTTTGTGGGATTGCAACATCTGGAAGAAAGAGCGAGAAATATTCCGGAAATATGTAGGAAAAGCAACTAGGCGATGACCAACAGACAATAGTGAACTTGTTCTTAAATATAATAAACAGTTTAAATTTTTTGTAATCAGTATCAATTGTAACAGTTTTCAAATTGACACAAACCGACTTATAGGCTAGAAATAAGGCGCAACTGTGAAATAGTCTAAAAAAATGGTCATTGGTATTAAACTGTGAATAATATAAATATTGGAATTTTGTAAATAACATATCCGCCTACTTGAAAGAACGTTAATGTAATTAATTGTACTGTAATTAATGTAAAAGTATTAATTTGCATATTACCAAATTCGACAATCTTCAAAGCATGACGATTAGGTTAGAATAAGTATATAACAGCGTAAAGAAATAGTATTAAGGGTAGCATGTACCCGTGAAATGATAGTAGTGTGTGTATTTTTTCTAATTATTATAGTAATGGGGCATGCAGTAAACAAAGAAGATTAAAAAATATACACATTGTAGATGTAACGTACGCACATATTATGGACACGCTGTAGTTTTTGCATTTGGTTACAGTTTAAGTCTGTTAGCAGAAAATCGCAGTAGTCGAAGTGGGGCATCACCAGGGATTGCATCAAGATTTTTTAGGCTCTGGGTAGGGGCATGTTTAATCTTTTAAATGTGTGAACTGGAGGACTTATTTTTCTGTAGGTTTCAGCAACATGTTTTTCTCAATAGAGGTTATTGTCTATAATTACTCCAAGGTAGAGCACAAACAAATTTGAAGGCACCAATTTTTTATGCTCTTAATATTGAGAAGTTGTAAAAATATGTTGCTGAATTGTGGAACTTATAGGTAAAAAATGAAGTCATTTAGTGAAGATATACTTATCAGAAAATGCTTTATAATAGCGACTGAAAAAACATTCCCCAGTTTAGTAGGTATGTTTAAATATGCAAGTCTTTCACGTAAAACTGATACGAAGCACATCAAAGATCTGGAATGCAATATGAAGGGCGGAAAGGAAAAGGAAAAGATAAAAACACTAACCTATATTATGCTTGCCTTGTACGAAACATCAACGCTGAACTGGCTATATTTTTTGGAAAATTGATCGTGAATAAACTATTATTTAAAACTTCTATTTACAGCTTCCCTTAATACTGAAACTTCTGGAGAAGATTTTCCAAAGTTTCAAGCAAATTTGAGTATCTTTTCGCTGTGGCAAATTCCTTTGTTATGTTCGTTTGCATCATGTTAATGAAATATATTTTATTCTGTGTACATTTACCAGCAAGTTTTTCATAAATAAATTACGTGAAAAACGGTATTGCAACAAAATAAGTGGTAACCACATAATTTACCTTCTGAGAGACCAGGTACTTCTTTACAAACAAATAATGATGAACCAGTTAAAAGCTAACCATTTCACAGAAGACATCCCCAGAAACAAGAACTGAATTGAACAAAAGTAGTCTATAACTAAGTTTTAGTTGTGAGCATTTTCTAATCGGCCACAAGAACAAAGTAATCACGAGAGACTTCTCTAAACATTAAGGGTGCATGAACGCACCATTATTTCACAATGGTTGGAATGGCAATGTTTGGCCAACGCTAATTTATGACTATGAATGTACAGAACCTTCGTTTGGAAGCGTGGCCGACTTAACGGGGATTTGCTTGGCAGCAGGAAACACGCTGTTGCCGGCGGAGTCGGATATTCATTGCACCTTAAATTCATGTGCATAGATTTCTGCAGCACACCAGACACCAATTTTTTGGTCATATAATGGAACTAGAATTTCGTGTACAAGATCGGGTTATTCTGCACACCAGTATCTATTGTTTTGTGTCGCTATATGACTATGTAAATAAAACCATGCTTCGTCCCTTAAAAATAAATAAACGGGGATCATATATTACAGAAATGTTATATGGTTTTAATTTTAAACGTTTAGTGGGATTCCAAGTCAAGGTTTCTGAAATTCCTGATTCCTGTGCAAGTTTTCTTAGATATTTATTTGCACTTCGTTCTCCGATATCATCTAGGTTTTCCCCTATAACAACACGGTGTTTTACTTTCGGTTTCTTATCAAGAACAGATCCCGTTTCCCTAAACCTATACAAAATTACGAACCGTTTCTCTGTGAGGCGCACGAACAGCTGGGAATCTGTCTATAAATTACCGTCTCACCTCTCTACACGAGTATGTTGTCACAGAGGAATCATAGATGAAGATTCTGTGTGTTAAAGTATACGGACTTCCTGGCACTTTAGCAGAACTAACACACTGTAACACTCAAACACGTCGTCTCATAACGTTCAACTCCTGTACAGTAAAAGACTTCGCATCAGCACACGGAGAGGCGGGAAAGTGAAGAGGGGGACAGATTGGTTAGAAACAGGGCAGGCAAATTCCCCATAGCCGGCCATATCTAGAGAATGAAGACATGAATGAAAGATGAAGCATGTGGTTTGGATAAACCAGAATGGTCCAGCGAAACTCGCAAATCAAGTTACAAAATGATAACTTCATGAGTGATGAATTCTAGGACACTATTGTCGCTGCCTATCGCAGCGGGTGGCCAAGGTCATGGAGGCGCGGATTCGTGAGCGGAAGGTCCGGGGATCGATTCTCGCCAGGCCCGTCCTCCCTGACTGAGGTATTTTCCAAGTTTTCCTCGGTTCTCAAACCCTAAAACTTAGGCCTGGAACATTTCTTTCCTTTAAAAAATATCCTTTCCCAATTTATCATTTCATCTCATGTATCATCAGTGTCCAGCGCCTGTGATGCCTCAGCAATAAAAAAACGGACGTTAAATATTGTTCAAAAAAAAAAAAAATACTGCTGTCCGTCTCCATTCCAGAAGTTACGTTTAATAGAAGGAAATTGAAAATTGTTGTATGTGTTTACACTTCTCAATCTATTTCACCTGGTTCTTAGGCTTAGTTTTTGAGGTAATGTAAAATGATAAACCACTTTGTGTGCATTTCTTTTACTGACCAGTAACTACTACAGTGCAAACACGCAGCTGTTGCAGGCCATGCCGATGTAGCATATGAACAGATATCTATAGGGTATTAGCCGTCTGTGTAGAACAATCAACTTCTGTCTTTATTCGAGAAGCATTTTATGCATTTCTATGATATTTTAATGGATGAACATGCTGCCCCAGTGACATGTATTTCATTTTCGGCAGAGGCACATTGTTCCCTGCACTTGGCAATGTTTCTACCAAAATTTTGAAAATATGGAATTAGGTGAAGTGAAAAACACTGGTATAATGGTAAGTAGCTTTATATATAGGATAAAAAAATTAAACCGACATACTCTGAGAGTTTTAATAATGAGTTTTAATTTTAAGCACTATTTATTAAGCATAATGTAAACAAAATCTCATTTCTTTAAACAAAAATTCTCAAGAAAAAAATATTCACTGCAAAAAAAAAAAAAAAAAAAAAAAGACATTCGTTTAAGAAATCAAGTGTATTTCGCAATCCGAAATTATATTCTTTCTTTAGTATTTAATGGCTTTTTCATTTCTCTTGATGATTTCCTGCAATATTTTTGGAATTGACCTCAACAATTTTCTTACAATTTACCTTGAAAATAGTTTCCATTTTGTCTTTAATGTTTGCTTAGCACTAATTCTATTTGTGATTGAGTTTCCTGAGTTTTTTCTTCTAATATATACCACAAATTCTGAATGGAATTAATATCCGGCGATTATGGCAGTGTTTGCTTCCATTCTGCAGCAACTAAAACGTTAAGTCTATGGCCACTGGATAGACCCATGTCTTCAAAAAGTTTAAGAAGATGGGACTTCAATATATTCACACATATCTCGTGGTTCATAGTATTCTGCATCAAATATGCATCTGCAACACTATTTGCACTTATGTATTCCCAAACCTCCACGCTTCTGCCCATTATCTCCCCGTGTTTCTAACCGCCACCGGTGGCCGAAGTCGTTAAGGGCCGAACTCGTGATCGAGAGGGCCGGAATTCGAATCCTATCGAACCGTTCCCCTCACTGAGGATATTTTCCAAGTTTTTCTCAGTCCTCATAAATGACTAATGCCGGGGAGGTGCCGTAAACACAGGCCTGGAACGTTTCCTTTCTTTAAAAAAAAAAACATTTCATCTCATGTAACCAGTGTCCACCGCCTGGGATGTTAAAACGGCCTTGTTCTTCTTGCGTTGCATTATTTACCTGTTCATCTGACATAAAACAGTTAAATTTGTTCTCTCCTGTGAAAACTTCATTAATCCGTAGTCATAGGTAAAGCGTTCATTAGTTTTGGCATAGCCCGACGCTTCTTCCTATAACAAAATAAATTAGAAGACACTTACATTTTTACGGGTTGTTTCCTAAGACATACAGCTTGATATAGAACACTGTGTGCAATGCCTGCTGAAATTCTTTTCCCAAACGCTTTTGTTACATTTAAACCTATCTTAGGAGCAGTTCATTTCTTTCTGGAACTCACTACCTGTATGACGCTTTTCTCTTTCAGTTAGTACTAACGAACGCACATTCTTTAGTACATTTTAGTGTGCTTTTGTGTTCTTTAACTAATTTATATAGACATATAACCTTTTTAGTTGAAAATAAGGGTCTATTGAGATTCCTAATGCATTTGAAAAGCTTTAGTTTTCTTTTAAAGTGATTTCCTTTGCTTGTCTCATATTCACTGTTATGTCCATAACAGCTCCAGTAAAATGGAATACTGACAAATGCTTATTTTAAAGCAGCTTTTGCTTAACGAAGGAAAGTTCATGAAAGTATAAAACTTCTAAATGTTCTATTTCAACATTGTATATACATAAACGCATTCTAGAGTCACATTTTAAGTGGGTAGGGAGCATTTAGCAACTGACTGCTAGCCACAAACGAACTAACGAAGTATATCTGCCAAAAATGAATATAAAACTATCGTATCTCTGTTTTCTAAATGGAAATTGGAACTGGTATGATTAAATAGCTGGAACCGGACTGCTGTGCTCGCGAAACCGCAAAGGTATCACATTTCTTGGAGCACAAACACATGAACCATCCATCATTTATACTTACACACACAGTTTACGAATGGATACTTAGAGCTTAAAACTCAAGAACTCACATTAGCTCATGTAGGTTTAGGGGTTACTGCAGTTCTTTTGAGCATTAAAATAAAAGATTTGTACATTCTGTATCGTAATTATAAATCATGTTGGTAGTTTTGGATGAGACTATGCACTGTACTTTATACCGGCACGGGTGGCCGGGTCGTTAAGGCGCGGCTGACGTGAGCGGAAGATCTGGTGTTCGATTCCCGCCAGAACCGTCTTCCCTGACTGAGATTTTTTCCAGGTTTTCCTCAGTCCTCGTAAATGGCAAATGCCCGGGAGGTGCCCAAAACTTAGGACTGAAACGTTTCCTTCCTTAAAAAAATCATTTCCCAATACATAATTTCATCTTATGTTTCATCAATGTCACCGCCTGTGGTGTCTGAGTAGTAAAAACGGGCGTTAAACACCATTAAAAAAAGTACTTTTATGAGGATGTTTATATAAGCTCGTTAGATAGTTCACCTCATGTCTTGCATAAATTCGTAAAAACGCAAGATTAGGCTAACATTTCAGCACAATAATTTCTTGTTCACTTTTTTGTAGGGGGAGGCTGGCCTGTTGTAAAAAGATAAAACTGGCAAAACCTGGATATTTTCTTAAATGAAATACGTAGTTATTGGGACAAGAAATTTCTGTAAGCTTTGTACATAAATAAGACGTAAATTATATAAATATTAGAATTATTGTATATATGTCTTAATTCAGAGCTAAAGAATTGTACAAGAGTTTTGCGACTGTAATGTGCAATATATGTATTCTAGTTTAACTGGAATAATAAACACTACTACTGCTGCTGCTGCTACTGCTGCTGCTGCTGCTGCTACTGTTTCGAAGCAAGTGTAGCATTAAAATGATTGCTTTCACAGGGAAGGAAACCGCCACGGGTGGCCGAGGTGGTTAAGGTGCGGACTGGTGAGCGGAAGGTCTGGGGTTCGATTTTCACCAGGACCGTCCTTTCTGACTGAGGTTTTTCCAGGTTTTCCTCGGTCCCCATCATTGGCAATGCCTTGGAGGTACACAAGACTTAAGACAGTTCCTACAAAAATCCATACCTTCCAAAAGTCTACAATAACTCTAATATGTTTGGTAGTTGTATTTTTAATGTAGTTATTTTGTAAACAACGTATGGTTCAATTTGTCAGCTAGATTATCTCTTTCAATGAGAAGCTTTAGAGTGCAAAATACAAACCTGAAGACATATGCTGTCAGATGGGAAGGTGTCCACGTTTTCAACTTCTATATTTACTATACATTCAGAATTCGATAATGAGATATGGAAGTTGCCCCAAAGAGAGTTCTAGAGCTACTCCTGTACATAATTTACATGTGCTCTAGGAGCAAAAAGAGTTAATGCAACAGGACAGGTTTGAAAAACTACAACAAGGGCTAATATGTTCATTAGAATTATTATTAAAAGAATAAATTTAAAACTACCACAAATAAATGCAAAACTAGTAGAAATAAACACGAAGTTATGACAGCAAAAATGAAATGTTAGCAAGGAAACTATTGCTAAAGCCTATTAACATAAGAAAAGACTACAATAGGTTAGACACTAGACACCTGCTGATTGATCTATGTACTTTACATAGATGCGTCCGACTATGAGCGCTTTGGTATCAGGATTCCGCCGCCAATGTAAAGGAGAGAAGGTTTGCGATAAATGCGTTCTGCTGTGAAACATGGTGGAGTGTATTATGTTTTGGGGATGTTTTTATGGAAACAACGCTGGGAATGTTTCGAAAATTGAAGCAAATATGGATCAGGCATGATTATCATAAAATACTTCAGTGTCTTGCAATACTATCTAATAGGGAAAAACACACTCTTGCAGTAAGTTACATCTATAATGATACTGCATGAGGTGCATTGCATCTAAAAAAAAAAAAAAAAAAATCCCAAAGTCCTGACTGCAATTCCACAGAATTTTTATGCGACAGGTATCCAGGTAGTGTATTTAAAACGCTTACACCAAATGCCTAGAAATTGCTAGGCACTATTTAAAGTGAAAATGGATACTGTGAGGAAAATAACTTTTTTCTTGTAATAGATTAAATTCTTCTCCTTTGTTAAATTTCTGTCACAATGAACATGATTCTTTGTTGATTTATTCGTTTATTTGTACTTTATTTTTAGAAGTGTCCGGAAATTACATAAAGTACTGTAATTAATGAGCGGTAAATTAAGTTCTGAGCTTTCATGGAAAAAAACGCAATGAAGACGTTACGCGAAAAGCAAGGGGAATTGAATATTAATATGAGACTTTACATCAAGCTAGTTCTAAATTGAAAGAAATTGCATACCTAACGTTAATATGACCGTTAACGAAATAATGGAGTGGTTTGTTGGGATCCTTGCAGAATATATTACAAAAAATTCTTTAAAAATGTATTATAAGGCAGTGAAATAAATTGTTAAAGGAAAAGGAAAAGAGTGCATGGGACGAAAACGTTAAAAACTGTAATTAGTTGGAAATCGTTAGAAAACGGGCGTATAAAAGAAGGTAACAATATGGTTTGGGGCATGCGCTCCAAAAATAGCGTGGGTAGATATTACAGACCGCTTAGGAAAGTTATTACTGTGGTAATATCGACTGTGGCTTCAAATTAAATGCAAGCAACAAAGAACGGACGCGGGTAAATATCATTTTCCTAAATAAGAGAATAATTCAGTGAAATATCTTACCTATGAGAACTGTTCTCCTATAAAAGTGCAAAAACTAAAAGATATGTATATCTGTAACTATTTTCAAATATAATATTGCATGGTGCAATTATTTCTTTATTTTAAAATGTCATTTATTTTCGCACAGTTTCATTATTTCAAATTTTGCTCATATTATGAAAATATAATTTTATTCATTATAAATTTACTGTTTTATTAGTTCTGTCTGGTTACTGTCACCGGTTCTGATCCCAATGACAGAGAATAAATCCATAAAAAATACAAAATCATTTCTGGAATTTGATTGTCCATACAATTAGAAAGTTTTGGGTTCCCTGTACACTTGTTCACATACATTAAATGTGAGCCCTTTTCGACTGTTTAACGCTCCAGTGAATGCTTTATAAGGTTTCGATGAATGTGTCTGCGGTGTGCCGCTGTTGGATGGAATGGTAAGAACATTCGATACATTCACGTTATCACGCAACAGAGGTTCCATTACATCCGTAATATCGCTTTCCAAGGCCTCTGCATTCGTCTTCAAGAGATTTGTCTTTATTACAGGAAGCCAGTACTGTTGCGCAGAATTTGGGCAACGCAGATAGTATATAGTTGTACATGTGGAGTAAATGAGATAGCACTAGATTTGAGCAATTAGGAAGCGATGATATCGCCATGTGGCGTCTTATGCTCTCAGAAGCTATTCACAACTGAAGGGTTTGGCCGGAAGATCCATAAAATGTCATTTTCCAGTTAGAACTGGATTTTGTTAAGACCTAATTGAGGATTACTTGGTTATTACAAATATGATGAAGGATCAAAGATTAGAGGAAGTTTTTAAAAAATACCATTAGAGAAGAACGATCGGAGTTCATCGTTTCATGATACAGGGATGATGCGGGTAACATCAACACGGGTTGTTTCTCAGTGAATAGTTGTACCGGCATCGCAATAAGTCTTTTTATTTCAAAATACTTCATTTCGGAGTTAATGTCAATTATGGAAGGTACTGCCTGTGAAGACTATATGGCGAAGTGTATACAATCGAGGAAATGAAGAAATTTGTAGATGTTAAGTGATATAAACAAAAAGTTTCTACAAAAAAGTCATGAATTGACTCGACTGAAGAGTTTCGAAAATATCGAAGAGAAAGTTCAAGGACCTGCAGAACCTAAAAAAATATCTCAAAAGAAGCGAAGGTTCTATGACAAATTGACCACTTCAGACATTCAAGAAGATAATTATTAATGACAAAGTAATTGTGTTGTGTAATAAGTAATTAGCCTACAATACGTCAGAAACCTATTACGAAAAATGACCAATCCATTATACGTCTATATCTCATTCTACAAGTACATCATGTTGCAATCCACAGGATATCTGCCACAAGTGAAACACCTCATGAACAGTACGTTAATATCAGCTGTTGCAATAATAGGCTTACATAATACCGAAAATAAGACAATGTCCAAGTTTTGTTTATACTTTTTCGTGATCAGTGATGATATTTATTATTTTTAAAATTATTACTTTCGATATTACAACTCTTTTCCTCAGTCTGTTACATGATAGAACATTAAGGTAAAATAAAATTAATTAAAAGTAATGGCATTATACATATATACTGTAGCAGTGGGTTTTAAACTTAACATTAATTTTTCTATAATGTTTTTCATTTGGAATTTCATCGTTCTTCCAGCCAACCCTTCAACTGTGTAACTTGATTTTAAATATATTATAACATTTTAAATGGAAATCGCGAGAAGTTACCTGTGCCCATAAAGTGACTGAGTCACATTATTTCGTTTACAAGAACTTTTGGTCTTCTCTTCATCAATACCTTACTTCTTTAAACATGACACGAGTTCTTAGCACCTGCGGATATGTATTTACTTGAAATTAGGTTATTTCAGTTGAAAAGTCCCAACTATGACTGGCATTTGTCATATTTTTGAAATTACTATACAGGGCGAATCACGTAAAACTACCACTGTGCATATTTCTGATATGATAGTGGATATTGAAGAGCATTATTTTCATCGAACTCAAGTTCACATGGGGGTTCATCACACCAAGGTTTCAACAATTATTAAAAAGTGTATTTCTAGCAAAATATTTCATTTTTTCAAATGGAACAACGCCAATCGACTTCAAGAAAATAAAACTACATCAGAAAATGTCAATATGATTCTTTGCATAATTATAAGTCAAGTAGCTTACGAGATATCATCATATTTAAGGTTCGGAATTTCACACTCTTTTTAGAGCATCCCCATGGTCAATAGGCAAAAAGCAATACAATCCCGGAATGTTAGCAACAAAAGACGTATCTATTCGTTTCGTCTAAAATTTAGCGTAATTACCAACAGTATCCTGGATGATTCTAAACTTCACAGTTCTAAAATCATAACATTTTATAGGGTTGTCTGCCCCATTTAACTGCCTAGGTACTAGACTGGAAATATACAGCAAATTCCTGCCTACCGCGACAGCCAGTGTTCTTTCACATTTTAGAATTCACTCAATTTATGTGTGCAATATTTCCAGTCTCCAGCATCTAAGCATTTAAATAGGGCAGACAGCTCTTTAAAAGTTTCATACAGCTAAAACTGTTACACCCATACAGGATAAACTGACCATACTGTTAATAATTTTGTTAAATTGTAGAACAGGTATGCAATGCTTTCACCTAGAAGTCGGAGTAATGTATTGCTTTTTGCCAAATAATCGCGGGTATTCTCTAAAACGAGTCTGAAAGTCCGAGCCCTGCATATGAGGATATTTCGTAAACTACTTGGCCTATAATCGTGCAAAAAACCATTTACATTCTAATCGCATTTAGTTTTATTTTCTTGAAGTCGATAGATGTTGTTCCATTTGAAAAAAATAGATTTGTGCTAGAAATGCCCTTTCAATAAATGTTGCAATCATTTATGGACTACGTTGATGAACCATTGTCTAAACTTCAATTCGGTGAAACCAGCGCATCAATTGCACCTTTCGTTTCGAAAATGTTTGTGGTTGAGTTTTAAATGATTTAGCCTGAGTAAGTGGGATCCAATTAATCGGCACTTAAGTTTCTTATAAAAATTACGTATAAAATAGTTTGCTCACTCTCATTAGAGTTAGCCTTAGAGTTGAACAATTTCGTTGTTACGTTCTTAGAAGTAAGGTCCTTTAAGAAACCGTATACTCTAATATAACATTGCATCCCTATTTTTGTACAAATTATTTTCGTTGTGTTATTTCGATATCCTCAACATTGGGTGAGGGACACTAAGGCAAAGTTGCTCTAGAAGTACACTCCTGGAAGAAAACTTACCGATATGCATAGCGATCTGCACATTGACTTGATTCGTCTATGCAAATCAACCCCAGATACGTGGTCAAAGACTGGAAATAGAACAAATAGAAGTTGGAAGCGTTTTCTAGAAACCTTGTCCCTCTACTTCCCCTCAAAAGTGTTGGATACAAAAGGCAGTTTCCATATCCGTCAGTATTACAGTTTGAAAAATGTGGACATTGCATTATTCCAGGAAGTACTTAGCGGGTCACTTGGGATTTCAAGTAAAAAGGCATCAAGACGGTGGGCGAAATATCAAGAGAGGATATGTATAACTAAAATGCATAGTAACATGTGGCTAAAGGAATCAACCATAGCAAGCTACCTTTTAGTTTGAGACAGCATGAAGCTTCCCATTCCACACTTTATGAATGCCCGTGGCTCAGACGAGATACCCTGCCTCGTCAAAGACTTTCATGCTGGAATTGTGGCTAGAAGAGCAGCCAAAGTTACCGTTAACCGAAGAACAGCGAGTTGGTCGTGTGGCATTTTCCGATATTTATTATGACTATCTATAGATTTATGGAACATTTCCTAATGAGGGGTTCGCTAATTGTGTAGTTCAGAACTGTTGCAAGTTCTCAAAGAATGATGTCGTCCTTACACAATGCAGCTTTGGGGTGGATATCGGCTCTTCTTTGGAAACTGATAATTATCTGATCGGTTCTCAAGTTTTCATCATGATTCTGCCACCAGATAGCGCGGGAAAATTTCAATATAACTGCTTTCAATGTAAAAGACGTCTTACACCGCAGGAACAGTTTTGCCAACACAATGATGACATGCAGAGGGGGGTTTCCATGGTGCGTAAAATTCGCATTTAAATCTCGTGGGAAATTTGTGGCCTGAGGAACAAAGAGGGAAAAATCAACATCTTCACAGACCAGCAATACAACAGCTATCAAAACTCGTTTTAGATGCCCGGGATGATGTAACTCCAAAGCTTGTTTACTTCATGCGGAGACGAATGAACACAGTGATACAGGCATATGGTTTATGGACTGTGTGCTAGGGTCTATTTTTTTATTTTCCTTCATTATGTTTTATTATTAATAAGAAATAACCTTAATGTTTTTGATTGACTATTATTTTAAATTTAGGGATAACTGAATTTTGGAAAGGCATTTAGAAGTATTTATGTTATCCAATTATACAATGGTAAAATAAATGAATATGGGGTGAAAGGGGTTAGGGTATTCTCCTTTCAAGGAGTAGTTCTGCGAGATATTCAAGTAAACCATTTTATTGCTGTTTTTCTCTATAAAGGACCGGACAAGAATTAGGGGATGATTATTACTCTTTCTGTTAGTTGAGTGACGGAAATAAGAAATTGTAACTAAATTTTCTCCTACTATTCTAGTTATTTCTCAAAATTATGTTAAAGAGTACAGTAAGTTGCCAGAAAACATTGTGACAAAGTGGTGAATGGTGTTCTTGCGCTGTGTAAACGTGTGCGAGGTCTCACGATATATAAATATTAAGTCGCCCGGCCAACTTGTGTCCCATTATCCGGATTACATTTCAATGGTTTTTTAACAACGGAGCGCTCAATAACGGGGAAGAGACTTGGACTTAGGGCACAAGTTAAGAACTTCGTGTGCCTGGACTTACTTTTGCAATAAATGGACAGTGGAGAAGCACATGGACACGGTGAAATACAAAGCGGGATTGAAGGCCACGAAGACACTTCGGATATGGAGCAGAATTCCAGATCTTTCGGTAGATCTACTGGAAAACGTTTACGGGATTCTTTTTATTTATGAACAGTCTTTAACATCTCAGGTGATCATTGTTACGGGACTCTGGCCACATTCACGATGACATGATATACTGCGTGGAAATTTGCGGAACGGAGAATCTAGATCAGGTAAGAGAGCGTTTTTTAAAACGGATTTTGGGTGTTGAGGATTACGGCGAACTGCGGAATTAAAAGGGAATTTGAGGCTCATAGTGAGACAATAGAATGTAAAATTAGAGAGGTGAAATATTGGATGGAAATTATTCTGGAATATCAATCTTTAATTAGGGCAATCTACTTCAAAGAACAGCTTAGATTGGGTGAGAACAAGAGGTGAGCCTCCAAAGTGAGACAGGCGTTGGAAACCATTGATTTCAGCTATTTGGAAAGCGGGAGGAAAGTGAGGACCGCCTGAAGGATGTAGACGAACAGCATACAATCGCGCAATGTGGGGAGGTCTAATCGAGGTTAAAATCTGAGTGGGGGATGCGGTAGTAATCAAAGTATGAGCCAAATTCATTAAACACGGTCTCGTTTGACTTGGGGCATGGTGATAGATCAGCACCTCTGATCAAAGTGATCTTTATGTAGATAGGAGGAATCGTGATCACACATCCTGGCGAACTGTAGCAGTACTGAAGCACGGAGAAAGAAGTACCTGCCGTGTTCCTATGCTGATTCTAACAGAGATTATTATCACACTGGTATTTAAAAGTTATCACGTTACTATTTAAATTCCCTTGTGTGGGTGAACACAGGAAAATTCGGGCCACATGGAATTGGCTGAAGAATTTCTTATATACAAGCTAGGAAGAGGCTGAATATGTGCAGGGGCGAGGTGGATAAAGAAAGCAGGGCGTCCGACTTACGCTGCAGGGAGCGTTTGGACTATTGCAAAGTAAAAACATATCGCAAAGCGTAATATTAATTTTCTTATGTTGCATTTTTTTTTCCGGTTTTGACTTTATAAAATGCTCTCTACAGAAACATTATATTCCAATTTATCTGAAAAAATGTACTGTACATTTATAACACGAGTTTGTCCACAAGCCCTTAACTTTTTATGTAAACTATTGTATAGAATTAAAATTAAACAAAAATAATATATTTTCAAACTTATGTCTAAATGTATGTGACGAATTATTTTTATATTTTAAAATGCATTATATCATTTTTTCTTGTAAGCAGTCTAAACTAACAAAAAGATAAGCATAAAAAGAACACGAAACTTTTCTGCAAGGAACATTTTTGCCACGCCTACACATGTAAATATAGAACATCGTTTGAATTAATCCGGTGACTTTTATGAGTGTTGTCATATCTAAGTTCTGCATCAAATGCTTTATTGAACAATATTATTAGATAGTTCTCATTATTACACATAATTAGTTGTTACAATTATCATTGAGCCTAAAGAAACACACTGCATGCTATCTGTGAAATATGGACTTATCACACACCTTCTACAACAATATGAATATTTGTATATATTTTTATGAATAACCTCCTCATGTGCTCACGAGTTTGAGTTTTTTCACATATTCCGGGTTAGTAATAAATTATTATAGGCTGTTTGCATTTATGTTGAAACAGGTATACGCAATATTCTTCATTTTTTAAAAGTTTGACACATTACCTTAATAGGCGATGCCAACTACAATTAATTAAAAATAAGAAGATACAGATGAATCTGGACCTTTGCGACAAATTCGGAGAAGTGATACATCTCACAATATTAAGCAACCTATGTCTCTGAAAATCGTTAAGAAGTGATCCAACAGTTGGTTTATGTTTGTGTGTACTGGTCCCAATGTAAAACCACGCTATGTCGCCCTGTCCTCGCCGGGTATCTCTGTGTGCAATCAAATAAAAGCATCCATTGAGAATGGAGGTCTATCTTTTACCTGAGCTGATCGACATGAAATGCCCCTAGGTTATTTCTTTGGGAAAATGTGCACAGTGTCGCATACATGACACAAGAAAGACCCGAAATAGTTGGGCGAATATTCGCTGCTTTTCCTAAAATGCGACACAGATCTGAAATGTTTGTTAGAGACCGACAGGCAGTGCTACGACGGTGTAATGAATGTAATCCCGTTCAGAGCACACACTTTGAACATCTTCTGTAATCCGTCCTAAGGATATTTGCAGAAGATATTAAAAAAATGTTACAATTGTTAAATGTCCTTAACACCTGTTTCCTTCAATGATGTACGAGTATGGCCCCTAAACAGAGCATCAGAGAATATAGGTCGTTTACCAATATATTTTCCATATTGTGAGACTTGTCTCTACTCTCACAGAGATCATGATTTACCCTGCATAGCAGCGATACAAGTTTAATTTAGAACGTTAAAAAATAACATTAATAAAGCTGTATCTATAAAGAATTTAAATTCTTACATTTAAATTGCTAGGTGCAAAATTTAATCTACGATCTTGTGTCTGCCCACAATATTATATAATAGATAGATACGTATGTATTGTCATTTTACTATGCATAGTACAGATAGACTCGTCAAAATCTTTTTTTAAACATTCAGTTATATTTTAAATATTGTCTTAACAGTTTTTAAAGTACTGAACTGTGCCATATTTAACATTTTGTACGCAGTTTAACTATTCTACCTCTAAGAGCCATTCGGAAAATTTAACAGTATTATAATTGCAAATATGTATTATGTTGATTCGTAAACTAATTGTGTAATTCTCTATTTAGGATAAATATTTCTGGTTGGTAGTCAGAAGTTCGCTCATCTATGTAGCAAGTAGTAAGGAAAGCTAGGAAAAAGATAGGAATAAACCACCGAATGGTTAGGACGTGTCACACCTTTACCCCAGCCTAGAAGTATGCAAAGCTGAACTTGATATTTTAAAATCAGGTATGCAGAAATTGTTAACAGAATTTGATAACCTCAAAGAATGTAACAGACTTCATAATTCCAAAGAATGTGACACAAGAGTAGTTATGACTTAACAATATTCCTATAAACTTCATTACCTAGCGATTCGTAATGTTCTGTTATGTGAAACCATAGAATTACGTCTTCCTGATGTCACTTATTTAAATTTGTAAGCAAAGGAGCAGTTTCGTGACATCTTATTGGCACCTGGCAACGGTTTTTTCATCAAGTAATGCGTTTTCGCCGGAGTACGTTGTATCATAACTTTTTTTTGCCGGATTTTGATTTTGATTAGATTGTTTACATCTACATTTAACACACTTTTCTTCTGTTTGATGTGTCCTGCCTGTTTGATAACCTATTTCAAACTAACTCTTTCCTAACATCCCCATGAATTACTGCATAGGTAGGGAATTTCCAACCATTACTCAGATTTAAACATAAGGCTTGCTTCTGGAACTTTCTGAGAACCAACCAGCACTAATTGTCGTTTTTCTTGGCGGACATTCTTTCCGCAAATAATTATGAACACAATACAATAATCTAAATAATGCGTATGCCATAATATGCTGTGCATTTCTTCTGTCAGTATTGATTATTTGTACAAGAGCTTTGAGAAATGCGTCAGGTGGGAAAAACAAGCTTCAGATTTTTATGGTAGAATTAAAATGGATGAAATTGAAAATTAATATTTCGAAAAAATATTAAAAATTATTAAAATTTCAAAAAAAGTAAATAAAAAACCACAGCTTAATCAATTTTCTATAAAAGAACCACTATCTGTCTTTCTGCAATCGACAATTCCAATTCAATCGGCAAAGCGCTTACAAACACTTGTCTTTATTTGCACACATTTACAAATTCATAACTTTAAAAATATAGATTCTATTTCGAAAAGATTGAGTCCAAAACTGATGTATTTGCAAGTAGAATCATGGAAAAATTATATTAAATCTGCGAGATTGCTATTCATTTCGTGCGTTATTTAACATGAAATTGCTTGTGATATAAATGGGTTATATATAAACGAAGCTTTACTAATATATCCCTTGATAGAATTGCTTAAGCCCTGGATTAAACCAAGCAGGGCTGCGCTCTATTTCTTTTGGTTCAAGCTGCTTAAGGGAAGCATTTTCGTGCTCTTCCTTCACTTTACAAAGGAAATTCTCAATCGAGTTTCATAAAAAAACACCGTTATTCATATTAGCATATTTGCCGTTCGCATGACTCTCTTAATTCCGCTTTGTACTGCATCAAAATAGCTTATTTGAAGGTTTCTCAGGTCTAGACCTCATTCAAATGGATAACAGATTCCTTTAGGCAACGCCATAATCCGATTTCCGTATACGAGCCGCAAATTACTTTGAGAGGGGCTATTCTAGCAAATATGTTCTTACCACCCTCCATTTATTCGACTTGAGATTGTTTTCTTTAAAAAAAAGAACAAAGGAATTCAAAACATTAATAACAATATTAGTTAGCTTTCAGCTTAGAAGGGTTTGTGTGTTTTAAAAAACACATTTTATTTTTATCGTGAAATTTATCATCCTTAAAGGAATGCAAATTTATTCTGACCTAACAACCTCTAAACTGAAAGAATTATGGATGTGGTACTTGGGTAAAAGCAATTTAAAAATCACTGAATGTTATTTCGTACTAAAATTATTTTCACAAATGCAAACTCTATAAAGTTAGACTGATTATTTATGGTGCTGGAGTTGTTATCAGCTGCTGTAACGATATACTATAATTAGAACGTATTTTCAAATTGAAAAATATACACAAACATGTAATCAAATCTGCTTAAATATGCATAAATATGTAATTAAGCAATTATAACATGTTATTGTTTTATTAGCAAAAAAGTTATATGTGTTAGAAAATATATTTCCTTTTTAATTTTCTTTAATTTACAGTTAGTTAGACTGAAAAATCTTATACCTGTAATTAAAAAATAATTAGCAATTAGCTCATTATTTCTGCTACAAATATTAAATTGCAATTAATTTTAGAACAATGGGAACAAATACATAAATACTAAGAGACAAATGTTCCTTAATTAAGGCTTTATTACATTGGAAGGTAGTGCCCAAGAACTTTTTATAATTCTGGAGTTATGCACTGTATTTTGTCTAACATTACAGAAAGATCACTCAAGTCATGCCGGTGCGTATTTAGACAGAAAGACCGTCCATCAATAATATTCTCCAGAGTTCTCAGTTTTAAAATCATATGAGCAACACAAAGTATGAGATTTGAAGTATGCGGAGTTCTTATTCGATACATGTTGCATTTTTGTGGAAACCACATTATCTGGTACAGCATTACCTTCTAAAATGTATTATTTCCGTGGGTTTTTGAAGAGGATAGCTACGGTCTCCAGTATCTTATTGCTGTCCATCTACTGAAATGACATATGAATTCAGATCTATTGAATACCGCCTCTGTCTCTACCATTCGTTGCGGCGCATGTGTCAGGCAAGTAAAATGTACTAAGTTTACAGAACATGCATTATGTGATTTCGCTGCTTTTAAACATTAAGCAGCTACATGTGTGTGCAACAGCAGGTTCCTCTTCTGTGTTATTATTCGGCTCTAGCACATTAAGACCTTCGTTAATAAATCTTGCAAATGTTGAACAATTTGTTTCCTCCAAAGTTTAAACCTAATAGGGTTTAGATACAACCTCATAATCTGATATGCGATGAAATGGTTTAAGGTGTCTTGTTATCTCACCATCAACGATCTATATATAAGAATCTTCTATGTCATCTCTAAGATGACGATCTAATGGCAAACCAAATAATTTTTCCTCATAGTTGATTTATCTGGAATATTGAGGCTGGAATATTTTTCTGTAAGAAATATTTAAATTTAGCAGCCTGAAGTTTATGTAAAGGTATGTTTGGATTATGTAAGCTGGCTAAGTAGCAACTGTGTCTTTGAAGAAATTCCTTCCCCATTTATAATATGCAAACTTCTTCGTTAATATTGTTTAAGTTGAGATTTTATCGCACACCAGATGCGTTTGTTACTATTTCGGCTGAATGATGTTTTGCCATCTGTTGTGAAAGCAATGTCAACTATATTGGGTGATCAAATTTATTCGGGCTTTACCATGAGTCAATTTTGTGCTCTTGGGTCTAGAGAAGTTTCGCCGATCGATATTTCCTCTTTTATTTCGTATCTTTTGTGAGTATAGTGACGACAATTGGTATTTAATTTGGTTGGTTACCACGTGCCTTGTCCAAACGCACGAAGTATTATTACTTTGAGTGGCGCGAGCACTTTGTCTCTTCTTTCTGAGCTCGCACAATGGTCGTAGGTAAGAAGTTCCCATGGTGAATGAATGCAACTATTTCGAACAACCTTTAGAAATTGAAATGGAAACTTTTTTCCTACCAGAAGGACCCAGGTATGGCTTTATTCTGTAATTTGTTTGTTTTATTTGAAAGGTAAATTGTATATAGAGTTTTTATTAAATTTTAGGCTAATGTTATAATATATTGTCAATGTCATCATGGGGCTGGGCTGGGATAAAGAATTGTTACTGAAGAGTTTTCAGAATGCAGAATTGCCTGTTATTTATTTAATGTTATCGTAAAGGATCGCCTGCTAATAAGAGAAAGCACATTGCAAGACAGTAGGGTATTTTTTTTTTGTCTTTTTATTGCGAAAGCGTTGCTCCTTGCGCAAAAGAAACATTTTAAATGTTTTAAAAGTTTCTAAGAGTTTATTGTCAATATTTTTAGTCCTTATTTAACTTTGTATTGCAATACTTAATTGCTTCATGTGCAATACACAAACTTAATTTGTTCAGCTTGTCGCAATATACGATATTTCCTTCAAGTTGATTAGTGGTTTTCGATAAACTTGGTTAATGTTGCTAAACCCCTACCGTGGTTTAACAAACACACAGCGCAGTAAATATAACCACAATAATTAATTTCTTCTTCAGCTGCTCTTTCTATAAGCTGATAATCTTAAAATCTCCTTAAGGTTGTCACAAACCTCAAATCTCTAAATGCTACAGATTAGTTTGAAAGGATGAAGTAATTACTATTCAGCGCACCGTGTCTTGCAGGGCATCGGCTTCTAGAGTATGATACTCTGCAACCTAGTGAATAGTTAACGAACTAACAGGACCGCATTTTGTACACAAAGAGACATGGAAATATGACATGGCAACAGTATCTGTCTCTCTCCCTCTCTTTCCTTCTCCGCGGCGCACTCCCTCCCTCCATGGCGAATTCTGGGAACTAGATCAATTTATTATACTGATAGAAACTCGCTCCGCAATAGTGGCGTCATTCATACAAAATGACTTGCGCTAAAGTCCGAATAAATTTGATCACCCAGATCGTTCTTCCAGCTAGGACGATAATGAAGATGCGACTGGTGTCATGGGTAACAGTGTTCAGTATTCTAATAAGAACAATAAAGAAAAGCATTTGTAATGGTGTCATTGGTGGCGATAAGATCCTGTAATTTCGCTTTGAATGTAACGACAGTGAGTAATGTAAAAATGGTAAAACATGTAAAATTGTGTAAAATATGTAATACTGCACCAAATGTTTACAAAAATGTAAAACCAAATTTATGTAAAACATTCTACCTTGTGTATTTCGCTAACCTCTGCCTTTTGTTTGTGCATAAATACACAGCATTAAAATGTGTAATTAACTGAGCTCTAAATATAAATGTTTCCCGGAGGAGTAATGGTAACCATATTTGCCTCGTAAACTCCAGATCGCGGGTTCGATCCCGGTCAGAATCAATGGATTTTTACGGGCCTAAATATCCTAAGTGTGGTTCCTTCGGAAAGGAAATAAAGCCCTGGGTCCCGTGTCGTAGATTTACTGCACGATAAAGAACTTCAAACCTGAAAAAAGAGGCCTCTGAGCAAATTTGTCGGCCGTTTCACGTCCTGAATAGAATGGGACGCTTTTGATCTGAGATGTTAAAGAGAGCTCGTGGAGGGGAGGAAAAAAAAAACTAATTATAACGAGAAAAAGAGGTGTGAATGAAAAAATAGACATGTTTTTAAAGAAAGGTTCGTACGCATAAAATCTACCGAAATTGCTCAAGGAGAGAATATAACGGCAACATACCAGTGCAAGTAATAAAAGAATACAACAAATTGCTTTCAACATTTTAACTAACCCGAGAATCTAATATGACAGATGAGATAATCTGCTCGTTAGACTTACTTATAAGGAGCATAACATTCTGCAAGCATCTCTTTACGCGCGTGTATTGTCTACACCATTGTTAGGACTTTGAATGTCTGCTTGTTAACATTGATCTAGGTTCCATTGGAATTTGACAACCTGCTTGAGTAACATTTTTAAAAAGTTTCAGATCACCTGAAAAGCGAAACACATGTAAGCTGTGATGGATTCCGACATATTTTCGCAACATTAATAACATTCACTTAGCGTTACAATGGAGTGAACGGCTTAAAAATAAGACAGTTTGGAGGAAAAACCTTTATTGCCTGATAAACATTTTAACTGGTTTAACATGATAATTGACATGTGTGCAGTTTACAGGTTAAGACTTACCGTTAATGGTTTTTAAACAAGGGCCATAATTTGTTGTTCTGATATTTATTACAGCAGCTTTATTAAAACCATTAGTGGTAATATAAGTCGGCACATTATTGTGTTGTGGTATAGCTGGCGTTACAAATCGTAGTAGGCAGACTAAACAAAAAGTAAATATTTTCACTTGTTTCCTACAGCAACAATTTCAGTAAACGGGGAATAACAGAAAGCTGATGAAGAAATATAATATTCTAAGTATATGGAAATTGTTCTTTCACATTAGCCATGTGCAAGACTCTTGTTGGGAAGGAAGAATCAGACTTGAAAATTTCGGGTCATTACCAAGGCTCGAACCAAGGATCTTCAAACTTCGGGCGCCGTGCCGACGCTCTAACAAACTGAGCTTACCGTGTCTTCCTTCAAGCTCGGAACTACCAACCTCACTCATCTGATCTTATATACATCGTAGACCTCTTTAATGTTTCTCTACTCTAAGAGATTTATTTCTTATTAGCGACTCATAATGCTACGGGTACTTTTGAACCAAGGTTTTTAGTTTAACCACCTTATGTGCAGGGGTTAAATAGTAAAATATAATAATTCCTCCACACTAGCCGTATTTGGGGCACTAGTTAGAAGAAGAAAAAAAGACTTGAAACATTTCTTATAGTAGAGAACACTTAGGAAGGCCTTCGGGGTATAAAGAATCAAATGAGAAAGGATCGTGGTTCCGTGCTTGGATAAGGACACGGTAGCTCATTTAGAGCAACGAAACTTAAGTTCGAAGAGCCGTGGTTCGAATCCCTGCCGTAACCTGAAATTTTCACGTTTGATCTTCCTTTTCAATTCTTTAACTGATAAAACTGCCTGGTAAAGATGTTGGGACAAAAATTGATTATTGATTTTGTGCATAATTTGAAAACACATAGTTCGCAGATTATGGCTATATATACTTTATGCATGTTTGGGACATTTAAATGAATTTAAACGACAATTAAATATGACCGCTATGCTGTTACACAACACCCACATTTATCTACTGCCATTTGCCGTAACCTGCATATGTTTAAATTTAGGCGCACTTTTCTATATAAAAAAAGTTCTTTTTGTGCACGTGTAAACTGCTCTATATTGTTGGAGAAAGTTTTTAACTTATGTATGAATGAAATTTCTGAAAATATCAATAATGATTTGAAAATTCCATAAGATAATTCTGCATGCAAATATTTTTTTAAAATTATACTATTGCTTTAAATTACAAGCTCTTTCACCAGCAATGTTAAGTAACATATTTGCAAACTGAGTTAAATATTTGAGCAAGCTGAGATTAATAAGTTTGTGAGAAAAGCGCATCTAATTTTGTTAAAATAATTAGAAAATAGTAACAAGTAAGTTTATCCAACGTATAACATTTTTTATAATTTAAAAAATATTGCTTAATAAGTGAAATATGTTTCATTTGAATTGAGAGTATAGCTTTATTAGAAAACCTAATTTGTACTCGTATTTTGTTGAGGTCAGTATAAAAATTGCCACTATGTCTCTACAAAACGTTCTTAAAGAATTTTAAACAATACAAGAAATAAAAGTATTGTATAAATTCAGGCTATACATGTGCCTCACAATAAAAAAACAAAACAAACAAACAAACAAAAACTTGTTTCAAATACAATACTTGGAATATAAAGCAATTATTTAATGAAAAATGTATAATAAATTAAACCGACTTAAAAATATTGCTGTGAAATAAAAATAATAGTTCTTTACTTTTAAATTTACAAATTGATTTAGAGAAAATTTTGAAACACGGAGCTATTTATTAAATATTTAGAAACACGCTTTGTGCACGCCAGAAATATACATTAAATAAAAAGAACTGGTCAACGAATGACAATTTCAAGACTAAAGATGTATTTACAAAGGCTTTGGAATTTGTTAATATGCCCCTCTTCCCAATGAAGATATAACAAAAGTACACTACCTCAAATGCTCTGTATGATCTGGGTATTTAGAACTAAGAGTAAATAAATTGATTTACTTCTAGTCTTTGATGCAATGAAAGCAAAACTAAGATATGCAATGACGCAGAAGAAATCATTACAGCATCTCAAATTAACATTCAAATGGTAATGGTGTACAGTTCACCAAGAAATGAAAAGCTTCATTCTTTGACTTTGATAAATATATACGTATTTTTAGCTACGGCGAGATTGCCGAAATCACAGGATTTGTGTCAGCATTGGGGTCAGCTAACAGAATGCTACTTCAACAACTGGAATAACAGAATGCCCTTAAACTTAATCTTGTAAGCCTAGAAATATGTCGGATTTCTGTGATGTCCAACATGCAACTAAATCGTTGAGATATTACATTACTTAGATACTGGAATAAAACATGGGGTTGAAAAAGTATGAAGAAAATATAATTAGAGAACTATTTTATTTTTTCATAAAACAAGCAACAGATTAATGAAAACATAGAAGTAGACGAGAAAAAATTTAGAATCACTCTCTAAAACACCAGTTGAAGCAATTAGCACTGAAATCTGTTTGAATATGCTTTACAATTTGAAATTGGGCATGTAAACTGGAATTCAAGAGTCAAGTTCGATCCTACTAAATTGAGAATGGAATTGATTCAATAAGGATTGAGATGCATGTAAAAGGGAATCATGCTGATATCGAATTGAGTATATTAATGTACGGTAACGTTAATCATTTTTATCACACAAATCGATCCTCATTTCATATTTAACAACGAAAAATGCATGGGTATTGTAGAATTCTATTTATACTGTATCTATTTTATCTTTCGAAAGATTACTTCTTGAGTCAATAATTAATTCTTTGTTTAAATAGGTTATCCGGTAGGTGATCCAAAATAAAAATAAAGACAAATTAACCAATATGAAAACTTACGTAGAAATCTGTAACAGGTTTCAATAAGAACTGAAAACATCACGTAATCAGGGATCGAATTTTGTCGGGAATTCTGCCCGACATGTAAAAGTCGTATCTCAATTTTCTTTTCTCTGCAAAAACTGACAAATTTATATATAAAGAAAAAATAAGAAAGAAAGAAAAGAAACTGGAAAACATTGTATTGAAATTAATTTAAAACTAATCTAGTTAGATTATCTTGAAATACTTTTGAAAATAATTCAGTACAGGTAACTTTCCATTATTTCACATATGGCAGTGTATAAGACATATTAAAGTATTACATATAGCATATGGCTAATGCCATAATAATTTTGTGTAACAATGTTAAAACAGGAATATTTGTTTTATAATATTATTTTATGTGCTTTGAATATTTAAACTGATGTGATTAATTTGTCGCAGTAGTAACCTAATTTCTTCTGTTTATATCTCAATGTTTGAAATGAATTTGATTGATTGCTTTTATATATGGACGCTTTTTAACATCTCATGTCATCAGCGTCCCATTCAACTCAGGGCGTGAAACGGCCGACAAATTTTGCTCAGAGGCCTCTCTTTCAGGCTTGAGGTTCTTTTTCGTACCGTAAATGTACGACACGGGACCCACGGCTTTACTTCCCTTCCGAAAGAAGGAAGCCATACTTAGGATTTTTACGCCCGAAAAATTCATCGGTCCTGGCCGGGTTCGAACCCGCGATCTTGGGTATAGGAGGCAAGTATGGTAATCACTACACCACCAGGACCGACGTTTCAAATGAAGGAAAAAAAGTAAAATAGTTTATGAATTAGCTTTTTCTGCCGAAATATTTTTCAAACCTACATACAGAAAGAAATGGCGTTACTATGTTTGTAAACCTGCATGAAAATGTTTGTATACAGAGAAGACTCTGTTTAATTTCCGCCTTGGATCAGCACAATGCTCTAAATATCGAGGTTAAGCTTGTAAAACAAAGTACAGGAAGGGTCAGAAAGTTGCTCATCATAACAACCAACCTAAAGGCGACTGCGCATCCTATAAATACAACTGAACCACCTTACGTACTTACACAATGGGGTAGTCAGTATTACGAAACGAGTGCGGTGGCTCAAGAGGTATTGCTTTAAATTCGCATTCGCATTCGGGATGTCCCGGGTTCGAATTTCCTGAAGCCGTCCATCTTGTCCAGGTTTCCCCTGGTTGCTTAGGTGAATTCTGGCATGGAACTTTCCAATCTACTAGTTCTGTTCTCTCATTGCATTCCTTTGGTTCTGTTGTAGAATCAAAAATGTAAAGCAAACAAGGTGAGGTGTTGCGCATTGATTTGCGCTTTGGAAAGTTTCTGTACCGGCATTTCGTATGGAAACTGCCCTTCTGAGGGGCTCGGAAGCTCTATCTGGAAACTGCTTCACCACTCCGTGGTCTCCCTCACTGCACTCTTTCCTCCAAGAGGTGCCTCTTTTGGGAGCTAGGCAAGAAAGGACAGCCCTTGAGCACCGAAAATTCCTCTTCTGTGCATTCCAGTATTACAAATAGTTTCGGTCTCCCAGACACCATAAATTAATTTCATTTCCCAAGCATTGAGACTTGAGTCTGCTATTGGTGAGCACACTGAGTGAAGGCTTGGCAGAGAAGTAAACTGGTTTGTTTTATTGTCTCCAAGTTGTGAAATGCTGCCTTGGCATTATGCCTAACACAAAAATCAGCTTCTCTCAAATCTTCAAAGACTCGCATCGTACGCGTTGTATATATCTGTCCCTAGATGACGCCTGACAATGGCATCATTTCTCAGCTACACTTGAACTTAGCACATTTCACAATGACATTTCATCCCATTAAGAACAGAAGAAGCTTGTTCGCCTATATCCTCACCTTTATGTTATTCATTGGTTATGAGAAAATTGAACCAGCGTTTTTCAATTTTCAAGTGGGGACTACTTTTTTCTATCTAATAGAACCTTGGGATGACATGCCTTGTATTTTGATCATCCCGAAATCTGGACTTATCCCATATCAAGACGTTGATTCACAAAAGGGAAGCAGCAAATGTGGAGAGTTTGTTGCAAGTTTACTTACAGCAATACAACTCGGTATGGATGCATTGTCTGCGTCGGAGGAGGATACTTTCGGTACTTGAGCCTTACTGGCCCTTCGTGCCTACGCCTCAAGGGACATTTATAGCAGGGAAGGATGAGATGCGGAAGACATCGGGGGGCTAGGATTACGCGCGGTGACTGCATTGATGCAAATGGGGCCTCTTAACATAATTCCAGATAGAACATGCCGACGCCGATAGAGCTCCCTCTTGAGTTGTTCGAACCCCGCACGATTCCATTCCAGACGCTGAGACAGAAAACTTTCCAAAGCGCAAGCCACTATCACACCGCGCCCTGACACTTTCGACTCTCTAACAGAACTAACGGAATGAAATGACATGAATTGGGAGAGTGGAAAACTGTGGATTGTAAATATCCATTTCAGCATTCGTCAAAGTTACCAGGAGGAACCACGAAAAACTCCAAGGTCAGGATGGCCGGCTCAACTGGAATTGAACCCAGACCTTCCGAATACGAGTGTCAAGCGTCATCACCTGAGCTATCCCGCTCGGTATAATTCTTTTATATATTCTTAAAACAATATTGACACCATATTTTATTATAATTTTATACCTTCCTTTAGTTATACCCTATGAATTTGTTTCGCTGGTAAATTGAATGAGTTCATTAAATGTGTATGTATCCAGTCAATTATTAACAATTTTATTTTTATTGTGGGTAGTTTTACGAGAGGAAACGTGAAAATTAACACAAAGATAATTATTATAATCTCAAAAGTCAATGAGAGAAAATAATTATCTTGCAGATGCAACTATATACTTGATTTGCTGCAGCTAATAACAGTAACAATGCAATTCCAAATTCAGAGGTTATCATTGCGCTACCTTATTTTATTTTACTGCAATAGTGAGATAATAATTTTTCGTTCATCGTAAGATGGAAAAGGATTTCTCTTTGAGTGTAAATAAGGCCCGCTAACAGAAATATCACTTATCGCACTATCTTAATTACTATAGCAATAGAGGCCTATTAAGAAAACTTTATTCATTTTTTTCCGTAAATGAAAAATGAGCCTCTCACGTGTTGAACGGCTCTTTCCATTAAATGACAATTGCAGAAAAATGAAAATGCTATTCACTAAGGCTCATTAATTTCAGGGCACTCTTTATTTATATTAAATCTACATTTAAGTCAATTAAGATGCATAATTATACGGATGAATATGATTAATAAATAATTAAATTCATGATATTTTAAAATGTCATTCAACCCTTGTTATTTTTATAAAAGAGTGACATTTTGTGTTAGAGAAACAAACTATGGACATCTGCCACTGTTCGTTTCATTAGCTGGGTCTAACGTGCATTTCAGGCTAAGTAGCTTAGACACCGGAACTTGCCTGCTATCAACCATATAATGTGCACAAAGGTCAGTAAATCAAGCAGTAGCAGTTCAAGTTGTTCGTGGTGTTTATAGTGATTGCAATGGCTTCAAGTGTGTAAATATTGCATTGAGGCAGATACATTTGTTAATCGACAAACTTCTAAAGAATGTGGGGGAGAGATATAAATACATCCTTGCCCGCCACACAAATACAGAGCGTAACTTAATTTACCGTGACCAGGATATCCTTGCAAAACTATAAAACGCGAAGATAAATTATTTACCTTGCACCACAAATACGTGCAAAACTAGCAGAAATGAAGAAGGAGCTGATATGAAGGAATAGGTGGTAGTAAGAAAACCATCGCTAAGGGCTATTAACACGAAAAAGACACGCTAAGGGGCTTGGCGACATCAAAATCAGACATTTGCTGATTGGTCTAAAGTACTTTTTCACAGATTATCTAAATATAAGCGTTTTGATACCATGAGGAGAATAATGTATGTTCGCCAATGTAAAGGACAGGTTTCCATTGTCAGTCCTGATGGTGTTGTGGTAACCATACTTGCCTTCTAAACCCAAGGTCGCGGGTTCAACCCCGGCCAGGATCGATGGAATTTTTCGGGCGTAAAAATCGTAAGTATGGCTTCCTTCGGAAGGAAAGTAAAGCCGTGGGTCCCGTATCGTACATTTACGGCCCGATAAAGAACCTCAAGCCTGAAAGAAGAGGCCTCTGAGCAAAATTTGTCGGCCGTTTCACGCCCTAAATAGAATGGGACGCTGATGGCCTGAGATTTTTTTTTGATTGATTTATTTACGGACGCTCTTTAACATCCCAGGTCATCAGCGTCCCATTCAACTCAGGGCGTGAAACGGCCGACAAATTTTGCTCAGAGGCCTCTTTTTCAGGCTTGAGGTTCTTTTTCGTGCCGTAAATGTACGACACGGGATCCACGGCTTTACTTCCCTTCCGAAGGAAGCCATACCTGATGACCTGAGATGTTAAGGAACACCCGCAAATAAACAAATAAAAAAAAGTTTTCCCATCATGGTGTCATGCTAACAGTTAAACATGATGGAGTGTCTATTATGTTCTGAGGATGGTTTTCTATGAAAAAAAGTTGGGATATTTGAAAATTGAAGGAAAGATGGATCAGAAATAATATCATAAATGTCTGTAGTGTCTTGAATACCAGTGGATTGCAGTTGTTGGGAAAGATTTCATTTAAACAACGATCTGGGTATTGCATGCGGCAAATTGCATCTAAAGGAGATCAGAAGGGGCTGAAAGACATGGCCTACCGCTCCCAAAGTCCTGGCTGCAACTCCTTAGAATTGTTATGGGACAATAGGTATCCAGAAAGTGCATTGAAAAAGCTTAGATAATCTCTAGAAGCTATTCAACAGGTATGGAAGGGCATAGGATCAGAATACCTCCAAGGTTTTATAAACCAAATGCTTATACCAGGCTAAGCAGTTATTAAAGCCAAGATGGATAGAAATTTTAAGTTTGTTTATTGTAATGGATATACAGGGTGATTCTGTGATGATCATACAACTTTCAAGGATGATGAAGGGCAACTGTATCAATTTGCGACATGGAATCTGGGTCCGGAAATATTCTCAGTTGCCAATTATGCCAAAACTATTTTTTAAGGTTGCAGGAGATAAGTCAATAGGTTTGGTACATCATGAGAGGTTGGCAAAGTATTTCTATTAATGCAATGCAGATGGCGCGTGTTTTAAACATTATGAAACATTTCCCACATTTTGTTCGTCAATGTGTGTGGATTCAACATGATTGGGCTCCAGTACACTTTTCACATGGTGCTCGTGAACACTTTGATCAGACGTTCCTGTAATTAAGGATAGGTCCTGTTGGTGGCCAACTCGTTCGCCTGATCTGACCTGACTTGCTTCTTTGTTGTGCAGTTATGTGAAAAGTCTTGTGCCCAAGATACATGTGCAGAGACTAACGAGGTCTCTTGGCAAGAATTCTAGCTGCCTATAGCACCATTAGAATGAGTCCAGGGTTGTTCTTCCAGATACGACAGAACTTACTCTGACATCAAGCCTGGGACGCCATTTTTCATAATTGTAAATATTTTCGCTCTTTTTGAAAGTAATGCAGGTACAAAAAGGTATTACATATACAAACAAAGAATCGTAAATTTTCTTATTCCACTTTCATAGGCATCTCAAATCAATTTTGGCATATAACCTGCGACTGAGGCCTTTGCTGGATCGGGATTTCCTATCTCAAGTTGATTCATTTGCCGGAAACACCTTTCATTTCCCCTTTTACTGTGGCATGTTTTTCCCTACTGTGCAGATGTGTTCACTTGTTTGTAATCCTCTTATAAATATCAGAAAATAATATAGAGCATTGAAATTAATGAGCAGTGTTGTAAATGTTATTTTAAAGTTTCTCCTCATATAAGCGCATCAGCGGATAATACCCTGGGAATTATTTATGACGTAGGCATGTAGCACAACATACAAACTACATGCAAATAAGGCAGATTAAAAGTTATAAATGCGAATTTATAGTACAATATTATGGGATTGCCTTCTGAGAGGCAAATGTCTAAAGAGGCTCATGAGAAATCCTAGGCTGTTACAAATTCCGGACAAGTAGTTCCTGTATGAAAAGAAAAAGTTTGGCATCATTCCCACAGAATTTTGGGCAACATTTTGAGATACTGCCAGCATGCACGAATGTCAATATTTCAGAAACATGCAATGTTCTGTATATCGCTAAAACCAATATGAAGGAACTCTACATTGCCCAGTTTTATTGCCATGAAAGAATTTCATTCGTTCAGCCGCAATTAAATAACTTGTTTCAAAGCAGTAAGAAGCTAAAAGGGCGAGTTATATAAATATGATGATGCTTTAATGACACCAACAGAAAATAATAATGAAGTGAACAGCTTCACGTTCGTAATATTATAAATTTTATCACAAGAGCAAACAATGTTACCCTATGAGGCAGTATTTATGAGCTGCCACCCCTATATTTAATTAGAGTATTTATAGCAAGTAATTTTATGTAACTTCGTGATAACCATGAGTGTAATGTCATTTTCCTGTACAAGTGTTCAGTTATTGTGTGTAAAATGTTATATTCTTGCCAGGGCGCAGAAAGCCACCCCCAGCCATAAAATCTGACCTGGCAATTTCGGTTGCCTGTTTTAACAACATTTATAAAGAATCCTTGAGCAAGATGTTGTTTATTGCTATTCTGTTAGGGAATTGTAAAGCAGGGTAGGCACAATAAAACATATGGAGGCAATAACAGGGATGAAAAGACGAGGTCGATAACCTGTTCAAGGGTACGAGCCAACCACTTGAGTTGATTCTACATGCAAAATGTCACGTAAGCCATGTTTATTTAGTATGCAATTTTTTGGCCGGCAGTCATTTTTTGCAAGAGTGTTCAGCGGGGCAATATCAGTGGAAGGGCTTTCTCAGTTCCATTCAATTGGTGGAAAGCTGTTGTTAGTTTTGGAAGAGAATGAATGGACGAGCTTTATTAGTTAAATGCAATAGTGCAATAGTTTATATACAGCAGTGTATGAACAATAAATTGTGTCATCTTCCATAACGAAAAAATATTAATTTCTAAGACTCCTTCCCCTATGGTCACAGGATCATAAAATATCCAGCAGCAGTCTCAACAGTCGTGGAAAAACTGTAAGACAGTGGTAACCATCATCGGAGAGGAAGAACTTATTTACCCCTGAGATTACACCCAAAACCTATCAAGTGACACTTCCTTTTCCAAAATCTTTCCTTCCATCCATTACATATTTTATTAACTATTCTCTTTCTTATTAAACACCGCTGCACCTGTCAATGGCAACAACAACAAAATGATGAAAATGGCCATATTTCTGAGTATGAACGCAAATTAACATTTCTTACTTATTTTAAGGGACAGCTATATTAAACACCTGTGGAAAAATACACAGTACAGAATTAATACAGTCTATAGATAAGAAATGCACGGCACTGTTAACTCGGAGCTCGAATAGGAGAATTGCAGAAGTTGACTTACTTGGTGGAACCAGCAACAGCCAGCGCAGAACGGTACATCGTCAGAACATGGATCTGCAACACGTTTAGGACGACGCTTCTTCCTTACTTTGCTAGGAACTGCATACATGTAGTTGGAGAAGCGGCGTCTCGAATGTCGCACAATCGACACCCAATCGATCATTGCTCAAACACTTATTTGGAGATGCTCACAAAATCAACGTTCCCGGATAGAACACGTGCACATTGCATTCCTTTTAAGTCACCACTAAACGACAATACACCAATGAGATCCTAATTCACTTTTTGCTATTTAACACTGCACCTAGTAACACCACCAGTCTCAACACGGAAGCAATTCAAATCACTAATGACAGAATTAAACAAACGTATTTTCTTGTACCACATGTTTACTGGTTTGTAAATACATTATGTGCACGCACTGCACTATATAATAAATTGACAAAATTCGCAAACTGTGTAGATCATCGACTGCAACTGTGGAACTGATAAACACAAGTGTAATATGTATGTGTTGTGTGAACCTGCAGTATAGTGCAAGGGGCTCTAGCACATCTTGCTCCAAAGTGTTAATACTTATTAGGATATCGCCATTGATACACGGGTACCCATCGCGATAGTGTTAATATAGTAACGTTTTTATTAATACTTAACATTTTGAAGCAAAACTTTTCGTTTAACATTTTGAAGCAAAACTTTTCGTTTCATTTTGTTCTATTGTCCTAGACTTTTTACTAGAAAAGTTTCAGCAAATAATTATATTAGCGAAATAAGAAGAAGGATAGGCTACGAAAATACGATTAGAAGCTTCTATGTGCACAATTTTTATCATTATCAGAGAGTAAGCCGATTTGTTTTCTGCGTCTTGCATGACTTTGTTTAGATATACGAGATATGGAGTTCACCCACACTCTACAAAATAGTGAAATGTTTTATGCAGAACATCGTGGAAGAAATGCATTTACGTACAAGCTGATACAACTCCTAGGTTCACATTTACGGATTATGAAGCTTTCTTCACAGGCAAAACGCAGCTGGAATTCCAAGTGTTGGTGTCCTCCAGCTGTTGGACGAATGATTTTTTTTTCCAGTTTTTTTTGTGGGGGGGAGAAACATTTTGTGTTTAAAGCAGAATTTACATTAGTTTTTCTGTTTACTTCTTTAATTACATTTTTTCTGAATTTCTTCCGATACTCTTTTATTCTAGTACTACTTCCGAGTAATTTCTAAAATTACACACGTTTTTTTTTTGTTATGCTTTGTCTTTACCTTATATTTTTGAGGACGAATATTTATTTAGAAGTACGGTGTGTACATTTAAATGTTTTATTATTTGTCACTGTCATTATAGAACAAGTTGATAATGTTATTTATGATACTGTATGTATCATTGCAGGAAGAAGACATTAATACCAAAATTAATACGAATTGAATGCATGGTGCCATTCGACGTTAACTGAAAGGCAAAACAAGGTGCACATAATGAAGTTTAACAAGATGATGGCCATTCCCATGCTCACTTATGGTAGTGAAAATTGGATATTAAAAAGGTCCGATAATAGAATAATTGATTCTACGTCAGTAGCTGGATTGATCATTTATGAAGTGCAAATATCAGAAAGACTTCAGTTATATTTAACTTCACTGATAGAAGTCTTGTCAACGCCGCATATATAATGCAGAGTTCTTACTATTAGAACACTATGTTAGATAAGGACGTCCTGGTCTAGTGGTTAGCGTTGCTAGTAGTGTTGCTAACTGCGGGCCTTCAGGCCAGGGTTGATTCCTGGTACCTACTTAGAAAATTTTCTAAGTTAGGGAGGTCTAAAACGGGGCCCATCCATCCTCGTGAAGACCGTTGATGGAGAGGTGCCGTTCTTCGATCACGAAAGCCGCATGACAGGTGACCGGCAGGATGCCCGCATGTTGATCACATGCCCTCTATCAATGAAGCCCAAGGCTCACCCCGGGATGTAGCGCCAAATGAGAAGAAGACGATAAGGGCGTCGAGCGCAAACGTAGTGGGGGAAAGACTAATCTACGTATTCTTCTCCTCTCAATCAGTTTGTAATAAGATTATAATCGCACACCAATTTTATTAGCTAACGGCCGCATAAGATATTAAAATATTGTATTGTTGATTATGATGTGCAGTTTATTATCATGACATAGGAGTAACGAAATAATTTGGTGGTGTATGTTATTAAAAAAATCATGGTTCGCTTTGGCGCCAGAGCTCAACCATGGTGAATTATTTTAATCGTTCGATTATTGGAAGAAGCGACTCATTGTTCGGAGTACTATAACAGAAGGAATTAGTGAATGTTGTCTAACAACATGTATATTTATCATTCCCGAATAACACGAGGTAATTCCTATCCCGCGAATACATGCTGCCAAGATCTGTCCATCATCTCTTTCCTTCTGCACCCGTTCTGTCTATCTAACTCATAGTCTGACAGTTGTTGATGTGCTGGCGCAGTGAGAAGAACTTAAACTGCCGTGAGAAAATGCGATAAAACTGCAAAATGTGCAGAACGCAGCATGTGTCAAAAAGATGGCGTGTAAAGTATAATGTCCTGACTTGATAAGCAGTAACACATTGTAAATTATTGTGAAATTATTTTTTTTAACACCCAGTTTTATATTAATTAGAATTCAGCATCGTACTTTCTAATTGGAACTAAAATGAAATTAATGAATTAGCCCGTTACGAGGGTAGGTCCATAAGTTTCCGGCTTAACCATTTTTATGTATTACAAACACAAGAACTATATTTCACTTTTCAATATAGTTACCCTTTATTGCAACACACTTCTCACATCTTTGAATTAACATTTTTTCAATCTCCCCAAAATTGTCAGAAGCCTTGTCTGAAAAATGGGCATAAACGGAATACATCACTTCTTCGTCACACTTAAATTTCCTTCCTGGAAGGCCCTTCGTGAGTTTTGGGTATCCAATTCATCAATGCAGTATTCTTTTTATAGATTATCTGAATATTGCACAATAGTTCATAGTTTCTCTACGTTCTTCGTTAATGTTTGCAGTGAAAAGAGAAGACAAAGAAGAGTAACAGTTGGAACTGACAGTGTTACCAATGATCTGAGAAATATCAAAGAAAGGTTTAGCCTGAATACCCCAGAAACCAGTGGTTAATAAGTACAATCTGTCTACTGTAAAAGCGCTGTCTTTACAAAGTATGTCTGAAGGCGAGAGGTGAAGATCTGTGTATTTTCTCAAGCTGTTTTAACCACATGCTCATTAAGGAGTTTCAACGGTTTTTTTTCCTAAACATTTCAAACAGTTTAAATGTCAGTTCATTCTTTTGAAAATGTTAAAGAAGAACAGATTTTTTTTAATTGGTTTATTTACGGACGCTCTTTAACATCTCAGGTCATCAGCGTCCCATTTAATTCACAGCGTGAAACAGCCGACAAATTTTCCTCAGAGGCCTCTTTTATCAGTCTTGAGGTTCTTTTACATGCCGTAAATTTACGACATGGGACACATGGCTTTACTTCCCTACCGATGGAAGCCATACTTAGGATTTTTACGCCCCGAAAAATTACATCGATCCTGGCGGGAATGGAACCCGCGAACTTGGGTTTAGGTGGTTACCACTACATCACCAGGAGCGACGTCGCGAAGAACGGAGACTGGTGTCATGCTTCTGTTACATCTTTAAACATCTCTTTAGTAAAACATCTGCATGAGCAATTAAACGTTTCATCTGAACTCATTTTAGGTCCCATAAGGAAAATCACGAGGTACTAGTTTTCGCTATCTCGGAGTTAAACCTTTCAAGATTTTGGTCTACACACGATGAGAACAGTTTATGTACGAAAAGCAGCAGCGCATCATGCCCTCACAATACAGGGTGAAATACCGCAAACATTTCTTCAGTGGAAGATGCTGTTGGGATGTTGATTTCATAGAAGTGAAATTTAGACAAGGACTTATAGTTGCAGCCCATACACATGTGTTAATAATTATTATAGTGAGTGTTTCTTGAAAAGAAATCCAATGGAACAACCCCTATGGACACTACGAAAATAAAACTAGAGGAATTTAGAATGTCAGTGACGTTTTTTGCACGATTCTGGTGCAGTAATTTACGAGCTATCGTAATATGAAAATTTAAACATGTTTACTCTTTATTTAGTGTGTGTGTGTTTTTTTTTTATTTCTGAATTTCCAAGTAAACACAGTACCTCTATATTTTTCCTTTACCATGTGTCAGCACTCTCTTAAGAAGTACTAAAGTGAATAAACAAATTCTGTAAATTCTGTAGAAAAATTAGGAAACTGGCCTTCACAGGTTGTATTGAAAATTATGACCACCAGCTACTACACAAACCTCTGGTCTGTCATGTAAAGATTGCTGCACATGTTTTAGCATTTTAACAGTTTCAGAACAGGCAGCTGTAATAAGTCATTTATAATCTTCTGGTGTAGTCAGCATGTCCTAATAGACAGTGTATTTTAGGTTTCCCCAAAAAGAAATGCTTAAAGGAGCCAAATCTGGTTAATGGGAAGGCCAACGCACAGGTCCTCTACGTCCAATCCAACGATTTTGAAACAATCGGTGAAGCGGAGCGTAGTACGTCTATTGGGATATCTTTCATTATACACATTACAAGTAAGTACAGAATGTTTCCTGCATTCTCTATACAACACGAGCAAATCGAATTTTCCAGCATTAGTACGCATGTCCTGCTTCAGAACTATCATAAAGTACTGCCAAGGAAGTCCCAATGCAATCGGTGTAAAGGAAACAAAATTTAAATAAACTCACGAACACCATAACCTAGTAACTAAGCTGTTAAATGGAGCAGAAAACTGTAGTTATTTAAAATGTTTATATTACATAGCTCGCAAACTACTTGCACTAGATTACTGAAAGAAGACATTCTAATTTCATCCTGTTTCATTATTAGACTGCCTGTGTGCCTCAGCAGTAAAAACGGCCGTTAAACACCATTAAAAAAAAATATAGTTTTATTTTCTTGATGTTAATAAGTATGGTTCCATTTCAAAAATATAACTTTTTTAAGAAATACACATTTTAATAATTATTAACATCTATGCATGGGTTGCAATTATGAGCCCTTGTATAAACTTCTATTCCGTGGAAGTAGCACACCAATAACATATTCCATTTCAGAAAAATTTGGGATGAAAGTTTTAGATGATTCATCCAGTATATCAAAGGGAATGAAAGGAAACTTTCCAGTCCTAAGTTTAGGGTTCCTGGCATTTGCCATTTTTGAGGACAGAGGATAACCTGGAAAAACTCAAGTCAAGGACGATCCCAGCGGGAATCGAATCTCGGTCCTCTCGCTCACGAATTCGTGACTTAACGACCTAAGTAATCCAAAAGTGTAATGTATTGGGTTTCTCATGTTGTATTCATATGTTGCTAAATATGGGGTAAGGAAAATAATTACGATAATATAAAGTTATTTCCCTTGCTGTTTTCAAGAACCGAAATAACCGAAATTAGACATAGTAAGATAAAAAGTATTTAATATATACGTAAATATAAATAAATAAACTTCACTTAATAATACAGATATTCAGCTAATGAGAAATAAAGCTGAAGTATATTTTGATGTAAGAATTACATTTTGAAGTTATATGAAAACTGATGATTGGCAAGAATGTTCTACAACAGAAGTTCTCAGTCACTCCATCCTCAATTTACTGCGAGCAGCACCAAGTGTATCTTTATTGTTATAAAATTCTATATACACATATATTTTATGCATGGGTCGTAGACCGTACATGCTTAAGTATGATACACAATTTGAAAGAGGAAGAATAATAATGTTAATAATAATAGTAATAATAATAAGAAGAACAAGAAGAAGAACAAGAACAAGGAGAAAAAGGAGAAGAAGAAGACAATATTAATAATTATAGCATAATTAATTTTTTTTAAATATGAAGAACGGTGTTTACAGATATATGAATTGAACATATTACATATTATTTATAATTATACTAGTTATTGCGATCTAACGAGCAAATAAATTACTTCTAGCTTCGCACACTTTGGCTACGAAAATGCCTACATTCAACCAGTGAAGTGGTTTGCAAACAGATCCCAGCATCCTAATCGACCTCCAATTGCCTTAAAAAGTTTTCTGAGAACAGCGTTTTTCTCAGGTGTTCCCAGTTTGTACATTCTGCCAGAACATGTACCCATTCTTCTTCCCTCCACAATATGGGCAGGTTCTCCGATCAGGACTATCCGTTACTTTTTGAGCTTCCAAATTTCTCAGTCAAAGCCATGCCATTCCTGATTTCGGCTTTCTCCCTAGAACGAGTTTATACTTCTGTTTACCCCAGGTTAGTTTAATTTCATTTGATAGGCTCAAGGAATCTTTCCTGTTACATTCTGCCTCGATTTCCTGCCTACTGATAGCCTCTAGCCTTGATTTAACTTTCTTCTATACGTTTTTATTATTTTCATTGCCTCGTTACCATATTGGAACCAGGCCAATTCTTCTGAGTCCTCTTTCCAACTCTGCAACCCAAAACGTTGATGTTATTGCATCTGGTCTCTGTAGCATTTAGCACGAAGTGTTGACTGATCTCCCTACATTAGTCCAAGCCAGTATTTCACCGTCCTTGTTTTACTATTAACCGTATTTTTATAGCAACCCATCTCCCTCATGACCTCACAGTTTGACTTTCCTTTGGAGAATCCGAAAATCCTTTTCCAAAAATCGACTTGAAGATAAAAAGTATGTTAGCAGAGTAAGAACGTGTAATTTGCGGCGGATGAAGACAATCTCTAAATAGTAGAATGCAAGCATGGAGAATAAGTTGAAATTATGGTCTGAAAATATGTCAGCAGAATACTAACATATGTTATTATCTTTGCGCTCCTTGAGTATAATATATTACAATAATGATCAGGACATAGAAATAAATAAACCTAATAAATAAATTGAATACTCAAGAAAGGAAGCAATTTAATGAAATGTGGAACCTTTGATCATAAGAAGAAAGAAACCTAAGCCCAGATATCTATTATTTGTCCCTTCTCAAAGCTTCTTTTGTGTTCGTGCGTGCGGGCGAGCATTTGTATAATTTACTAGCTCTATCCGGTTCGAATTTTCCATTCAAATGCTTTCTCCCTTTCTTTTCCACTGCTGTTTCTTTTATCGCATCCGTTCTTTGTTTTGTCCTATGCTTTGTGCTCCTGTAGGAAATGCTACTACGGTAACTTTCCGTCCAGGGATGTTTCTTCCTGAAGCGAGAAATTTGTGTCAGGGAGTGCTTCTAGCTGTACAGAAAAAAAAAAAAAAAAAAAAAAAAAACGAACGAGGTTTTATCCACGCAAAAATAGCACATAACTACCGAAGTTTAGGACGGGGTTAATATTCAAACCCTGAATATTAACAAACAGTGCCTTCAGCTTTTGTCTGCTCTGCTGAAGAACGCAGACTAACGCTTAGCTGTATGAGCTAGACTGTATGCTCGTCAAAACATTAGCATCCATTTAGTTCTTATTCCAAATGTTGTATTGCATTTTCTTGATTGCATTATGTTGTTCGTAGAATAAGTGCGCTCGGTTTTCCTGTAAGGTATGCCAGTACACTTGTCTGCTCGTCAACTGCCAGGAGCAGATACGATTCCTATTTAGGTCAAGTTGCCTGGATGAGGTTTTAAGTATTTTCCCGTACTCTGGCAAGGCGATGTAGAGATAGCTTTAGATGCAGAAGGACTGCAGAATCATTTACGCCTTAATTAAATGTTATTATTCTTACGATAATCATCCCAGCTTTTAAAATACAGCAATGATAAAAATAACATAACTGTTCGTCACACACAGGAATCGCCTAATGAATTAGTATAACAATGCCAATCACTTTTTAGCAGTGAAAAGTGCTTATTTTCTTAAGGGCTCATTTGTGATTTTAACTCGAAAAAAAGAAGATATTTAAAAGTTATCATCGAAAGTCATGTGTGTGTGTATTTTGAATAGCTATACTATTTATGGTGTTCAAATGCATCGGCAAATATGCACGTAAACTTATAGGTGCGCGTGACGTAAGCAGGCAAATTTTGGGTAACATCCTATTCTCTTTTCAAAATATTTTTATAAATCATCTTCGTTAGTCCAGAAAATCGGCAAAAATAAGCAAGAGGCGTTAAAAGAATGAAAAATCGGAGGAATGAGGTGCTTTAGGGCGTTATAAGTATATGCAGCACCACAAGAACATTGAAAAGGTAAATACATTTATGCAGGAATATATAGACGGCTATTTTATAAGCACTAAACTTTAATAGTTTTAAATAGTGTGCATTAATAAATTTGGAAATGGCATGCAATCTTCTGCATAAGTTATACCGGCATTTCTATATAAAAAACTGCAATTCAAACTAAAACTTTAGTAGATGAATAACATACTCCGCACTGAGCGGGGCGCTTCAAGCGGTAAAGCCTGAACTCGCATTTGGGAGGTGCATTCTGACCGGTTTTTTCACGCGATTGCTGGGGTGGATATTTCCTTTCCACGAATTTCTCGCTCTTACATTTTATTCCGATGGTTTTGTTGCAAGATGGAAAGTGCCTGGCGAGGTGTAGCAGTAGCTTCTTGGGCTTAGAAAGAAGTGGCCTTTTGAGAAGTTCGAACTCTGCCGGCATCGGATTCATCAAACTCGAAACATTATTAGGGCCCATGCCTCAGCGTCCCTTGATTCCTCATCGCATCCCTTCTTCCCGGAGGTTTCCCCACATGGCGAGCAGGCTAGAACAAGGTTGAAGCACCAAAATGTGCCCTCTTGTCTTACCAACCCAATAAGTAATAAAGCGCGCCGTGTTCCTCTATTTGATACGAGAAAGAAGATGCTCAAACTTTGCACCACCTTCTACTGTTACGGTTTACGTAACATTTTTGAAAATTTAGAACCGGAAGTGATATTTTCTTTTTGTATATATCATTGCAACGGTTCAAAGTTTGTAAGATACCAGTGAATGAGCAACTAGAAATGTTTGTTATATTAACTGCATATATAACATACCTTTCTTTTATATGTGCAGCATAAACTTTTGTTGTTAACCACTGACCCGAAAACTACAAAAACAATACGAGATGAAGTGCGCTATTGTTAACATTTATCTGCGCGTATTGTTCCCAGCGTATTAAATGAAGTTGGAAATATTTTGCGTTTCATCGAAAGACATTTTGCAGCTGCTCCTAATTGACTTCCATTGCTCTATAGTGGCGTTTCTCATACCATGATCCGCGGAGAATAAGTTCTTCTCGGGGTCTACCGAAATAGTCCGCTAGAAATTGAATTGGTGTATTAACTAAAATGGAGCATTAGTTTAATATTCTTCAATTATTAAAAATAGAATTGATCTTTTCTTCTATTAATCTAATATAATGAAATGAGTTGTAATTAACACTTTAATAGGTGTGTATGTATACTATAATATAGGTATTAAATTAAACATGAATACCGCATGATAAAACTTCTTTCAAATGAGGTAGGCTTGCAGTTGTTCGCAGAAAATTATAACTTAAAATTTGATCCTTACTTGAAATTATTTTGGGAAACGTTGCTCTATAGCAAGAAACGAAATAACCCAAATGCAATGTGGTGGAGAAAGCTACCGTATTTGACCAGAATTGTTGCAAAGCAAGAGTTGCCTGATTCATTAAGTAAAATGTTCGCATATTTTACCATGGCATTAAATCTTAGAAAATACGCAATTATTTCGAAGCTGCCAACATTCTCTCACTTGATAGAAATTAGGATGCAGTGGTGCTAATTCTTACATTGCATTACATTACTTTGTTATATCTCAATTCTATGCTGTAATAACAGTTTATATTCATTGTATCGTCACTTTCGAAACTTGAAACAACGATTGTTTGCAACCTTTTCCAAGAGGGTAGGTGGAAAGTATAGTTTTCTAATTTTTTGTAGGTGAACAGGTTAAGATCCATTACGATAAAGAATGCCGTTTTATTTCTAAACTACCCTTTTGTTTTCCCACGTAATCAACAAAGTTATTCTAGCATGTTTCGTATAGAGTAAATTAGTTTTACATACCCATGGGATAGAAATTGGTATTCTGCGCGTTTAGCCATTTCAAAACTTCACCTTTTGCAGAGTCGGTAATATATATATATATATATATATATATATATATATTTTTTTTTAATTTACCAGTTTCTCAAACAGAGAAAGTCAATAATGGTTGGGAACATGTTGTCCAACAGAACATTTGTAATTGTTCGACCTTCTGCAAATTCATTTTCGCACCTACTAGAGGGATATCACAATCATTCTATGCACAATTTCCGAATGTTCTGTCGACAGAAATCGAGCATCTGCTTGCATTTCCTCCCTTGATCATTTTGCTGCGTTTTTGTTCCGTTGCACAGGGCAGTGGGTACACAAGTTACACTAGGCTGCGCATCTTTGTTTTGGAAAACGTACTTTTTGACTCACCCTCGTATTACACGTGTACACCCTGATATTACTAGTGAGCAGAAGGTTATTTACGGTATATGAATTAGCTGCCAATGGCTGATAATTTTGCAATGTTGTGCTATTTGCGCGTCTCTATGACGGAGTTGTTGCATAATGTTGCTGTGTAAATTTGAGTCCCTTTAGATGCTGTTGGAGTGCGTAATCTTTCCATTCTTCCACTTCCGATTTATATGTAGAAAATATTTTAGTTTCAGTTGCTTATGCCGAGAAAAAGATAATGAAATATAATGAAACAAAATCGTATTATTTAAATATATACTCTGAGGAACCTAGTACATAGCGACGTGCCAAGAATGAAACTTATTCACTTAAAACGTTCTAAAACCGCTTTTATATTGCATTAAATGGTCGTAGTTACTGACTTTTTGACAGTTCTCAGTTTTGATATTTGTTGTACTAAACAGGTCTAAAAAAATTAATGATTCCTTTGTTGAAAGAACTGTGGCGACTAACTTATATATATATATATATATATATATATATATATATATATATATATAGTTTTACATTTGGATACATACAGAACACAATTTACAGTGTTGTTAGTGCATTAGCAACTAAAATTTCAGCATTTAATTAATGATAATAGGATGAAACTCCACTATCTAGAATAACAGGCTGCTCTACTTTACGCAAGTACAAACCACATAAATGCAACAGTCAGCAAAAACGGAAAACCTAATCAATTCATATATAGAAACCGGAGTGGTTTATTACTTTTATAACAATCCAACCCCCTGATATACTTCGTAAGTTTAAAATAAGATCATAGACACGGAAGGGAAGTTTGAAAGTGGTATGCATATATTGAAGTTTCAATGTTAGTGGTACAGTGACCCTCGGACAATTCGAACGTTTATAATTAGATATCGTGGTTAATTGGAGGATTTTTCTCGGTTCCTGTTTTTGTTCAGAAATATCAATCAAAAATTAGTCTAAACGCGAAAATTTAAGATGATAAACTTCGCCTATGTGTGTATTTCTGTAAAAGAGATATCACTCCGAAGTTGTTTGCTTGTCGGAAAGCAGTACACGGGACTGGAATGTGGACTTTACCCAGCCGCTGGCCTTCCCCAACTCACATCCGCTAATGTTTAACACATACACCTTAGTTGTCACTTGGTCTTCCTGCTGTTCAGTGTGTTGCAAAGAAGTGTCACTATGTCTTTTAGTAAATCAATTGTTCAGTACAAGACTTCCACTTTTGCGGGAAAATTCGCCGTCATTCGAGAAGTCAAAAAGAGTGTGTAGAACATATCTGAAATCGGGAAAGAGTACGGAATACAACCGAACACTTTGTGAACTTATCTGAAGAATAAGCAGACATTTTAAGTAGTGCCTCGAGTGAAAATGTATAGAACCAAAAAAGAATGAGACAAATGGAAAATCCCGATGTAAACGAATGCACGTTAAAGTTGTTTTCGCCAGCCCGGAACAAAAAAAATCCTTTAATTCGTCCACTTGTTCGCACGAAAGTTGAAGAATTTTCTGCAGGTTTAGGTAAAAGTGAGTTCAAGACTAGCACTGGTAGGTTAGGAGGTTTTAAAGAAAGATGCGACATTTTTTAAAGTCTGTGTGTGGTAAAAGTGAAAGTGTGAATCAAGATGCAGCGAATTCTTGGAAAGAGGATGTCTTGCAAATGAATAAATAAACGTGGGCTAGAGAAATTTTCAACGTTGACAAAACATATTTTTTTTTCTTTAAATGTACACCAGACAAAACTTAGCTTTACAGGGAGAAAAGATTTAACACAGTAAGAGGGCAATGGCAGTGCTGAACTTTCCTGGCAGATAGGAAGGAGGATGAGGGCGTAGGTACAGAACAGTAAAAATACAAAAAAAAGTTACGTTACTGCTGCTAGTGGCTAATATGAATGGCAGTGCTCATTGTAGGACAATCTCAAGATTTTTTAAATGTCAAATCAAAACCAGCAGAGTATAGACCAAATAAAAAGATTGTGAATGCACACATTTTTTATAAGATTGGCCTTCAAAACTATAGACAAAACGTACCATAAAAATCTCCTGTTTATCGACAACTACATTACTCATAACTCTATCCCTCTTATGGGCAGATAGGTGTCTTGATGCAGCAAGAATGTGTCACTGCGTATTCTCAAGTAACAAACAACACGTTAGCGAATTGTTTCCTAAAAGGCAGGGTTATCAAGAAAAATGGGCAATCTGAACCCATAGATACCTCACTATTGACGAAAACGTGGCCATGTATGGAAAGATTTCAGATCTAGACATTTTAGCACAAGTTTTGAACAAGAAAGTTGTGATTCGTCTGGTGAAGAGGAGGGGGAACAGTTTGAATCTGAAAAGTTGCAGATTTCCTCATCATCGCCTCAAACTCTTCGCCATCCGTGTGAATTTCGTCGGCAATTTGAGAAACAAACCAACGTATGTGGAGTTGTTTTTCGGTAAGTAAACGTGCTTGAAGAGTTTGCAAACCTTCACAGTCTAAATATTGCAAAACAACAAAATATTTCATGCTTCTTCGCAAACTTGTAATATGCAACGTTTGATAACTGTACGTTTTTTGAGTACCATTCTCCTTAAGGTAAAAATAAATACTGTACAATTTTGTTCAGTAAATAGTTTTTTGTTTTATAGCGTTAATGATGAACTAATATTGATAAAACATTACTTTTTGACGTGACTTTTGTCGAATTTGGATTTTTGGATATTTCCGATTTCCCCCCCGGTTCCTTCAGCTTCCAATTATCCAAGTTCCAATATATATTCCTTGTTTTTTTATTCTACTAATCAACAGTTTCAGAAAATAGGTTTATTATAAACTATTTTTAACGTGAGTAACGATAGGACGTCCCTGTTCCCTTAACTACAGGCTTCACACTTTTTCTCCTCGTCTCTAATATAACTTTCAGAGCTTCTCTGAAAGTTAGGAATTTATTTCTAACATATATGCACTCAGTGGTAGATCCACGTTGTTGCGATAATTACCTGTTCGTCTGGTTTGGTTACCTAGAGATGATGATATAAGTTACGTCATCTTTCTATTTTCGCATTTCCAAGATGTAAAGAGAAGACCTCCGTCTGGGGAAATTAAATCTCAACGTTATGCTCAAAGGACAAACTTTGAAAGCAGATTATGTAATTATTGAAAACTGAGAGACTCCTTCAAAGAAAAGCCAAGTATATGCTAACATGAGAGGAAGAGAAGTGTGTTTTATTCAGATTGACGGTATTGATTATCCATGTATAACATAGCCCCTCCCCCCCATGACTCAGTTGATTAGGCCATCATCCCAAAGATATCTGTGAAAATGAAGCACGCAGGTTCGTATCCTGTGCATTCCTTAGCATAAGCTGCCTGGCTGATTTTTTATCAGAATTTTTCCTGGGCCCAGGAAGTGCATGTCCACCAGGTAGAAGTCTTCATAAAACGCAAAAATTGTCGTATGAATTTCTATAACCTCTAATTCATCAGTATGAAGGCACAAGAATTTTATTTAGAACAATAATAACAATCCATTTGTGGTATTCGCTTGATTTACTGTTAGCAAAGAACGCAGCCAAGGCTGTAGTATGAAGAAGGTTAGTGTGTAATGCTGTTCAAGAGAGAGAGTAACTGCTGAGCAATCAACCCGAGCAAGCTTCAAGAGGCGAAAGGTGAAGCACTTGACGTGTAAAGGTTGGTGTACAAATCAATAGCTCACATTTATAAAATTCTAAGTCATATCTCGTAATAAGTTTAAGGTAGCGCAAATTATTTAAATACGCATGCATATAATAGAAAGGCATATACAATAAGCGATAAATAAACTTGACAAAATGTGATTAGGTGGAAGTCTTTAAAGCTTGCAAAACCTCAAATATCACAAAAGCTGAGTTGAATTGTAACATCGTTAAATATTTAGAGGCATAAAACACGGCAATGCGCTCGGGAAAGTAAATGTCAAATTAAAACTAAATATTTGGGATGGATTTCAAGTGATTCCCTATGTATTGATTTGCCAGACAATGAATTTACATCGGCATCGACAGTAGATGATTACGGCTTATGTAAATGTTCACGGATTAAAGGAAACTTTGCGGATCGTCATTACAGAGGTCGTCCGAAGCCAAGTAGTCGTGAACAGGAGTACGCTATTTTATACAATAAAAAATATCTGAGTTTAATCCGATTTAGGAAGCCAAACGGTGCTTTACCCTAAGCCGATGTTAGTTTATCGTATCCTGCAATCGTCTCCGAAACAAAATACAGAATGGCGTAATGTTCTTGAGTAACCTCTTAGAAGATAACACGAATTTATGATTTGAGTGACACAAACATTAAATCGGAACAATGGAGAACATTTTGTAATTATTATTATTTCATAATAATGAAACCATACGTGCACTAATGGATAAGCATTTTAACATCAGAGCACATACACTGTTTGAACCGTTACTTCGTTTCTGCTATGATCACAGATGAACAACTAATTATGCATTTTGAAGACCACCACGGTAGTCAAGACACGAACTCATTAGCGAGAGGTGAGGTTAGATTCCTGCTAGGACTTTCCTCCCTGACTGAGGTTTTTTCCAGATTACTTTTCATAAACTGCAAATGCCGGGGAAGTACCCTAAACTTAGGTCTGGAACGTTTCCTTCCTTTAAAAAAAAATATTTTCCAATTTATTATTTCGTTTCGTGTATTATCAGTGCCCACCACCTTGATGCCTCAGCAGTAAAAACGAGCGTTAAACACTATTTAAAATATTTTTAAGTGACTCACATTTAGAGAGTAACGGTAAACCTGAGACTATCGCAAAATATTTAACTTTTTTAAAAAACTTCACATCCGCAAACAGACAAATAAGATAAGGCAATGCCTTACAAGTTCTACGTTGTATATCTATAATTCAACATATAGTCACAGTTTACTCATTTTATCAAATAATCAAGCTTCAATCCCCAACGTTTTGAAAACTATTTTTGCCCCAATTATTAGATTCTGGTCATATCTTTAATCTTCATTATGTTCAAAGCATTGTCTGCTGGTATTTCCAAATTGTGTGAACATATTAAGCTTGTGAGCTGCCATCTGTTACTTAGATTTTGTGAAAAAAAAAATAAATAAAAAATTATAAAATGCAACTTTATTTAAAATATTTTTTCTATTTTAAAATAATATTTCAGTTGAAAATGAAATGAAATGAAAAATAAAGAATCTCTGGCAACATTGTTGCTAAAATAACCAGAACTAAGTATGCAGAAGTTGATAAAATACTGAAATAGTTACACTAATATCATTACATTTCGAACAGCACTTATCGTTGTTTAAATAGAAAACAAGTAAAGAAAAGTAAATATTGAATCTCGAAGGTAACGTAATACGTAGAAACAGATTAAAGAAGCAATAAGAGGAAAATGGGAGAAAAATAAGATAAGACATATGTTAATAATTAAAAATGATAACAAAGTAGAAAGGAAAATATTAACATTTAAGTTTTAAACCCGGTGGTCTACGCGCGTTTTGCTAAATTTTAGCTGCCAACTCTCTATCTCTGAGGTAACTTTCAGAGTCATGAGTCAGTAACGCACGAATAAGTGTTAAATTACATGCATCATCGAAATCCTTAAAGCTGAACAGGACATGTTGGGCAACGGGCATGAAAGACAGAACAGAACATCTATTATCGTTCACACGGAGGGAAACAACAGTAGAAGTTAAACCAATATAAAAGGCTTTGCAAATCTTACAAGATAATATATATGTGAAACATTCTTAGCAAATGGAGTAATATTAAATTATCTTAATAAATTAGAGCTCTGGAACGAATGGCGTAGATAATTAGCGTTCATGTTTAGCATTTAGGGCGCTGCCAAGGATGTGAGCCTGCGACTTGATGGGGGTAAGGTTGCGGCGGAATATACTTTTAAGGTTAGCGGAGTTCTAAAAGTAAGGCGAGATACAAATTTAGAAAAATCACTTAAAGTTGAATGCATTAATAAAGTACCGTGACATTCTTTCAAAATAGGTTTGATACTCTTCAATTCCGGAGAAAAGGTTGTACTTTCACATGCTTTCAAGGCACGCACCTCACATTGGTTACATCTTAAACAGTTTTAGGGATGAACAAAATTAGGCATTAAATACGTTCCTTTCCATATATTTTTCTCTAAATTTTTCTTTATCGATTAAACTTCCAAACTTATATTCAATCGATGTACAGTTATTAACGTATGTTCATTTTCCCCTCCACTCATTTACCTACATTAAGATACTTTTTTATTTGTTAGTAATTCTGAACGTTTGTATAAGTTCACGTGGGTAAAGTATTTACGCAATGATAACTGCTTTTAACAAATCTTATTTCGGAAAGTTATACGACGATTCTGGTACACCGCGTATATAGCTTAACAATGGACATCCCTGTCTTACTCCTAAATTAATGATTTCTGTTTTAGAACATTTAATTATTTTTATACATCATCTTTATCTTTACTTTAAGTAAAATGGATATTTCTTGTTCTCCATTAATTATGTACTATAATTTCTCATGGAGTACGTTAACATAATCTATAAATAACATTCGAGTCTCTAAGATAATTCGCTTCTCTTTTGTACAAGTTTTTGAACAGTAAAACCACAGTCGGCACAGAACTTTCCTCTTCTGAACCCTTGATATTCTGCTAAAATATGCTCAGAAGTTACATTTAAACTGTAGTTGTGACCAAGTTTTTATAACGTGTGTCTAATACATTTACGTTTCTGTTATATTACAATCTTTTCTAACTATTTTTTTTTATAAAACGGTATATAATTAAGGAAGTCTGCTTAATTTTAGTAGCTATTTCAGCCTAAGGATCATATTATCACTATTTACAAGTATTAGCATAGTTTAAGGCCTAAACATTTGTCTGCCTTTGTTTCCATTATTACAAGGGAGTAGCTTCAAAGCATACTCAATTTCGGGGATTTCTGCAATATCGCTTGTGAACAGGGGCGGCTCCTCTACGAGGTTGCTAATTTGCACTACCCTAAAAAGGTGAACGTTTATTTTTAAATTAATAGTACGTTTGCATTTTATGTTACAAAACCATACACAACGTCTGTAGGGGACTTCTATCTTGCGGCTGATATTTGCAATTATTATCTGTAGCGAACTTGGTTTGCAGTCGCGGAGCAAACAAATGTTTAGGTAAGCTTGTAGTTTATTTTGACTGGGAGAGTTGACAGAAAGCGGTAAGAGGAGTCTCTCTTGGCCATAAGATTCATTTATGTGTATGCACCACCTGAAACGTCACGTACCGTCAATTGCTTTCATTTGAAATTTTGCTTCGAATTAAAAAAAAAAACTACTATTATTGCGTTACAAAGTTGAATAAAATATATTAAATACTATTTGATAATAATGCAACTGTATATTAATGGTAACATAATCATATACATAAAACGCAAATGTTGCATTTATTTCAATATCAAACAATATTACACTTGAAGTAACAATACTCTTATGCAGACACTTTCCAGCAGGAATAAACAATAGACTCCCTAGTTTTAAGCTGTTACTGGATGGCAGGTTAGTGCAATTTAGGTGAATTTTTTAATTAATTCCTTTGATTTTGTAATTGAATGCAAAGATAATGATCACTATACAAAGCTTATGTTCTAAGCCTTTTTATTTAAGGTCACTGAAAGAGAAAATTGAAGTTAAAGAACTGGATAGACTAACTCCAAGTATGATATACAACGCTCTTGGTGGAGTCGGACTTAATGCTGCAGGCTCCAGACTTTAATCAGAGTTTACTGCCATTAAACCAGATTAATGCATTTTGTTTAAATAGGTGCGTTACTACGATATTTTTACTAAAAGATCTCTCTCTCTTGCTGGGCTGTGCACATTCAGCCAACAGGTGTGAGTGCTAATTCTAGTTATTTTATTCAGCAGTAGCAGAAAAACAGTTGTGCACCCCAGGTTTATGCTGCCGCGAGCCAAGCTTCTTGTGAAATTTAAATAGATAAACATTTTCAAAGCTTTGAATTAGCCGGCTGTTTTTTTAGTTATGGTTTTAAAAGGATAATAATTTACCAGCTATGGTTGTTATATTAATGCAGATTCGACATTTTAAAGTTCCTATGTATTAAAAGATAGTGACAGATATATGATATACATAATCAGCAAAAAGAAAATGAAAATCATGCAGGTATATAAAAGGAGAAAAAAGAATACCTTGTATTAATGATAAAAAATGGAAATACTGTCTGAGCATGCAACAGAATGTAAGTAAATAAAAGTTGAATTAACTGTAAATAACGCAAAGAATAAATGTAAAATATACATGTAAATTTTAGCCAAAAACAGTAATAGTGACATACAATAATATTGATGGACATTTTAAGCACATTCCTCCTTAAGCTGGCTTTTCAGACAGTGGGTTCTCTAACTCAAAATGTTCAGTAGAGCATCTTATATTTCCTGTGTAATTTTTGCATGCTTTTACTGAAACATCCTATATATGTGTGTGTGTATGTTTTCTTTAAGGGATGCTACTAATTACTATTTTAATTATTGGTGATAAAATGCCCTATGAGCAGCAAGTGCAATATACGTAATAATAAATTTATTCCCCAGAAATCCGGGTTCAATGACGTAAAAAAAATTAACAAAATTTCAGGAGCCAAAAAAATAAATGTAGAAATATTAGGGTCAAAGTAATTCAAAACAAAGGACTTATCTGAGACAAATTCTTAAATCTTTTTATACAAATTTAGCTAAAGGTAAGATCTATTTGCAGTTATTTAATTTAATTACCAGAGTTCTGGGATCTGTTTCAGCAGCAACACCATATTCAGGTTTTACATTAGGATACATGCGAAATCTGCATTATCGTGAGACATGAGCTGTTATTCAGACAATTATTAATAATTAAAGAATTAAACGTACCACGCCGATGCCATATATCGGAAGGATATACTACATGATCTAGGAGTCCGTTATTTGGCAACATTTGCCTTTTCAGGGTGAAGAAAACTGCGAAAGACTTCATCCAGGCAACTTATGCAATCAAGTATAGAACCTGGGCTGACGGTTGACAAGAAGCCACTTGCAACGAAAGCGGAGTGGTTAAATCTATCCATTTCGTTTCTGTCTAGTAATATAATTTGATCGAGGAGGAATAAAGCAGACATTTTCACATATGCAATGATCATGCCTGGGAATCTGATGCAGATTTAACACATTAGGCGTACTTTTATAATTGCTGGGTTGATAATTGTGCAATTTCCCTCATTTTGATCAGTATTAGTGAAAGACAATTTAAGTTCCTTCTGTAAGACATGTGGCACATCCTTTTCCACTCTGAAATCTTAAACTTTTTCCCCTTCATTTCAAACTTCTCCCCACCAAAACTAGTTACAGACTTTTGAAATTGCAAATAGGAAAATCGGATTGAACCAAATGCAATCTGAGGAATTAATTGAAACACTACACGACAAACTAATCTCAGGAGGAAACCAGTGTTTGTTAGAAGTAATTACTGTCCAATGCAGAGGATGTTGCAATTTAATTTCGAGTAGTTTGCAGCTTTGTCTCACAGATTTGCATTAGTTAACTGAACATACCGCTGGAACAAATTTGGTGATTGTAACGGAAATATACTAAGTTTTAAAGTGGGAATTAATTTCTGGTTTATTATTAACATTTTTAAAACTAGAACACGATGAATGCTCAAATCCACTTGATATTAATTTCATTTTCCAACCTGTCGTAGCTCTCTAAAATATTGAAACTTTACTTAATGGAATTCAAAAATTAGTACTTCACTAAGTCTAACATAACCATAATATCCCTTTTTATATGCCGCCAAGGGTGGCCGAGGTTGTTAAGGAGCGGACTAGTGAGCGGGAGTTCTAGGGTTCGAATTCTGCCAGGACCGTCCTCCCTGACTGTTTTTTTTTTTCTTCTTCAGGTTTTGCTCAGTCCTCATAAATGGCAAATTTCAGGGAGGTACCCTAAACTTAGGCCTGGAACGATTCTTTCCTTAAAAATAAAAAAAATTTCCTTCCCCAATATATCGTTTCATTTCATGTATTATCAATGTCATCGCCTGTGGTGCCTCTGTAGCAAAAACGGGCATTAAACACCATTCATTCATTTCCTTTGTACATGCTACGGTAACAAAAGGGTACTATTTTTATTCATCACTAACAGGCTGCTACGCAAATTGCAGTATCTCTGAATTGAGACATTTGAGTTTTAATATATACTACAAAATTCACGAAGAATTAATAGATAAAATTCCTTTATGTAAAATAGTTTCAACATGCCTTTCATGCAGCTTGCTTAATTTCTCCGCGCCTTTAAATTTCTCCCATTTACTCATGTATTGCACTCCGACAGTGCCATACCCAAGATCCCGGATTCAATCCCGACCAGGGTCGATGGATTTTTTCGGGTGTAAAATTTCTGAATATGGCTTCGTTTGGAAGGCAGGTAAAGCCACGGGTCACGTTCCTTAGATTTAGGGCGGCTAAAAGAACCTCAAGCCTGAAGGAAGAGGCCTCTAGGAAAGCTTATCGGCCGTTTCACGCGCTGAATTGAACGGGGCGCTGATGACCTGAGTTGTTAAAGAGCGTCCGTATATAAAACAAATCCGCCAGTACCAAGACTATTGCTTTGAAAGTTCAAATCACCAGATAGCTGATGCCGGCAAACAGGACTTCATTGCTTGCGTGGGAATCTGAAAGATTTCTCTAACGCAGCCATCTGTCGACTGTAGCCACTTGCAATGATAGGCTACATGACTAATGCAAAGAATGAACCATAAGATTCATGCCTGATGGAGTTTAGTTCGACTCTACCGTAAGATGAGCCTGCGTGCATTTACCGCAATAAAATATATAATTAGAGATCGGGCAAATGCTTGGTGGTATCAGTGTAAGTATTACGGAGCTAGTATGAGTTACGTCAGAGGGGAGGGGATGTACACAGGATGCATATCCTCTTTTTCACATATACTGCTTAGAAATATATTTCAGTTTACATGTTCAGCGCAGTATGCAAGATTTGTCTTTCACCAAAGAATACTTCGTTATCGTGCCTCAAAACCTTTTGTTTACATCGCAATGATAATGACAGTTGCACTGTACGGTCAATTTAACGTCCATTCCCCTCATAAAGAATGTCATTTACTTGTACTGAATAGCTGCACTCAGTGCTGGGAGATTTCATGTAGCAAGACTTCTCTTAGAGCCGGCAACTCAGACATTGACTATTTTCGGTCTGTAAATAAAGGCTGGGACGGATATTTATTTTATAAGAATATTTCACTCTTTAATTCACCTCATTTCATTCCGTTGGTTCTGTTGCAAGTTCGAAAGTGCCAAGTGAGGGGGTTAGTGCTTATGCTTTGGAAGGTGGTGTAACTAGAAACCATTAAGAATCCTGTCTTATGTTCATACCTCATCACCCCTAAATCCTGCATGCCCGGTGTCTTCCTCACCTTATCCCTTCCTCCCGGAGCTGCCCCATTTGCAGGGTAGGATCAAACGGCCTGCCCTTGAGCATGACAGGAGTACTCAAAATTTTCCCTCTGTCGCAACCAATCAAATCCGATACGAGATCACATCTTGCCTGTTCAAACGTTCACACCAACCGTTAACTATTCTTAATGAGGCACGTATTACTTGTTAATATTGTCTTACACCGATTTTTAACTACTGTGACATTACAGACGGTTGACAGTGATGATATATGGGATGAAATGATAAACTACGGAAGGAATTTTGGCAATGAAGCATTCCAGGCCCAAGTATATGGGACCCCCCGACATTTGTCTGAAGAATGGAAAGAAAGAAAGAAAGAAAGAAAGAAAGAAAGAAAAAAGGCCAGGCAGGAAGATATTAACGGAATTGGAAACTGATTTCTCGTTTACGGTACGTGTCTTAGTGGCCTCGGCCGCAGGTATCGTAACACATGTTATTTCTTTTAATGATATTTTTGCATCCACGCCGAAAATATATCGATTTTTCGATTTGTTTTTCCCCACACGCGGACTGGGTGCAAAGCTGGCAGGTCACAGCTGCACACGCCGACATTCAAGGAATTATATTGCGCTACTAAGACTGGTTAGTGCGTGTTTAGGATCGGAACAGTTAGGAGTTACTGTATTATTGTATTTCATCTTTCTGTCAGCCATGGTTTACAGATTTGACACAGGAGAACGCATATGTATTGCTGTAACATTTTATGAAATGATTCGGCAGCATGCAGAATTTCAAGAACGTTTTCCAGGGGGTTCATCCATCTGGCAGACGTAACAATGCAACAGATGTACTGGACAAGAAAATAATACGCAGGCATTATGTGCTAAGAGGGGAAATTTATTGTTATTGCCGCTCTATTAGAACATGTTGCTGCTAAATCTCTTGCAAAGTTAGCACAGCAAGGACATTCAGCAATAAAATTGTAAAATTTCATCCCTACAAAGTAACCGAAGTTGCTTACATTCCAGTGACTCGGGAAGGAGAAATTTCGTCATCAGTGTAAAACGTAAATTTTCAGTACTCTGGCGGCCGGGTAGCTACTTAGACCCTCTGCATTTCCAGAGGAAGGAGAACGTTAAGTGATTAAAAAACGCGCAGTAAGCACATATAACAGGGTACTATGAACATTGAACTGAAGCACTCAATGCTGTTCTGATCATGAGACAGAAATACTTCCACTATAAACACAGTGTAACTTTTATAGGTTAAGTTTGCGAACCAAACTGTTGTTTGTGTACATCGCCTAAAGCAGTGGGGAAGGTTATTCGACCTTGCAAGCGGTGAAGTGATACTATTGTCTGAGCCACATCAAGCATAGCTTACGGATTCTTTAATGTCTCTTAAGTTAATTTGCCAGTATTACCAATTTGTTCTTTAAAGTCGATATTTTCCCCCCTTTTAAGTAGTATAGGATTGGATGAGCCGGAAACGGGAGGAAATTCGGCGTCTAAGTCACCATGATTCGCATTTGAGCCTACCCGCCTTTAGAGAAAACCTTCGGAAAGAAGGGATAAAATAAAGGAGAAACAGGGGGACCAGAAGATAGTTGCGACGATTTACGACGCATGAGGAATTCCTAACGTTTTCCCAGACGTCGGCAAACCTGCGCCAACCTCCACAATCGCGCGTCCCGAGGGGCTCGCAGGCAGAACCCGCCAGATACCAGGACGGGAACTTTCTCAATGGCACAATTACAGCGCCACGACATGCAACCCCAGCCCGACTCGCCTGGCATTTCGAACCTGTAACCAGAACAATGGAAGGAAAGTATACGAAATGGGAGGACGGAAAATCCACGGAAAGAAAATATTCATTTCAGCAGTTGCGTAAGTAACCAGGGAAAATTACGAAAGAAAATAAGGTCAGATTTGAAAACGGGACGTTCTGAAGTCCCAAGCTTTAACGTCAAAGTCATCGCGATCGGTCACATTTGATAAAACATATAAGTCTGAAGGCTTGACGATACTGACCTTTCATTACAAACCCCAAGGAACCATTCGCACTACTCCTGCCTAAAGAGTACTCAGTAGGAGTGTCTTCTAGATTAAAATTCACCAGGAAATCGATCTGGAACAAGCTCAGCCAATCAAATACTTCTTACACATTTACTATTCAGAAGGGTGCCTTGCGTTTTCCCTTTTCGTTTTCGCAATGTTAACTTCCTAACATCTTCTTTCAGATGAACATTCTTAATATTTATTAGAGTAGTTTCCCTACTCTTAAGCTTGTTAGTAGGAATTCTAGTACCTGAAGAGAAGTTACCCCAGTCTCCAGACAACTTATACGTCTTTACACTTTGACTTTTCGTTCTTTATGCTTTAATCTATCAATCTGGTTGGCAGCAAGCTGTATTACTGGAAAATTAATGGAGAAAAACAAATACTTGCGGAACAGATTATATTTTTAATTTTTAAATCATTTTGCTACATTTTATTTACTTATTAATCATTTCTTGTAATCATAGGAATATTATTGTTGCATTTACGTTACTTCACATTTATTATAAAAGGAAATCGACCCCCAATGTACTATTACGGATACCTGTGATCTGTAATATTTCTGATAACGACGTTTATAATTCTTAGTTGATGCTAATGATAACAAATTGGCGCGCTACTGATGGAATTACATATAAAAATTATAAGCTGCGATTATTTCACCATCGTCGCCGGTGCTGTCTTCATTAGTCCCCTCTCCGCCATCACCAGTTCGCAACGGCGAGCCAGCCTCGATAATGAAGAAATGCGACAGAGAGGGAAAAGGAAAGAAAATGTTATCGCAACCCGTTGGCGGTGGCTATTTCAATACGATGTATTATTTACAGCAAAGAAATGCAATAGTGGAGGCGTAGGTGCGAACCGACAGCATTTAAATACTTTGGTGGAGAACTGTTCTTACACCTGCTGTGGTCGCGTATATTCAAGCACGAATGTTCAGATGCCCTAATAAGTTGACATGTAAATTGAGGCAACAGATACTGTACCCCATTTTTTCTTCGAGATAGGGGTCCGGTTTTTTATGGGCCACTCTGAATTAACATAATGATGCACACGTTTAGTATCAGGATAAGTTATCAAATTCAATTTACACAATTTTTACACTAAGTGAAATGGACAATTGATGCGTGAAACAGCATTTTCAGCATTCCTTAGAGCGGAATGTCCGTTTATTCCTTCCATGTATTCATAAACAGTGACTAACCACTGCCAAACCGAATAATACATAATGCACAGAATAAAAAGATCACAGGACCTAAAATGTCAATCACCGAATAACATGCATTACTGATAAGACTCTCTGGGAGACTAATTACGAAACTGAATATTTCAGAGTTTGTTGCATTCTTTCAATCAGTGGACATGTCGGCGGGAATTTTGCCAAATTTAGCAAGCACTTCGGAGATACCAAGGCGCCTTCTCTTTGTAAACTGCTATACAACCAATTAAAGTTTATCGGCCAAGTCTAGTTTCGAGCCAACATGCATCGTCCAGCAACGTGCCGAGGTGGTGGCAAAGGCATGGAGCTTTGAGGACATTTGGACAGTTTCCAGCGCATTTACACATAAGTGTGCGGGTGATATTGCTCGGAAGATGCGTAGCAACATTCACATAATTATATGCGACCATGAACTCGTGGCTGGAAGTATAGAGATGATATTAATCCTTACCACAGCAGAGGTCGTCCTATCTCAAGGACCCATTAAAACGCTGATCAATACATTTTGTATACTATAATAATAATGCAATAATAATAATAATAATAATAATAATAATAATAATAATAATAATAATAATAATAATATGGTGGTTTGGGAGGCGGAGTATACTTTCGGTACTTGAGACTTACTTGTGGCCTATGCCCTAATGAGGGTACCTGCGGGAGGATAAGGTGAGGGGGATGCCGGACAGCTAAAATCTACAGGTGGCGACTGCGCGGACGCAGTTGGGGTCCTTAACATGTTCCTGGATAGAACACCCCGACGCTAGTGAGCCCCCCCCTCGAGTTTTGCGAGCCCCTTAAAAGGTCCGCTTCCATTTCAGATGCCAGGGCAGAAATCTTTCCAAAGCGCAAATCATCATCACACTGCGCCAGCCAGCCCACGTCGTCCTACCACTTTCTTCATGAATGTGACACGTTCTTTACATATTTTATTCAATACGTACCAGGGTAAAAAAATGTACTGTATTTGCTGCAATGTTTATAAAATCCTCTCATTTATTTTTCCTAAGTATTTATCACGATACAGATTTATTCATGATATAATTAATAAAACCCTGAATACATAACTATTCTCAAAATATAGCGTACTTCCAAAATCAGCTTACTGTTTTAAACCGCATGACAAAATAATTTATAATTATATTTCTCTAAAAACTAATATTGTACCCAATCAATTTTGTTATTTTATTTTATTGGGTATATTATATTTCTTCAACAAAAATGTATTTTAGCTGATCGCATCAAAAGAAAACACAATGTGAAAATTTCTAATTATAAATTATCGTAAATCTTAATATTTTAAAGATAAAAAATATATCTTCAGTACGGGAAAGAAAAAAGTTGAAATAGACATTTACATATATAACCAAGTTTGTTCAATTAGATATGTTTTTCAGACGAACCAACTTTTGAGGTGTTTTCAGAAGGGACAACTTTTGTGAGAAGGCTTCCCATGAGAAATTTCACGCTGAATGTGTCGTCCAGATGGAAGCACAATATCGTGTTGTGCCCAGTTCGTCAGTTGCAGAGGAAGTTCCGAAGGATGAATTGCTACCCGAGCTTAAGTTCTGGTGTTTCTTAAAAGTAAACATTTCATTTTAAAGCAGGAAGGTTTCGGGAAATTTGATTACCAAGTTCTTGTTACAGAAGAAAATACCTTTTTCACTTGACCTGAGTCCGAATAAAAATATTTTGAAACTGATTTTTTACCGTTTGTGGATACACAAGGAGGACAGATTTTGTAATAACATTTTAAAAAAATATAACAAAACAAGGAAATCAAAAGAAAACCAATATGGCGCATTTTGAATATGCCCGAAATTTTTAAGTTTATTATACTTATGAATAGGAGTTAATGGTAGTTGTTGATCTTATATTAATGTCCAACAGCATTTTATATGTATAAAATTACCTAAGGCAATATGGAAGTGATAAAAATAACTTCACTACCCTGTATGATTCCACACTGTAATCTAAACTTTATTTCTCCTACAGTTTTTAAACTGACATTAAACAGGAGTTAAAGTTTATATGGCAGTAAGAGAATTTTTGAACAACTGTTGTCTGCAAATGCATGAACTGCTGGACATTTAAATAAGATATTATACCATTTTAAACAAACTTCAACGTTAAGGTCACTTACCTATACCGAGCAGAAAATTGTCATTGAAGTGACATATTTGTATCTATGATATACGAGATGCTTCGGGTTGAACAAATAAATAATCTGGCTAATTTCTGCATTTTATTTTGAATGGAAATCGGCATGCAATTTGCAGCTCATTGTATTAACATTCAATTCATCTTTTACCAGTTCCAGCATGTGAATAGACCCAGATGACTGACGTTGCGCTTTATAAACATTTTTTCCCACTATACATATACAGGTACACAATTATATCAAAATGAAAAATAAAGGAAAGAACAATATTTAAAATGAATAATAACTGAAGAAGCAGAAATGAGTAAAGCACTGAAACAAGCGACACAAATAGCCAAATAGCGCAATATTTCGAACAGCTTCCGTCCTTCAAAGGCAGAAGACAAATGAGAATCGTAAAATTAAATATTGAATCTCTAACGCAGCGTAATTCCTGGAAAGAGCTGAAATTAGCCACGAGAGAAAAGGGTTGGAAAGCAAAATAGTTAAAAGTATATTAACGCATAAAAATTAAATCGAATATTATCTTGTAAGGTTTGCAAAGAATTTAATATTAGCTTAACATCTACTGTTTTTCCTTCTGTGCGAACAATCATAAAGGTGGTGTTAAAACTAAGTCGCCCAAGCCCTGTCCCCCAGTAAGAATTTGAATTATACGTTTAATTTAACATTTGTTGATGTATTACGACTGAGTTGCCTTAGAAATAGAGAAATAACAGCTTTTTTGTTGTTGCATAAAGTGGGTACATCATAAGGTTTAAATGTTACGTTTTAATATTCCTTTTTCTTGTTATCATACACCTAGATATATTTTTTAACTCCAAACACTTGAGGGATAAGGTCTGAGAAACTAAAGCGGCCTACACAATTGCTCACCACTTATATTTGATTTGGGTCTGTCAGTAAGGATACTTTATATCGCTCTCATAATGAGAAAAGGCAACTAATTTTTATACGGATAATTATGATATTACACCATAAGCAGTAGCTTACTAAGTGAGCTCGTGGGGTTGCAAATAATTACCTAGTACGAACGGAGAGCTTCTGCTTCGAACAAATAAACATTTTTCCGCAGTTTTCCCTCAACCTTTAAAAAAAGGAATGTCAGTTAATATTAGGCACCAATAAATTTCTATTTGCGTCATCATATTTCCTTAATTGCGATGGCAGTTCTCATACGACATTGAAAGTTAGCGAACCCAAAAGAGGGTATGTTTTTATTTAATCGATTAATTTAACGAACAGGAATTTGACAAGGCGGTATCCTTATAGCTGGCGCCTTAGTATTCCTTTAAACTTTACCGTAATGACTTAAGTTTCCAAAGCGTATGTGGCAAGTGTTCGGTCAGGATCACAGCAATTTTAATACCCCTTGGATATACACGTATTTGGCAACACCACCTACTTCCGTGCTTTGAGGGATAAACTGTTTACAAGACGCGGCACTGAACGGCTATTTCGTGTATTTCAGGGATACTCTTATAACATCTGTAACACCTTTCCTCTCTATGACGGTGCAAAACAGTTTAGACAAAAACATTTTAATTATGTTCTATTTCTTATCACAGAAGACACAAGATTAACTCTGTATCTGTGGTAATCAGATATTACCACTAGTGTTAGCATCTACGACACTAAATTCCATTCACATGCACTCGTTTCTCCACATAACAATTACATACATATTTGTGAATGAATAGCAAGTGATCTGTTTCCGATGCGTTTAATGAGAAATACGACAAAGATTGCAGAAAAATATCGAGTTCTCAACCAACAAATTGTCTTTGCTTATAAGGGCAAACGATTTTGAGAAAACAAAACGAAACAATTTAATTGAAAGTAACAGGACAATTGTTGAAGTGAAACTGGGCAAATAATAGAATAGAATATTGTATTTTAACTGGCAAAGTTAAGATCATAAGGCCTTTCCTTCCATTCAACCAGCCTAATCAATATAACATGAATTAAATATGAAAAGTAGTGAAATCAACAATCCTAGTTATAAGATTTGACAAAAATTTAGTAATATCTAGGATAAACTTATCAGCGGAATATCCTTAAAAAGAATATGAAAATATTTCTATTACACTAATATTCTTCATGAAGTTAGTATAAATAGGTCATACCGTGAAAGAATATCGGAGCTATGAAAAGGGTAAAAATAAAGACATTATCAATTATTAGTTCTTTAGATATTAAAATATAATAGATGTACTCTTTTTAATTATACAATTTATACACTTTATTAACTGATAAGTATGTTGAAATTGAAAAAATGGGCTTTCCTCGATTAAGAACTGTCATACTACTGACAAATGTCTTTTCAAACTTCATGCTAATGAGGTACATTCTGGTGATTTTATGGAGCTAAATTATGTGGCAAACCTCTAAACACTTGCAATACCTTTATAAAGACCTAGACATCTAGTTATTGTATTAGGAGATTGTGAAAGAAGAACATGGGGTTGGCATTCACTATAATGTATTCTAAACTTTATTGAGCGATTCCCCTAAAATGTTTTTGTCCCTACAATATGCACATTTTTCACAATATAATACACCAATTTTCTTACAATTTTCAAGAAATGTTTAACGAACATTCGTGTTTTATTTAATATGACAATTTAATTAATGTTTACTAAATATACATGTAGAAAATGGCGTAAAAGTATAGGAAAATTAATTACACCTAAAGTAGTATTTTTCCAATGAAAGCATGGATATAAAAAGTGTTAAGTTATAATAAAACTTTTCATAAATAATCTGAAAAAAAATTAGCCTCTAACCTACCTTGATTCTGAGAAAATAATTACAATCGCTTTGTCACAAGCAATGGGTAAAGGATTCAAAAGAAACAGAAAACAAGGTTCATCCATTTGAAACGAAGAAACATTCATAAAAGAAAAATAAAAGATAGCAGACAGAGTTTAATGAGGAAAAAATTTAATTAAAAACATAAGCACTAATAAAACGTGAAAATAGAAAATTATAACATGAGAGCTGCGATACTCGTATATAAGCAAAATTGAACAGGATGCCAAGGAAATCAAACACAAGGGTAAATTTTTTTCCATGTTTAAACAAATCAGAATAAGACAATGTACTATTACGTAGTATATGAAATAATGATTGGCTAGAACATATTAAAACAATATGTACAGATAAACTCTAATCATTTATCTAGAACATATTGAGTCTCTAACCTGGGAACATTTTGAAGCGACATTTGCATTAATGAAAAACAACAAGGTCCAGTGCATAACAGTATTATTGTAGAATTTATAACTTATGACTCACAAATAGATATGTGTGTTACATGCTGGAACATCTAAAGAATAATAAATACATGATTAGCACGAAGTCGCAGAAGTAGTTTTTGAGAAAAGAGGTGTGACCTATTGCGAGAATTATAGACGAATAAGTCTTTTGACACCCATATACAATGTTTGCGTTAAAATTGTTACAAAATGCTGAATACAATTATTGAATTTCTACTACAACAAGAATAACACGCTTTAGAAAAGATAGTTCCGAAGGACTGTATCTTCATTATGAAGCAGATAATACAGCAGAGAAGGAAAGTTTACCTAGACACATTTATTATTTGTAGATTACGTTAAGCTACGAGATTTCATCGAGTCTCAAGTACATTATCAAAAACATGGGATTAAAATTATACAAAATATATGTGAAAATACTTATTTTCGGTTGACAATGGAACCAGAGCTCCATTGATAAATAAAAGAACAAGACGAGGCTGTCCCGTAGCACTGGCATTATTTAACATATATATTGATGCCGACGTAATGCAATGGAAGACTTACCTAAAACAACTTTTAATTTATGTACTTTAATTTCAACCAAGCTAATTTTCGTACAGTAATTCACAGAATGAATCACAAAGAGCTGCTTTACGATTAAAGACTCCTGATAAAATAAAAACAATATTATGCTATAATAAAGAAGGCGTTAAAAGCAGCTAAGGAAACGGAAATAAACAAACAAAAGCGAGAGCGATATCTTCTTTGGTTTTCGAGCATTCCAATGTTACGCCATCGATAGGCGGTGATATCACCGGAACCGCACGACCCAGCCCTAGCAATACAGTGCTAGCTGGTAGGCCGGTGTGAAAATGTACTGTTTCTGTACTGTTTATTCATGTTGTGCTTTAATTACGTCACTCTTAGGATATTGATTGATGATTCAAAATATTGGGCTGTACATAGCTTTACTTTAATTGCAATTATCTAAACACTGATAACCATGAGAATGTTGGCCTTATTTATAAGGATGATCTCACGAAATATACCATCTTTATTGTACTTTGGAAAGTGTTTATTAATGTCGTTTAAATTTTGCTTAAAACGCGGAAAACCTATAATTTCATTGAACTTTAAAGCAAGAGTCACATTCCTACAGGTGTACGCAGAATGTAAATTAACTCATGAGAGTATTAACATAGCACTTACTCTAAGTGTTCTTATTGCCACAGAAATGAAAATTAGCGGTTCAGAACACTCACTTTTCAAAGGATATGCGGATTCTTTTGGTATACATTCTTTTTGAGCAGCTACTTTTTACAGAATTGTGATCTGATTGTTCCTGCTATAAAACGTTTCACAATAAAAAAAAAACTGAAATGGTGCAAATTGTGGATAAAGCACGGTTGGATGGGTATGGAGAGTATAATATTCCTGAATATTCTGCCAAATATGTCTCCTACAACTCAATAAATATCCATTGTGACTTTGTTGTGCATAAAAAGGACTTAATTTGGATGAGGTGGAGGAAAGCAGCGTGTGATATGCCCTCAACCCGGCTACTATCTTCACCTGCATCTTCGTAATTTTGCTGTTCAATTAAGAAAGCTTTATTCTAGATATCTTGCTATATTGAAAAGTTGCAGGTGTTTTAAAATGCTGCGTAAACTACTAGCAGATACATGGTTCAAGTGACATCATCGTCTTGGAAGGCGAGAGTTACAAACATCTGTAGCTGGGCTTATATTTTCATAACAAGAGGCGGTTTTCTTCCTTGTGAATGTCATAACGAGTTCTAAAATAATAAATATTAAATCGAATGTATGTTTCTAAATGAAAGAAGACATTTTAGTAACATTGCTTAAACTTGTTACAGTTTAGAAATATCATGAAAGAAGATAACTTTTTCAAAACAAATTGAAAAAAAATAGCTATATGCGCAGCACTATAATATGAACACTTACAGGAAAATCAAGAAAAGATACATAAATTAAGTATTCCAACGCTTAGTTTCATGTCAGAGAATGCATCATTACTTAGATCGGATATGAGGAAAATTAAGTCCGCTGAGATGAGATGAATGAAATCTGTAGTGGGATATACCTGTGTTGACGTAGTCAGTAACCTCACAATAAGGAAAATGCTGAATCTAATATAAATCTAAAAGAGTGAATATAAAGTAAAAGAAGAATTGGCATGAATTGTTTTATGAATGCTGAACGAGATAAGCTGGGTTTTATAGACTGCTCAGATAACGTCCTAAAAGAAGATGTAGTGCGATCTTGTGCGGTCGAAACGGTCCATCTTGTCATATGAATGTGGGAGCATCGCTTCCTCGAGTCTAAAGCAAACCCTTAATGAAGCATTAGACAGCTTTCCATTATGAGGTGTCGCAGCGGTACACGCATGGCGCATTTATCACATGGGATATGCACGGACAAGTAGCGGACATGTTGAAGAAATATTTCTTGAATTTTATAATGAATTACTCAACTAAGAGAAGGAAAGAAAAAAATTAAAGGGGCGCAACTTTTATTTTCCTGAAATTTTTTCTTTTCCTTTTTCATATACTATTTCACAGAGCTACCAAATGGTTTTAAACTGACATTTGTCTCGCCTCTAGTTGAGTGTACATTAGATGTGGAACATGTTCTTTGTTATCTCATTGACTTCCGTCAGTTAAAATGTGTTGGCAGCAGTGTAAACAACTTATGATTTCGCGCTCAATTTCACTGAAGCATGGAAGTAAATTAGCGTCTCTGTTTTGCATAATAAAAGTGACCATTTCACGAGCGATATTAATAGTGCGTACAGTATTAATTATTGTGCAGGCAATACAGTTACAAAGAAACATAGCCGCAATTCTTCTTCCTATAAAATCAACAAAGTAATAGCGGCTCCATTAACGGCATATATACGGAAACTTCGTAATCACATGAGATAATTCCCTCTGCATGAACATTATTTAGAACAAAATGTCCACAGTTTGGAACATATGTTTCTGTCTATATATATCTTTGGCTAGATTTGGAATATCTCAGACGATACATACTGCATTTGTGAGCAACTTCGTTTCAAAATAAAATATACATCTAAATGATTTCGTTAAACGGGCAGCTGTAGCCGAACTAGTAGTGCCAAGCACAAGAATAACAAGTTCTACTCTGCATTAAAGCCTGAATCATCTGTGAAGGGAAAGAATGAAATGTAATGAGATTTTATCCTTAACCAAAGGTTTCAGTTCAAGAGCTGTTCTATTTAAGACAGCTTAATGTGAACCAATTTTGTATCAATGACGTTAAACAAAATATGTTTATGTTTACAATGAATGAAATGGTTAAAAAAATCCTCGGATGAGATCTGCTTCTTTTTTATTTCATTATTTAAAACTGGCGCGGCGAGAAATTACACAGTTCCGTATTTTTTCTGATAATTGCGCGGGACAAAATAAAAATCAGACACTTTTCCACTATTTTCCACCAATAACAGATTATGATAGATTTCAGAAATTCAATAATATTTTAAAATCTCAGGTTATGGCTTTTAAACTTGCAATAGAGATTTCGGAATAATAAGCAAAAATACAAAAAATAAGCATGATAGGATCTTTACAATTCATGAAGTTCTGGCCCTATTTTACAGAGTACCGACTTTCAGCAGAGTTCGTCGTAAAAATGGAAGCCAAGGATATAATATTCCTGAAACTGGTGACACCATTACTATAAGAAAATGCTATCTCTGAAGAGACGAAAGGACCACCTAAGGAGGAAAGGGTCTATTATAAAATCACATTATTTACTTCCGTGACAGAATGCGCTATATCAAAGGACCTAGCATAATCAATGGTACTGTCTACCATACATTTTTCATGGCTATGAGACCAGAATCAATACAACTACCACCATCATATTCACAAAGTTTCAATCAAAAGCACGAAGATGAAGATGTAAACCTATATTCCCCAGGGTGCAAATTTTTATGCTAAAAATAATTAGCTTGGCCAGCAGAACATAATCCAGAAAATAATATAATTGGCTAAAGATAATATTACTTTAATTGCTTCATTTTAATTTTCATTATTAAAATAGGACCTACATCATATGTTCTTTGATTTGAACATATGATGTAATTGAATTGAATGCATAAATAATAAAAATAAATTCCGAGTGCTATGGTATTCTATTATTATTTGATTCCCAGAGTAGTATACTTACAGAAAATTAAGTACTGATTATTTTCTATAAAAACTGAAGTCCTATTAGTATGTATGTATGTATGTATGTATGTATGTATGTATGTATGTATGTATGTATGTATGTATGTATGTATGTATGTATGTATGTATGTATGTATGTATGTATGTATGTATGTATGTATGTATGTATGTATGTATGTATGTATGTATGTATGTATGTATGTATGTATGTATGCATGCATGCATCTATTAAAAAGAACTAAATTGAATTCATTTCATTATTTTATACTAATGTTTAAATAAATAGCTTGCATTTTTTAAAAGAGAGCACGTCATATTAATTTGAAATAAAATAAAAGCTTCCATACCCCTTTCAACTTAAATAAATGTTGGTACAGTGTGAGTTTATAGCTAGTTAATATGATAGGAAACACAAATCTTGCTTATTTCACATGGTTTAAATTTTAAACATTATTTTGCGTTTTCTTGAAAATTTATTTTGTATTATATACGCCCCTTTAATATATTTAGATTTAGATACTTTCTCTTAAAAATGGTTCATTTCTTCCATTCGTAATTTAGTGTAACAGCATTTACGACACAACTAAGTGGCTTATGTTTTACTAGTTTTTTTTCCCCCATCAAAATTGTTAAAATGTTATGTTTTCACAGAATCCTTATTAAATGAATTTGACTGCTAAAGAAAAAGGTAGCATAGATACAACTTTTTCCCTCTTTCTTAATTTTGAATCTACCACTACGAACCTTAATCAATCTAATGCGTCATAAGTACTATTGATCAAGAAGATTGAGGCTGTAAGAAGACTGTGAAGACGTACTTGTTTTGCGACTTTTATGCTTAGCGGCTTCCGGCACCGAGAAACACTATAACCATGAGCGCGCGGACTGGAAAGTGCTTCACAGAGCACATGAATAGAAAGGGCCCACAGAAATGTCCTAGCTATTTATGTATTTGTTTATTTACTCTGGTAAAAGTTAAAGTAATGGGGCCAACTCCTCCACTCTACCAGGCTATAACATGGGGAATACAAAGTACAATAATCATATAAGAGAACAAATTAAAATATGCATTGTATGCATATAAAAATTAAAAATTAACAAATATAGTACTATTAGAATTTCACTTATTTTTCAATAATTGCTCTTAAGGGGAGTTAGGAGGCTTCATCTTACCAATGTTAAATAAGTTAAGTAATGTTACTACTGTGACAGAACCATTAGCTCCTAAACCCAAGATCGCGGGTTCGAACCCGTCCAGGACCGATGGATTTTTCGGGCGTAAAAATCCTAAGTATGGCTTCCTTCGGAAGGGAAGTAAAGCCGTGGTTCCGTGTCGTACATTTACGGCACGAAAAAGAACCTCAAGCCTGAAAGAGAGGTCTCTGAGCAACATTTGTCGTCCGTTTCACGCCCTGAGTTCAATGGGACGCTGATGATATTAAAGAGCGTCCGTAAATAAATTTAAAAAAAGAACCATTAGGGTATTTTCGACAGCTTATTTTCAGTCAATTTATCTTTATACTGAAGCAGAATAAATATAATGTAAACATTGGAAGAAGAATTATATTTATTTATTTGAAGCCTATTTTTGTCAAAATTATATGCAAACTTTTCATAGTACGTAGGTTATGCCATTTTCCTCGATATTTCCGCTTTAGTCGCTTCATTGTTATGTAAAGAACCCAAGAAGTTGTCAAGACTGTTGATGCAGTAGTTTTTTTTTTTTCTGGAATTCATACATGTAGGAAAATATAGTTTAGGGAAAATTGAAATCAGAGAAATAGTTTTTGAAATTTTATTTATAGCTCCAGTCAGCAACTTAATGTTGTCAGGTTCTGTTCAGACTGTTTACATCAGATTTGCAAGCGACAAAAGCCTAATTTCCTATGAGAATAGTAACAAATGAGAATCTTCTAGCTTTTTTTGATTCGAAAGTTATGCTTTTTGAAATTGATGGTGTCAAACCAGAAGTTTTTTAATCTATACATATATTTTTTCAAATGTTATAAAACTACTTGCATACTACATATAACAATACCAATTATATCACATAATTAAGAAAAATCGGATATTTATTGTAATACATTATTTGAAAATTGTTCAAAAACTTCAATTTTTCAATTTCCAAATACCGTTAAGTGCAATGGAAGAAGGGAGAGTTGCAAAATTGTCACCTTAACCCACGCTTAAATTGAATTATTATCGACCGACAGCACGGACTCGTAAGCAAGAAAGTTGGGGTTCTGTTACCACCAGGACATTCCTCCCTGACAAAGGTTTTTTCTATGTTTTCCTGTCATCACAAAAGAAATACACGGGATGATGCCTAAATTTAAGATATCGTTATTTGGTTTATTTAAAGACGCTCTTTATTTTCTTTGGTCATTAGCGTCCCATTCACTTCATGACGTTAAACGGCCGATAAATTTTGCTCAAGAGGCCTCTTCTTTCATACTTGAAGTTCTTTTACGTTCTGTATATGTACGACATGGGTACAACGGATTTTAATTTCCTTTCGAAGGAAGCCATACTTAAAATTTATTCTTCCTAAAAATGCATTCAGGGTTTGAACCCACGATATTGGGTCTACGAGGTAAGTACGGTTACAATTAGATCACCATGGCAGACTCTAAAATTAGGCCTGGTACGCTTCCTTCCTCAAAAATAATTCTTCCCCAATTTATAATTTTATCATTTCATCTCACGTATCATCAGTGCCCTATTGCTTGTGATGTCTTAGCAGTAAAAATTAGGGCACTAAACACTATTACAGTCTATTACTTCAGAGGTAAGAGAATTCCGAATTCTAGGAAATGTCATATTTTTGGGTATAGAATAATTTATTAGGCAGAAGCACACTTTTAAATATGCGGTTAAGATTGGATCACCTAACAGAGCGACTTATTGTTTGTCGGGAAATAAAAAAGATAAAAACTTTACCTTGAACACTAACAACGACGTATTGCTGGAGTCTTACTCTCGATGAGCTCCCTTTATCTTTTAAGGAGATAATTAAAATTACTTACATGTACGATATTTATTTCTGTAAATAAATGAAAGCAAGAACTGATTTCAAAGACTTGTCCGTCTGCGGAGTTCTCTTCTTAAGTCGCATATAACAAAGTCTAACTTTGTTTTCTATCTTTAGCAACACGCTTTATTAGGTCAGCCTAAGCATTGGCCCACCACATTAGCCTTGATCTACCGATTTTTCTTTAACCATACATTTTGAAATCTAAGCTATTCTATGCTGGTCCATTCTGAGTACATCGCCCATCCTTTTCAATCCTTTTCTCTTTATATAGTTATCATGCCCTTATTTTCGTATAAATTGTTGAACTATTTGATTGGTTCTAATCTTGATCACAAATACGAGCAGTATTTTATTTATTTGGCTGCCAAAATGAGATTGCTTTTGCAGATAACATCCATATTTTATTCCTATACAACATATTTGTTATTATTTTATAGATCCTAATTTTAAATTTGTTTTGAAATATATCTTACTGTCGCTGTATTACTAAGAGTTTCAAGGCGATGGTTGCTTAAGTTAATGCTCCATTTTTATTTCTATCCATACACCATTATTACTTGTAAATGTTAAAAGCAGTCATTTAAATTGTGACATGTCTTCAAATAAAGGTTCATTTTCATGAATTGTGATATTTCTAGGATTTAAAATATATTAATGCATTTAATATACTGCCCTTATAAAATGGCTATGGGTGCCCGAGGTCGTTAAGGCGCAGAATCGTGAGCGGAATGTCTGGGATTCGATTCCCACCAGGACCGTCCTCCCTGACTGAGGTTTTTCCAAGTTTTCCTCAGTATCCATAAATGCTAAGGAACGCTTTATTCCTTTAAAAAAATTACCTATTCTCAGATTATCATTTCATCTCAAGTATCTTCAGTGTCCACCGCCTGTGATGCCTTGGAAGTAAAAAGAACTGGAAAAATATAAAATGTTGATACTTTTCTTGTATTACCTAATAGTGTTAATAGGAGCTATTACTGCCTTAATTATATCAATTGCAATTTTATTCCTCATACCATTTAACAATTTCAAATTGCAAAGTACGAACTTTTGCACTATTAAAATAAAACCGATAAAGTGCAAAAAAGTAGAGATGGAGGGCAATATGTACAGCGCTAATAACCTTCATTATATGGAACCTTTGTCTGCAACCCACACTGCATGACAAAGGCAAAGTACATCTTGACCTGCTTGGACAAGGTAGTGCAATATCACTTATGTATTATAGTCCTTCATTTTAGCCGGCGAGTGAAGGAAATATGTCGTTATTTAATTAATTTTCTCCTTAATTTTCAGATAAGCATGGTCGGTTTGCTTTGTAGTGCAGACGTTTCAATAAAGCACTGGGAAGTATGGCAGTAGCGCCTTTATAAAGGAGATATCCATAAAGCGAAGTAGGTAGACGGCAACTCTACTTGGCGCCTGTTCCCCCTCCCACGTCTTTTGGCCTGAGCCATGAACAGTCCTCAATTACGAATAATATGCATACTATACCCTTTCATGTATAATTACTCTGCTGGATGGAGCAATATTTGCAACGTACGAAAGTGTATAAAGACATAACTGAAGATAAAAGGGTTTCCAAAATCTTGAGTATGCAATGGACGAGATTTACATTTTCTACAATTTTTAAACCGGCAAATTTTAAATTTTGGCACACATTTTATATACCTTACATAGCAATATGCCAAATATTCGTTATCATAAGTTAAATAGTTTTTAAGATATTGATTTAATAATACTTTTTCAACATTTGAATAAAATATTTTAACATTTTTTGCAGATCACTGATATATGTATAAGAATATTTTTCTCAAAAGACATATTATAGCATTTTTAGCAGAAAATATATTTTAAAAATTCTGAAATAGTAATTAAAATAAATGCAATTGTCCGGCCGTTAAAATTTTGGTAATTTATAAATTAGTAATTAAAATTAGTTATTTTCCAAAATAAAAAAATTGTTTCATACCTTACCCCCATAACGGTGCGAGTCTTGTGCAATTAAGTTTAGGTGATTAAGTTGTAATACTTTTAATATTACGCATAGTAAATGAAGGCAGAAACAAGGAGAAATAACAAATGGAAAATAAAGAGTTGCAAAATACCAGCATTTGTACGAGCGCCGGACTGAATGGTGCTTAAAATAAATAAATAAATAAATGAAAAATTAAGTATCACAAGCAGGTAAATCCACAAGAGATGCTACAGACACATTCTCTTGAAAGTGAACAAAAACAAGTGTTAATATATATATATATTTGTGATAATAATAAAATATGGTTCAAAATGTATGATTTAATGCAACAAGTTGGTGCCAGCAGTAATATGAGCGCTTTTCATTACCTCCGCCAATCTTAATTGTGTATATCTTAAAATTTCCTATATAACCTGGAATCTCTGAGCTGCCATTATTAATTTATGTTATGATTTTATCTGTTATTTTGCATGAATATTTAGAAATTTTGTTTTATTTCACAGAAGAAAGAGAAACTCCCCCAAAACCTGATCAATGTCTCTTTTTAAATCTTCCGAAGCTTTAGGTGTCTAGTACTGAATGCCAGAAATATTCCGGTTATTGTATGTTATAAACTGATGCACAGCCATTTTATCATATTCGAATGCATTACTGTACTTCGTAGCCATTATGCTCTCTGGAGGAACTCTGAATAGAGTTTGCAAAGCTAACAGACCCCGTGTAATATGTGCTTTGAAATTTCACCTCCAAATTAACCTTCTGACAACAGCGATGCTACTCACACCGCCACGGGTGGCCGAGGTCGTTAAGGCGCGGACTCATGAGCGGTAGGTCTGGGATTCGGATCCCGCCGGGTCCGTCCTCCCTGACTGACGTTTTTTTCCTAGGTTTTCCTCAGTTCTCATAAATGACAAATGCCGGGGAGGAACGCTTCCTTCCTTAAAAAATCCTTTCCCAATATATCATTTCATGTATCATCAGTGTCCACCGTCTCTGGTACCTCAGTAGTAAAAACGGGCGTTAAACACATTCAAAAAAAAAAAAAAAAAAAAAGCTGCTCACGAAATAATAGATCGCATTTGAAGAACACATCAGTTCTTTATTTTATTCCATAGGAGATATATATAAAAACAAGCACCTGCTAACGCGAATTCTTTTTATACCAACATTACCAAGTAACACTCACATTCTTCTGCTCTCTGATTTGACAATCGTACGGACTGCTGAAATTTTGCCACAAGCCGTAATATTTCCGTTAATATTTCCAGCCCGTCTCGCATCTGCATGAATTAATTTCCTAAATGAAGTTTCATAAAAATATATGCATTCTACTATCAAAAACGCCAATGGGAGCCTAAATTAAACTGCGCTAATCAATTCGCATATGAGATACAATATCATTGCAAAGCATTTTGCTTAATACGTACAATGAAAAAGAACTTGATGTTTATTTGATCTGAAAATGTATCTCGTGTATTAGATTCTATAAATGGAAGCATCAATTATGATTCAAATATGTAGAACAATCTCAGCTTAAAGAATGAAGGGGAGTAAAATATTAACTGCGTGAGCGCGAGTTTACCCAAAATGTTTCACATCAAACTTTCAGGTAAACATATAATAAAGCGTAACAAAAATGTATTACTTTCAGGGTTTATTCCCTTTACGAATCATAATGAATAGTATCTACTACTCCTAAATTTATTTCTTGCTATTAACGTGGATAATGACAATAATGGCAATTATATTACGTAAAGGGTTAAAGAAATACAGCAAACAAATAATAGTATTATGAATGTAAACACATGAAATAAGACATGCAAGAAAATAAATCTAACTTAAATATTCTAATATTTTTCCATTGACACGTATATACTCTTAATCTGTTTATTCACAAGTTGTTGAGCCTCGGCGATAAAAGTCTCAACATTTGGTGCTCTTTTCGGGTATCTCTCCTGTTACAAAAGAGTTGCTACAATTGGATAGTGACGTGCTTCTCCATAAATGGGTACCATATCTAAATGCTCGTGACTAGTGAACTTTTCTATTGTTAACTATAAATTTAGAATGCAAGGATTGCAGAAGCAGTGTTTGTGTATGCAACAAAAATAAGTTCCGTTGTTCACTTTTTAAATCCATCCTGATAACAAATTATGCTCAGTGATCAAATATAATTTTTCGAATTCAAATGATTCATAAAATATATTTTTGGTGAATTTAGTGATTTAAATTTGAGTTACGAAATATTACCAACAATATTTTGCTCTGTTTTTGTTTGTCCATCCATTATCATAACCGGAATATATGAATTCTAACGCATTAACATATTACACCATACGAAAAGTAACACAGAATATTTTTTTTTTCTGCGAAAGTGGTGTTATAAAAATTGTTGCATTTATGGGATGAAATTACACTATATAATTGTGGCACTAAATTTCCTTCCACCCTGCGTGTAATTTATGTAATACCCTAGTATTACGTCCGGTGATATTTTTAATGGGGCGAAACTGTTAGAAAGTTGATTAAATTATTTTATCTTGGATATCAATGTGAATTTATATAGATAATTAATATTTTATACACCTTATACGGCCATCCAACTTATGAAAGTGCGGTATGCATTGAATCTAATAGTATGCATGACGGGGTAAAGCAAATATATTCAATAAATTAGCATAAGTTTTTTTATCAAGGATAATACTGATCTGCAAATCCAAGTGATAAAGGTTAACATGATGCAGTCTTCAAAAAGTAAGCAAAGAATATTTTAACGAAATCATTCGGAATGGCGTCGTTTTCTTCTTTTAAAAATTGCCAACTGTTTTTATTGAGCTTTCGGAAAGTTCATAATATGTTGCAGATATTTTCAGATGAAAACTCACATGTCAAAACATCATTAGCTCTGCATGATTTTTTTCATACATTCCCGTATTAAAGGATGTATAGGAAAGCGTTGTTATCGTATTTCGTAATCGTCACTATTATGCTATATAGCCAGCACGGAAGCCGCCACTGCTCTGCACGAGGGACAGTAACCCTTAACAGAGTTGAGGTCGGCACGCTGGGAATGCCCGCTCATCAGCCCAAATCATTGCTGTTCCAAGGATTTCTTGCCGGCACGAGATGTTTCAACTATTTTCGGCATACATATACGCGCGCGCAACACAGAACACTAACCGAAACAATTTGTGCTGCGACAAAAAATAACTTCACTCTAGGGTTCTTCCAAATGTATGTTTGTTTTCGCAATAATGCATGCTGCGATAGCTTCCCACCACAGTTGCAATTTTAAACAGCAACTCCATCATCATTTGCTGCCCACCACCCTGCTCCATTCTCATACAAAGTGCATCTAGTGCACTTATGATGTAACCTTTGGTTTGGAATTTAGTGAAAATAACGGAAATGTGCCATTATGCGCTTATGGTCAGGTTTATCATGCATGAATTAACTCGAATATTTATAGCTTCTTAAAATTATCCTTTCCTTTATCTCTCTCGCTCGCCTTCATGTACATTTGCTAATGGTGTTTCACGTGTGCATAAAAATGCATGGACATTTAAATAGTTAAAATTGTAAATAATTTACTGTAATTAACCATCATCATATTGAAACGAATAATTTTAACATATCAACATCATTCTTCTATTTAACAGATTAGTATATACAATGTAAAACAAAAACTGAAAATTAGGACATAAACCAGTTAAAATTCTTTCTTTATTTCGATGATAAGACTTGGTTCCGCTAAAGTATGAAAAATTCAACAGTGATTACTATTGCACGCAATTAGCAAACAGCTGTTAGCATAAAATATTCGCTCTCCCCTTGCACATACGCATAAAGGTTATCTTTACATAATTATGCTACTCCGGAGATCTAACATCAGATTGCAGAATACAGCGCGTTTATTGTTCCTGAAATATAAAAGTTTATTATACGATACGTACCCTCAAAATTCGTCAGCGTAGTACAGAATCACTTTAAGCTAATGAAGATGAAAGAACGCTAAGATTTTAGATCTTATTTTCAAACGCTAATTACATGTGTTGTGATGTAGCCAAATGCAAGGAGATTTACTGCAGGTTGTTTGAATGTTTCATTTCGAAATGTCACTCTGACAAAGATACAATGTGTTTAAAAAGTACGTAAAGCAGGTATTCTACTTTGGCAGCTCATTATGTTTTCATTCTAGAGCACACGTGACGTATTTCATTAAAGCACTTGCACACGCGACTTCATTACATACGTAACACTGCGCGATATTCAATAATCACTTGGCACTACACGAAACCATGTTGACGAGCGCCCGTAGTATGACAGTTGTTTTACTACACGTTTTCCTCTGTTGTTCGTTCGTCGGTCGGTCACTGGGTGCGCCAATATCTCGCTCAAGCCTGGTCAGGGGCAGAAATCTAATTTGGAACTTGCTGACTCGGAACCCTTAGCCATCAGTCTCTCTCTAGGCAGAGAGTTGTGCGCATGCCCCGCGTCGTGAAGTAACGTGGGGTAACCATCGCGAAATAAAATGCAAAAGATACAATAATAGTACGAGTGGCCCTGCTTTTTCTCAGATGTTGGGAGCGTCGCGATTCTTCTCATCCACTAAGCCTCTTGTCTAACAGCTGTTTCCATTCAATGTCGTTAAAAGTAAAGAGGAATACATTAAAAACGTGTTGAATAAAACATCTTACACTTATAACACAGCCTTGCATAGACAAACTTCATTTCAGTGAAATAATTATGATCTCCCGTAAAGAGAAGAGAGTTATAAGAGGACGGAACAAAATTTACATTTTTAATATTATCGTTAATTAGCTTGCTCAGGAAGGATCGAATAGGTAGATGCTTTTTTAATATCCCTATAGTTCAAGAGGACCTTTTCGGTAGTAAAGTAGATGTCAACAAATCTTTCTTTTACCGAGATCCTTTAATTGCAGAAACTTTATGTGAATGGCAATTGAAGTCATCTAGGGTGAACGATATTCCCTAACTCTGTGATTTAATTTAGAACGCGTGCCAAGTTAATAGCCATTAAAGATACATTACGACTCCTCTAGTAACTCAGACTTTTTCGTTATTACTTAACCTCTCACTTTGGATCTGAGAAGGGGAAAGGATTTTTGCCCCGCAGGAATTATTTTACTTGACTCTAAATCTACGGACGCCGGCATAAACGCATTTAATGGTTCTTAAATGTCACCCCCCTCTATTGAATGTGATAAGCTAGCGTCAAAAACAGTACATGAGGTTCGTTTGAAACCACAAATTGGGAAATCACGTAACAAATACAACTGAAGTCAAGGCTACCACGCAAGTTCAGTTGTATAGACTTGGAGAAAATCAATAAAACGGAACATTTCTTGAAATTGCCAACTTGGAAAGAACAAATTTCTCCTAATAATATTAATAATGTCCGCCAATATTAAAATAACGATGACTATAATTATTTTGCTTCTAATAAGTTTGTGAAAATGCTGAAATCATTACTCTGTAACATTTGATTTCTGACGCTACAACTTTTATTTGGAAAAGGAAAATGTACATTTTGAGCGCAACATTGTAAATATATAAAAACAGTCACTTTGCATTTATTCAATCTTTGTTCACTCAATAATAGCATACGTCATCAGGCAAAATTAACATAATGTCCCTGACTTTAACAGTTCATTTGTGTAATCTCCCTCCAGGTAAGATTCAACAAACTTAGCTTTACTTTTGATTATGTATTTAGACACTTGATACTTCCGCTTATGAAATTTCAATTGCATTCAGTTATTTTTTAAGATGCCACTCTCCTTTTTCCGTGCTTTACAGCTACGGTAAGGTTTAACATTAGAATAAATGGTCTTAAGTTTGTTAATCGTAATATGTTCTTTTAACTAAATTGTATATTTTGAGATTTTTTTTTTAATTCATGCCTTGGCAATCATCAGCTGAATATACGACATCCTGAATTCTATTTGAACGAAACACCGATCACATGCCATGTATGAATGTCCTTTTGTTGGGTGTGTAGCTATCAGATAATTGAAATATAAACAATAGTTTTATTTCTGTTTAAAGGCGTGCTAAATGGCTGCTTTTCAGAACGACTCGGAACCATGGATTGTACGCTTATGAAACCCAATAAGTCCGTAACACGTAGAACATTCTGGAAACTTGTTCTTTCCAAACTTCATGCTCAAGAGGTATATTTTGATCATTTTATGAAACTAAATAATATGGCGAACCTCTAAACACCCGCAGAACCTTTATAAACACTTACATGTCTTTTGTTATTCCAGTTAGAAGTCTGTAGAAGACATGCTCCAACCAATGGGGCTGAAATGCACTGAAAGGCATTCTAAAGTTTATTGTGTGAATACCGAAAACATTTTATTTATACAAAATGCATGTTTTCTCAGAATCTAATGCACCAATTTGCTTAAAAGTTTTAGACAAGTTTAAAAAACAGTTGTGTTTAATTTAACAGGACTTTCTGATAAAGTAATTTTTTATCATTTTTCGTATAAAAATGACACCAAAATATAATAAAAGTCAATACATATAAAACATTTATCTAATGAAAGCAGAAATTAAAAAATCCCTGCGTTATTGTCAAAGCTTTCATAAATAACGCGCAACATTTTTAGTCCCCAGGTCTATACAGGTTCTCCGAAATTTTGTACTTAATAAAGCGCTATTTTAACACTGAAGGGATAGGGAATCCCGGAGTCCCTTATTTCACAAGTAAGCCATTAAAGTATTTTATAGCAAATCTTAAAAATATTTAATGAAATCCAAATGAAACATATGTTGGTAATTAATGAAATTAAAAGTAAATTCTATAAGTAAAACAAAAATTTATACTCCATTTAATCAGTTTCAATATTTACCGTCAAACTTAAGACATTGTATCAGCTTCACGAATTCACTAGTTCTAATAACATGTCTGTCTAGCGCACTGCGAGTACATAAATGTTGATCAATATCGGCGAAGAAAGAAACAAAATCCAGGTCAGTCACAAAGACCTTTGGCGGTGAGCAAGATACATTACTGTGATTAAAATCTGTCGGATATTCGCAGCATCAGTATCACTCATTTGTGGCACGGTGCATGCGAATTAATAAATGTGAAGTGAGTCTGCCAGATTTGCCTTCGGTCTTTAGCAGCCTCTAGCATGATGGTCAGATGTATATAGCAACAGATATAACAACTATCAAAACAATTTCCTAGATTAGCCATCGTGCAACAAAAATATTCTTTAATATTTTACAATCTCAGTATACAACAAAATTAACGTGAGTTGTTTTGTAACTGAACATAGTTTCAGAAGTTTTCACACCGCTAAATATTTTCAATTAATATATTTTAATATTAAATGCAAGAATTGCCCTTACAGCCAAAAAACCATTAATAAATCGCAAAAGTAAAAACGAAAAAAAAAAAAAAGCATATGATATGTACGTATTTTAAAATGGCAAGGAGAATTTAAATTTTGGCACGTTCATGAAAATAATATCAACAATCCAATTTACTTCGGCTTGTTCACAAGACAAAAACATGGAAATCTTAACAAACCAATTAGTCTTGTTCTAGTTTCACTTGTTGCGATTAACTTAAGGAACTTGGAATTCCTCGACGTTAACTGATAAACATGTACACAGTTTCGTAATTGAGGAGCTAAGTAAAGTGTTTTTTTTTTTTTTTTTTTTTTTTTTTTAGATATTCCGAGTAATTAAAACACGATATTTCCAAACTTATTGCAGATTGGACACACTTGAAAGTTTTCTTCCAATGGGATTAATTTATTATAGAATTATAGGTAAATATATGCCCTGATATTGTAATATTGCATTGGGATAACAAACTTCGATTGAATTGTTTCGGGCGGAGAAAACTTCGGTAAAGCTAGTTCCCTGAATGCGTTTCCAACCGGAAGACTTTGAATGAAGATGTCAGTTAGACGCGCTATTGTGTTCTCGACTCCGTTTCAGGTAAAGACCCTAAACAAACACGTAGCGCAAGTATATTGCGCAGGTGAACGTATGATTCCGGGTCAAGAACTTATTGCTGTGAAATACAACAACCGATGCCCTGCAGATCGTCTGCAGGTATTTATACTTACAAAGCGAGGTGACTCCATGATAATACGCCTTTTATTAACGACACGAAAGCGAAGCCCAAGTTTTCATATAAGGCGTCATAGGAACGTCTTTTATATATATGAGAACTGTTTGTATATTAGGGGTTTTTGGAATGATGGAGGTTTTTCTGGCCTGTAGAAGCTGTAGATTTCTCGCCGAACTATTTCACATTTGAATTCATCAAATTTCCTCAACGATTTTGATTTTGTTTCTGAGTGACGATTTTTCTGATTGTTGGCCTACTCAGTTTCAACATTTTAGCTGTCTCGCTTTACCTAGTTTATTCTTTACAACATAGCCATAAGCTTTACAGGCCATTTTCTTTCACCCCTTGTTTTATTATATTTTTGACTTGGGGCCGGGTACAAACTCCGCAGCATCGGCTTCAAATTCATGTATCTCCTCTTCTTCATCATTATCACGCACTTGATCATTATCATTCACTGGGACACTTAACTAAAGACACCACATATTTAACTTGATAAACCCTGCCACCATTAACCGTATTCCTGAAAAGTAACAACACAATTGCATAAGGATTAAAAAAAAGTTAAATCTACATTTGGCAACGTGCTTCTCCCTGTCACTTCGCGTGGACTGAGAGCTGTCAGTAGCTAAAACTAACACGTAATTGGCTACTACAGAGCAAGAAAAGTGAGCTGTGTGTTTAAACAACGAGAAATAAGCGATAACGGCCCACTTTTGATAGCAAGTAGAAATGCATTCACGGAACGGGCTATACTTCATACTTGTTAACGTGACCACATTTTATATCTACGCTCCCAATGGGGACGAGGGACACACTGGGCGGCAGAATCCACGGACGATGACATCACGTACGTAGACGAGGTCCCTAGCATGTTTCCAGATAGAACCTCCAACGCCCCTGGAACTTCAGGAGTTCGACCCCTTAAGAAGGACCATTTCCATTCACAGTGAACGATACCTAAGTATCTGAAATGTCGTGTGAATTCTGTTCCTATTTTTATTTTTAAGCACACTTGACAAAATTTTAAGAATCTTTGAAATTAATATGAAATAAATATGCTCACTTTTTACACTTAAAACATACAGTAGCTTATTTCCATACTTTACATCTGATTTTACTATTTCCTCTAAAATGAGCCTCGCCCATCAAGAAAATGGCAACTTAAGATCTACAGGGTAAAAAATGAATGGACAGATTTTGAGACCTTGCACGGTCTCAAAATTTGCCAGAAATGAATACTCATAGGAATTCATTGTAGCCATTGGAGAACTCTCCTCTGGTCATCACCTGTTAATATTAACACAAATTACGGTTCGAATAATAGAAAAAGTTGTGCATAGGCGATCTTTCTTGTGGCTGTTTGAGAAACACTGAATTTAAATTGGATTTACTTATGCAAGGAGATTCATTGTTTCAAAGGAGGGTATACTTGTGCACACGTGTTACGTTGAGTTGTCTGCTATACTTACAGCACATGACAAAAGTAGAGATTGTTGTGAATTAAATAATTTTATGTAAATAGTAGTGTGATGAGGACAACTTTGCTGTTTCCAGAGAAGATACGTATATGGTGTATGCTTCTGCACTGTGTGTATTGGATTGGCAGCTTTCTTCAAAGTGTGGGACAAACTGGAACGAATTCTTCCGTTTTCTATTAGGAATTGTCTTGTTACTATTTGGAAGCCAGATATAGGACTTTCTGCCCGCCTCTTATTTTTCTGTGAACATTTTTTGGTTATACTGTTGTGCGCCTCTTTATCATAGTTATTATGAATTTATTATTACTGTTTATTGTCGAAAAATCGGCCTCTGCCACAGCGTAAGGTATGGAGCAAATAATCTGGATATTAGAAGTGTGGAACAATTCTGTGATATTTCCAGTGGATGAGCAAAAGGAATTTCATAGCCGAAAGGGCCAACAGTGTTGCCGCCTTCCGCTTACTTATAGTTTTCTTAAGACTTAGTTGTGCACTTTTAAAGGTCATGTGTGCGGTTCCAGCGTTTAACTATTTGTCATTTTGCGTTACGAAAATATTGCGTCACTGATATTTCTTGTTGGTAGTTGCTTTAACTTATTGCTTTAATATATATATATATATATTAAATGTTTCCATTTTGCAAAGAAAACATACTCGAATGTCTGAAGAAATCTAACTAGGCTGTACCTTCGAAGTTAATCTGAAATTGTTCAGTTAATTTAGTCATAGCTTTAGATGTTAGATTCAATTGGAAACAGAAGCTCACCATTCTGGGTTGAGAATCCTATTCTAATGATATACAGTATATTAGTTTTGAAAACATGGCACATCGATCATTTTTCAACTATGCTGATATGCATTGACTTGTGACTCCTTTTGGGTTAGAAGTGATCTAATTTCCTAGTAAACGTTTTTTGTTTTATTCTTAGGATGTTTGTGAATTCAATTGATGACGAAGTTTTATATTACAAGAACGCCAGACCCTTGAGCCATGCAAGGGCTAGTCATTTAACAAGAACAAATACATAATTCCTCAACGTTATGTCATTCATGATACTTCTATTTAACAAGAGCTTGTTTTTTGTTTGGTTCCTAATGAGCTGCTATACACTAACTTGGTATAAAATACTGTGCGTGGTGCTCATTGATCTATTACTTTATATCGGAAGCGAATTGATTTGCGCCGCTTTAGAACAAATGTGACTTATCAAACAAGCTTAGGACTGCACTTGTTTTAATGTAAAACAGTTTAAAGAGCTCCCCGTCTCTATAATGTTCAAATAGTGATTGTAAAGTGCAAGTTTATGCACGTTATTTATGAAAACCTAGAATATAATTGAATACACGAAAAAGTTATGTGTTTTCACTATAAATGTATTTTGTATTTAATGAATTTTTCTATATTTTGTGCAAAATTTCTAAATGTATATTTGACGTAATTCACTTTATTGAGAAAAGCCATACTTAGTCGAAAGCAAGTATTTGTTAGCCATGTCCAATAATTTGAAGCAAACCAATGTTGGATCCCAAGAAAACGTGCATTTTGTATAATAAAAACAACATTTTTGAGAATGAAGCTATAAAGTATAGAGTACTTTTGTAGTGAATTCCAACTCCATGGGATGGATCATTTTATTCTCCTCCAGTTTTCTCTCTGTCTTCCTTCATCTTTGTCCGGCTTATATTTCCAGGTCCTTAATTGCTCCATCAGCAGTAAAAAGAGGTTCCTAGTGTAATGGTTGCATCGTATTGGAAACTTTTTTGTCAGTTTGACAACTCTACACAGAGGCACGAACATGTAGAACATCAGATTTTTCCCGCCCAAATGTTAACACACTTATTAGCAAGAAAAATGCTTAAATTATACATCATTAAAAAGGAAATATTCCATAAATTTTAATAAATAATAGCCGAAATTAAAACTTTTGTTATTTTAACCACTTTCCGGAATCCCTAATTAAATCAGACGATTCTAGTGGGAGATTTTTACTTTGAGCTATCGCTGCATGCGTAAAGGGCGATCCGAAGGTTCAAGCAGGTACCGCGGTGAACGGGTGTCAGAAAGCCCGCAGCTATTAGGTTAACACCTAAAACACTTAGAAGGTATCAATGGTGGAACTGCCTCGTTTCATTTTCCACACATCTCGGGCATCGGTTTATGAAGTAAACCATTATCCTCTGCAGTTCCCTCTGAGAAATGCAAGACATTCCTTCACAATTGTATTTTTAATTCATCCAATATGTGTGGATTTGTCTGCTACACACTTTTCTTTTAATGTTCTTTAGAAATAAAAATCACAGGGTGTTAAATCTGTGTAGTTAGGTGATTTTTGAATGGTGTTTAACGCCCGTTTTTACGACTGAGGCATCACAGGCGGTGACACTGATGATACATGAGATTAAAGGATATACTGGGAAAGGATTTTTTTTTAAGGAAGGAAACGTTCCAGGCCTAAGTTTAGGGTACCTCCCCGGCATTTGCCATTTATGAAGGCTGAAGAAAACCTGTAAAAACCTCAGTCAGGGAGGACGGTCCTGACGGGATTCGAACCCCAGACCTCTCGCTCAGGAATCCGCGCCTTAACGACCTGTGCCACCCCTGGCGGTTTTGTTGATGATAACTCTGTATTTGAATATTTCATTAGTTGCAAAGAAGGAGATCGTTGCAGAGCTCCGTTAGAAAGACGCCAAACTAAGCTACGTTCCCTCACAGTTAATTCAGGAAAAGGAGTTACAAAATGTTCTACACATATCTATCACTATTAAATGTTACTTCAAAAAGGGGCCGTGGGAATTTCTCTCGCGCTAATTGCGCATCATACTCCTATCTTTTGTTCATGCAGTGTTGCTCGTGAAGCACGTTAGGTATTTTAAACTTCAATATCAGTTGTTTTATGAATGAACATACTCATTTAGGTAGAGGCAAGATTAGTCCGTAAAGAAAATTAGATTAGGGTAATTTTTTTCGTCTTGCACACTTTCAAAATTCATTCACAAAATCTACTCCTGGATGCAGGGTCACCCGGTTTAAGTTCTTATACTACAGTCATTTTATAGGGTTTTAACTTCAGTAGCTTTGTAGCCGTTCGAAAAGATGAATAGGGAATTCTCATTTGCTGAGAAAGTGGTCGAAGTGATTTTTAGGGGAACTTTCCAGAGCATGTCCAATTAACGTTTCTTCTGTGAGTACTATATGTGGCTGTGTACGTTTTTTACTAAAAATATTTCCCGTTTCACGAAATTTATTTACCCGTCTGGGAATCGAACTTCGACTTGAAAGTAGAATATCTAGGAACCTCTCTTGAAACAATTTCCGTACTTCATGAGCCGATTCTGTACGCACACAGGAATTGCAAATAAATATGATTGCATTTGTAACGCAAGCAAAGGTCAGAGTAATTTGAAGCTATTCTAAAAGGCGATACTGGACAGTATTCACAGATGTAACATTATTCAGACTATCAGGTATTAAGTTAGCCTCAACTAAAATCACACTAAGATTACGGTATTCATAGACGCTAAATAATCCAGATTTAAGCTAAGCCATTGATCGTCTTAAAATAACGTTACACGGTGCTCATATTTGTTTCTGCGCAGGCGTAAACTCGCAGCTATACTCATTTTTATTAATTTTTTCATTGCAAATATGGAAGGAGGTAAAAAGAAATGTTCCTGCAACAGGACATAGGAAGAGATGAAAACATTTCTTTCTCTGATGTTAAAAAGGACAACAGTAATAGAGAATAAAAAAATATCCACAAAATGTGAAGTGAAATATATAGGGAGAGGAAGCATGGAGGGAAATCTTCTTCTCTAATATTGTGTGAGCAATTTATAGCAATAATAATCTACAGTGTGTAATAGGACAGCACCGACAAACTTTAAGAAATGACAGGTCAAACAGAGTGAATTAGTTTTAGTTAAGAAACATATTCGCAGAACCTCCGGCAAGAGTTATGCATTGATTTTAGAAGCGCATTCCACGTTTGCTGTTGATTCGTGTATTGCGTACACAAACAAACATGTGATTCCAGCACGATGTAGCCCAACCGCACTTCTGCATAATGTGTGCTACATTTAAATGCAGAATTCTGTTGCGCGGCCAGCGAGATCGCTTGATTTAAATCCGTTTTACTCTTTCGGGTATGCTAAGAGTATCATGTGCGTTAGCTCAATTACCAACAGAGTGAAACTGACTGACCGAATTAAAGTTTACTTGTGCACTAAATTTTCAGAAAATGCATGGGAAATTTCATTTCAGAACGTTTTACTGTAAGACTGGCTTTGCGAATGTATAGTATTTTAACGCGTGTCATAGCACATAATTATGATCCTTAACAAAAAATGATCCTCTATGAACTGTCGCCGAGGTTCTGTTACATACTGTATATTGGAACAAAATGTTTAATTTATTATTTTGAAATGTATAAATATATTACTAGAACGGCTTTGAATTTTAATGGTTTTTTTTCGGTAAAGATTCCACATATTTTCCAAAAAAATTAATAAGTAATGGCAGTTTTAAGCCATTTTTCGTGGCATCTTCTTAATGTGTCTTGATGCACCTAAGCACCTCTGAAGTCCGTATAAGGGGACACAATGACAAAAATAACCTACCTACAGCTCAGAATTTGGTTAAATGCATCAATTTCTTCGATATCTAAAGGCAACAATGTTGGTTACGTACATCAGCTATTGCAACACGTATTGACTGAGGAAAAACAGCAATGCGCAATGCTCCCCGATATTGAAACTTCAATATAGTTTCAAAGAACAACGTAGCAGCGTACATGACTAGCTGAAATTTCTTTATAAAGTTTTTAAGTTGCAGAAAATAACTAAGTGATATAAAAAACTGGTTGGAGAAATCCTGTGGGAGAGGTGGACTACAACTGCGAGGAAGTTTTATATGTTTGTTTATGTAGTTTGCAGATGCCTGATTGATGTGATGTAGAACGCAGTATTTATTTGACATTCAAAACATAATAACGAAAACTTCCGTCATAATCGAGATTTGAAAGCCGCGGCTATCTTTTTTTTTTTTTTTTTTTTTTTTTTTTAAAAACTGGTACAAACCAGTTCTATTAATTTTCTCACATTTTATTTTTGGCAAAACTATACACAGAGTGTTCCAAAATCGCCGTACATTTTTTCAAGTTATGCTCTCATATACTTTCGCGGTTAGGGATGACCAAAATTTGGCGTTATGTACATATCTTTAATTTTGTCTGTAAATTTTTCTTGCCAAACAAGCTGTAAATCTAATGTTCAATCGATGCATGACTAATAATACATGGTTTCCTCCTCTACTTATGTACCTACATGAAATATAATTTCTTTTAGTTACACGTTAGCGATTCTCACCTGCTAAATTTACTGTCTGTTCACACCAGTAAAATATTTATGCAGCGAAAGACAGTGAAACAAAGGAAATTATTTTCAAAGAAAAACATATACTAAATATTGATAAGAGCTTTTTATTGGGTTTATTTAAGGACATCTTAGGACACGAAGCCATACTTAGGACTTTCACGCCCTAAGAAACCTATCTACTTTGGCCGGGTTTGAACCAACTGCTGCCTTTACCAGCGTAATATGGGTTGCATATTCTGAAAAATTATACGGCAATTCTGAGACGGCGTGTATATTCCTTAAAGGTATTTAACCGTGCTTTCTAATATATCCAATTTAGCAAACGTATTTTTTTCTACCGTCTCATTTTACCAACTCTATCCACAACCGCAACTCCAGACACATTCATTTTTCTTAGATAATATACCCTCAAGAGACTAAAATTTAGAACTGTCGTTAAATACACATTTATAAATATGAAAAACTTTAGTTTATTAATTCGTCAGTAGTCACTAGTTGGTCCGTACTAATTTTAAGACTGTCTGTGATGTGATCTTAGCACTTTTCCTACCTGCGCGTCCTTATCTCGCCATCTGAACATTTCATTTAGCGTTTCCCAGCAACAAGTAAAAGGTTCGCGTTGTATATAATGGAGATCAATTTATTCCATTACTTTATGTAAAAATACTATATATGCATTTGGAATTTGGCTGGGACTGTAACAAACTAAGTAACAGCTACCGAAACTTGTGTTTTTTAACAATTTAAGATTATCTTTCAATAAAAAGTTCGTAGATATACTTTATTTTATCGCCACGGGTGTGTGAGGTCCTTAAGGCGCGGACTCGTGAGCGGGAAGCCTGAGTTTCGAATCCCACCAGGACCGTCCTCCCTGACTGAGGTTTTTTCCAGGTTTTCCTCAGTCCTCATAAAAGGCAAATGCCGGGGAGGTACTCCAAACATACGCCTGGAAAGCTTCCTTCCTTAAAAATAAATCCTTTCCCAATTTATCATTTCATCCCATATATCATCAGTATCTATCGCTTGTGGTGCCTCTGCAGCAAAAATGGGCGTTAAACACTAATCATTCGTAGATGTTTGCTGCCCACATATCGGAAATAGAAAGGGGTGTTTTTTCTACATATAATTTTACTTATTTTCATTTTATATAGGTAAAATAAAAATGGAAAAATTCAGGCATTCTTTCGCAAGAATTAATTTTATATGTTAGAATTTTAAATATTTTTCAAATGTATTATAAAGTAAATTACTGTTTACAACGGTATAATGAATAAAAATCTGTTTTAAATCTTTACTTTGCAATAATTCCGTTTTGCACAAATATGCATTAAAAAGCATTTGTGTCCGCAATATTCGTTAATAAAAACGACTAGACTTAGGGGTAGTATTGCAGCCCTCTCAACCACTCTGACAACTAAATCGCTCTTCATAAAATTCCTGTGGTAACACCTCATGAATACATCTAGAAAATATCGATAGATGGATTATTTCACATGTTACTAAAAGCAAAATATAAAACATTGCAATGAACTGTCTTAAACCTTATTTGAAGGACTATGGATTACGATGAATGTTTGCTTCTCAAATTACTAAACTGAAACTGAAATTTTGCTACGAGAATTGCAAGATCAATATGAGTAAGTACGTATAAGAAATGAATGGAAGCCGAAAAGAATCTGTTAAATAGAACCAAAAAGGTACTCAACAAATAAGCCATATTCATGGATTTTTCACCTATACTCTGAGATATTTGGAAGAAATGTTATTGAGCCGATGTTTCAGTAATCACAAAAGACTTCTCTGTCTTCTTAATAGCTTTCAAAAGGTTAGAAGCCTCCAGATGACAGTAGTGGTAAATTAACCTTAGGTAGTTTTAAAGAAATGTCGCCATGTATTTTGTTATTTCGCTTAAAGAAATCGACGAGGGAAAACTGAAATATGTCTAATATGTATAACTCGCATTTAAGAGTTAGTTCACGGAGTGTAAGGATTTGTCCCGAAAATGGTAAATGAATTATTATTTACTTCTATTTAGTGCTCGCGCAAGAAACACAACTACTAGAAACAATATACAAACACGTTGCTGAGCTGTAGCTAAAAATATACTCCCACACTGCAGATGTCGTCGCTTCCACGCGCATCTATTCTTATGCTCAGCAAGCAAAAAAATGGTGCGAGTGTGTGTTTGTTTTCCAACCCTATCTATAGAGGGTGAACCCGTTTTCTCTACTGAAAGAGCGAAATAAAATAATTTTGAGTGAAGCAAGAAATACAGAACGCCAAGGCACTTCAGAATTCACGACAATATAGAACTGTAATTTATTGAGGTAAGTATATATTGCAATAAGACAATTGAAAAATAATTCAGGAATAAGACTAGTGACCTGAAATGCACGAAAATATTCATTTTTAATCCGGGGCAATTATCTTTCGCATTTCACTGAAGTTATTACCTTTTTTGAATAAGCGGCATTTCAAATTCTTAAACAGAAAAAAAGGTATTAGTAACAATATACCACTATTTTAATTAAGTTTGTGTGTTTTAAATTCTATTCAGATTTGTAAAAGGAGATTAAAATCCTTCGTGATTTCTGCCATATTTAATGTTATAAAGAAAGAAAGAAAGAAAGAAAGAAAGAAAGAAAAAAGAAAGAAAGAAAGAAAAAAGAAAGAAAGAAAGAAAAAAGAAAGAAATAAAAAAGAAAGAAAGAAAGTAAGAAAGAAGCATGCAACTCTATCATCAAAGCATCATATTTCAATAGGTATTTGAAAAGTACGTATTTACTGTAATGTTCAAAACGGACGATAGCATATAGTTATTATCAAAATTTTAAAATCAAGATTCTTTATTTTAAAACAATTCAAAAATTAAAAGTTCATTTTTTTACCAACACTTTGCAATGTATGGCGCAGACCTCACCAGTTTTCCAAACTGAAAGTAAACTTCTTTTTGTCATATTACAGTGAACACAGTCAAAAATAAGACATTTCTCTAGCCAGCTTAGCCACGATTAATAAATTCCTATGAATTCATCTTTGAATTAGTATTTTAGTAAGAACAAAAATTAAATTTTAAATGATATTAAAACGTTTCTTTTATGAAACAAAAAATATGCCTCAAAATTTTAGAACTTGGCTCCTTAAATGAACAGACTCTGCTGGTTGACTGTCGTTCAGTTGTAAACCCTACATTTTTATATAAATTGTTATAAAGTATGCAAATGCTACGACAAATAAGTTTATTAATGAATACAATGCATTTATTTCTATTAAATAAATATGTAGACGAAATGCTTATTTTTATGTGCATAAATCCAGATCTTAATTTTTATTTCTTCCCACAGTTGTTGAATGAACTATTAACTACGTTGTATGAATAGCAAAGTCAAAATATTAACGGAAAGCTCAAATGCACCAAAATATCGTTCGATGTACTACTATTTATATGAACCGAAACGGGAACCGACGTCACTAAGGCACGAATTCCGGAACAGGAAGCCTGCGACTCTATTTACCCCCTCCCTCCATGACAGTTTTCTTCAGATTTTCCTCAGTCTTCATCAATGGTAACGCTGCGGAGGTACCCCAAATTCAGTCCTGGAACTCATTCTTCCTCACCCCCAAAATTCCTTGTAATTTACCCTTTAATCTCGTGCGAATTATCAAAATCCATTGCCTGTAATGCCTCGCAATTTTAAAATGACCAGCTGTAATTAAATATGTACAACGCCCTTAAAACGAACCGTCATAATTACGTACTTTGAAACATATAAAATTAAATACAAAATGAAAAATCTATATTGTCCATTAAAATTTGTGGAAATCTTTAACTCTTATTAGTTTCTGATATCTCTAATACATTCTCAAAGAATTTTAAATCCATAAAAAAGTTTAAAAACGCATAAAAGGAGAAAGGGAAAAAGGGAAGAAATACACATATCCCTTAAAAAAAAAAAACCATGAGCACAGTAGCCTTAAATTTAAAATATATAAATTTATATATTTTAAAGTTTCCCGTATTTTCTCTAAAAAAAAAGGTACGTTTTAGTACAGTTTTTGTCCACGTAATAAAAACCCGATGTTCAGCAAAAACATGTACATATGTTTCTCTCACATCTGAGAGCTCAGCATAATAAAATTGTGCGAACTCTAATGAACTTCGCCGGGATTCGACTTCACGTCATATCAAGTGTCTATCTGAGCTCAAGCCTTTTCTAAAAGGACCGTAATTGTAATCACTTAAAATGCATTGCATGATTCATAAGGACTCTGTACTTGTAAATCTGTAAAATAATGTAATTCATGTAATAGGTATCATCCAACTACTAGAAGAAACATTTTCGCCTAATGTTACTTGGAAGTTCATTACAGACGTCTTGTCTACACTAAACTGCAGCAGCCAGCAAGGCTTGGGTAAAAACTGACTGATCTCGATAAAAAAATTGGATGGGCTTATACCTTTCCATAACACTGTCGTCGGTCCTGGTGGTGTAGTGGTTACCATACTTGCCATCTAAACCCAAGATCGCGGGTTCGAACCCAGCCAGGACCGATGGATTTTTTCGGGGCGTAAAAATCCTAAGTATGGCTTCCTTCGGAAGGGAAGTAAAGCCGTGGGTCCCGTGTCGTACATTTACGGCACGAAAAAGAACCTCAAGCCTGAAAGAGAGGCCTCTGAGCAAAGTTTTTCGGCCGTTTCACGCCCCGAGTTGAATGGGACGCTGATGACCTGAGCTGTTAAAGAGCGTCCATAAATAAATAATTCAATAACACTGTCGTGCGGTGTTTGATCAGCCCTTGCGATCAGTAAATATGATATTTAAAGGCGCGTAAATGCAGCGTCATTGTTGTAAATATGTATCAATTGTTTTATACAAAAATATTATTATTAGCATAGCCTCAACGTAAAATATTCATCGCTCACATTCTGCTATAACTACATAAAAACAACACTGAGTTGCCCAAACAAGACTTCACCACCAAACCACTTTTGTTGGGCAGTTTCTTAAGTCAAGTATCTCCTGTTTTCCGAAGTTCCGTTCTGCCACTCAAATCAGGTGTGCATGCTTTAACCAGTAGCACTTTTAACAGAATACAGCTTGACTGTTACGTCACACGTTGGCAGCAACACTTGCAGTCAGTGGTTTTGTTGAACGTCAGATAGTCATTTGGTAAACAAAAGCATAAGCTGAACTTAAACGCGTCTTTTCTAACGAAAATGAAAGTATTAGACAATTATGAGCACACATGCGAATATATGCTTCTTTTACGTTTGGGAGCTGATTTTATTAGAGAGGTTGTGAGGACTAATGGCCTTCGTCAAATTCGATTCCACTCATAATAAGAGCTCAAAGCGTTATCAAAAGGACCATAATTGCGATCACTTAGCAACGCATTGCTTGATCCCATTAGAACCCTGTGACAATATCATTTGATGCTTTTTAATGGAAGTATGCTTTTAGAGTCAATAAAAAGTCAAGAGTTCAGGCTAGACATTGAGCGCCGATGTGTTTCCAACATGTGTAGCACTTATGAGGAAGACATTTCATTATTCCAAACCATAGTTTGAAGAGGCAATCCGCAAGGCTGCAATTTTGAAACACTACATAAATAAATGGGAGGCTGAACAGGAAAAAGTGTCTGGCGCCGTTCTCAAGTTATTCATTTACCTATCCAGTTAATTCACCAAAATGACACTTCAGTCTGGCTCGGTAAAGGTAGATGAAGAGAACAATGAATATAATTTTCTTTGTACGCTTTTAATGTCTTAGGTTCACTGCCAAGAACTTCCACACGACCGAAATGTAATGTTAACCTAAAGCATGTAAACAAATTTTCTACTTCCCACACATGAAATTATGTTTATTTGAGATTATCTAGTAAACGTTTAATAGTTTAATAAAAAAAATTATCAAATGCGGTTACCTTTATTGGCATATAAGTGTATCAATCTGTACGTATAATTAACAATTAATTGTTTTGCATATGTTTAAATGTTACCCCATAGTTATGAAATAATAAGTTCTACAATGTTGGAATAAAATCTGAGATATTTCTGATCTTACAAATATATGAGAGACGTTAAAAATTTTTCGGCCCGATCAAGAAAACACTAGATTTAAAATAAATATTTTTCATTTTCAACACAGTAACCTAGTAAATGAATATATTTCGTCCAACGACTTTCCAACTTTTTAACACCCTCAGTAAAATTTCATTTCTTCAACTTGAAAAATAAGCGTCTGTCTCAGCTTAAACCTATAAGCGACTGTCTCAGCTTAAACCTCGGCATTTGATAGGAATCTTCATCCACTGTCATTTCCTCGGGTGTTTGGGAACAATAAGTAATTGCTGGGAGCCAAATCGGGCGAATATGGCGGATGTGGAAACTTAGAAACGAAGATAATGCATTTTTGCATCAAGGACGTGTGTAAAGGTGGATTATTGTGATGAAAGATACTTTTTCTTCGCAATGTATGGATGTTTAGCATGAATAGCATCCTTCAGTTGGTCCAGTAATGAAGCAAAGTACTCTCCGGTGATGGTTCTGCCCTTCTGGAGATAGTCTACGAGCATCACACCATGAGAATTCCAGAAAATGTAGCCATGGCTTTTCCTGCAAATGACCCTATTTTTGCTTTCTTTTGTGTACTTTTACCCGTTGCTATCCACTGTTTGAACTGCTCCTTCGTCTTTGGCGTGTGGTGATTCATGTACGTCGGAGAAACTAAGTAGAATTGCGTTTAAACATGTATAAATACTCTTGCGATATGTTCATTCGAATGCGTTTTTGGTCCAATGTTAACAAACGCGGCATCCATCGAGCGGAAAATTTTCTCATACCCAAAACTTTGTGCTAGATGTATTGGACGCGGCCTATAGAACTCTTTGCAATGACAGCCAACTCGCGTACCTTCAATCCGCGCGATCATAGAGTACGGCATTTTGAATTTTATCACAATCTCGTCGGCTTTGGGACGCCCTGAGCGCTCATCACCTTGAATGGTTGTACGGCCACGCTTAAATTCAGCAACCCACATTTAATCCCTCGAAAACAAAGAGGAAGAATTCTTAAATGTGGAATCCAACTCCGTTTGTATTTCTGTTGAGGTTAAACGCTTCAAAACGAAATACTTTTCCCATCTCGTATTTCAGTTTATTCGTTTTGTAGAAAATGATGACACAATTCATTCACAGGATACAGGTGACTATATATACGCCTGTGAAACTTTACAGCGTGTCATCTAAAGGATGATATATAACAAATAGTAACTTGAGCATTTTCACGACATCTCTTTGTCAGGCAGAGAAATTTTAGAAGACCCCTAGTAGATTACAGAATTTTTGAGTAAACAACAAGAGCTTTGAAATTTCCAGAGCAATGGTTACAATTAAGAAACGGATTTTAAGGTGCAGCACCATAATATGCAAATATAACTGTTTTCATACCGATTGTATTTTAGGACACGAAATGTAGCAAAATACACAGCTTTTCGCGAGATTAGCGAATTTATCCTATTTGATGCTTCACCATATGTTTTGCACTTTTTATTTTAGGATCTGTCAAAAAATTGGGCGGAAAAACAAATATTTTCTCTCTCCTTGGACAGGGAAAAAAAAAAAAAAAAAAAAAAAAAAACATTTGCACTCTTCTTGAGTAGCTTCATAAAATTATCTTTCATTTTGTACAACACCAGAGCTATCAAACTAATGTGTAAAATAAACTAGAATATAGATGAAATTAAATTAAAATCCTAAACTCTAAGAATAATTGTACTTGTGATCAAGCATATTAGAATTATCGCAAGATGACTTACGAGTGTAAGAAGTAGGAAAGAAAATTCAATAGCTAAAACAATAATTTGAAAGAATCGTTTCCTACAAAAAAATACAAATACCGAGGGGCCCAAAATGTATACACTCTTTCACAGTAGATATCTATTTAATATATTTCAAATGTGGACTGAAAAACAACATAATGTGTAGTATGGTGTTCTGTAGGTAGATGTGACTCACATACATTATGATAGCGTTGCTATGCGACAGGTAAATCAACAATGAACCAATGAAGCCAAGATTATCGTATGATGTTCTGTAAACAGATGTGACTCACATTACGTTATGCTAGCGTTGCTAGAAGGTTATCGATTGAACAGCGGAAAGCAATTTTTAAGTGGTTTTGGAAAACCGAGAATGTAGTTGAAGTTCAAAGACAATGGAGACGCGTGTACAGAACAGAACCGCCAACGCGAGTAACAATTGCACGCATTTGAAACAAATTTGAGACTCTTGATACTGTATGCGATGTTCACAAGAACAGATGTGGGAGACCTCGCACAACAAGCCGCGCGTCCTCGGCTATGGTTTTGGAACGTTTTGAGCACTCACTTGAAGAGGACCGATTGAGTTTGCACTGCCTTCACCGAATCTAACTCCATTGCACTTCTGCCTATGGGAAACCTAAGGATGGTATACCGTAGAAAATCAGCTGCACTGGCAGCACTTCGGGAAGAAAGTGGAACGGCCTGTGCGCAATCGCTGAGAACACTTTGGCAAACGTTGCTCAATCAGTAATTCAACGTACTCAGAAGTGTATCGACGCCGATGGTGGGCATTTTGAGTAACTGCTGTAGCTGTTAAAGTCTAGTGCTCATCACTTTCCGTTTGTGTGAATTCAGTTTTGTTATGTTAACACAGTTTTTTCTTTGCTTGAAGTGTGTATACATTTTTGGCACCCTCTGTGTATGCACAGGAGTGTGTGCTATGGTTATAACAGTGTCAAAATTGCAAGAAGATTAATAGGAAAGCTTCAAAATGTATACATGTTGTGGAATTACTTCAAATCATAAGAAAAATAATGAACCCAAATAAAAATCTGTTACATTAGGAATGCTGTGGCTTAAAGTTGTTTTTGAAAATATGATACTGGAAAAAAATTGCTTATTCCATATAGTACCTTCAAAGTCTCTCTGTAGTATAAAAAGCAAATGTGAACGATTATCAAGAGAGGTGCCCAAATCTAAACGTTGACGGATAAACATTTTACAACCGTCTTTAGACATTTAAAAACACTAACATGTGTATCAGAGATAAACGAAAAGTAAATGCCAGTGTGTAAGGTATAACATATCATAATTATGACACAAGGAAATACAGAAATGGATAGAAACATAGGTTCACAATTAATAGAGATACATCTTGAGATATAGAGATTTGGTAGAAAAATCTTAATATTTGGAAAACTGGCAATGCTATATGTAACAGGGAATTGTTTATAATATAATAATACAATTTCAATTGTTGGTATATTGCTAATAGAAGATGTTTGTAAACAAACAAATGCGGGAAAACAGATATTCCACCAGGTTTTCCGCCAAAAGTCACCCAATTGTGTGTGTATAAGTATTTCTTTAGGTGCGTGTGTGCATCTATAGGGATGCAGAACAGAACTGAATGGTGTTCCAACCCCTCTCATTTAGCTTGTTTCTCCCATTTTGAAAAATAGTTACAGTTAATGGTCAAATAATTTTTATGTTTACCTGCTATAAACATTCGCGCTTGACATTTTTCTTGCAGTAAATTGATCTCTTGCACAACAAAAAAACACTTGCTCAATGTCTGTAATGTAACCTGTCTCTGCTTGAAGGTCCTTTCATCTCTTATTTGAATAGGGGTTCTTCTGGTGTTTTGTAAAAATGATGCGGTTACATCTGCTTCATACGTTTATAGGTTTATGCTGGACACGTACTACCTGCTCACGTACGAGGCAGATAAATGTTTATATAGAATTATTCCCAGATTAGCTGCATTGGTAATTTCGATGTATTTCTTCGGATAATCATGCGTGTATTTACAGCATAAAAACAGACATAATGTTACACATAGATAGACAAACGGAAGTAAGGAATCTAAATCAGTTTATGAACCTTTGGAACAACAACGTCAGTCGCCTCTAAAGAGAACTGGCACATTTAAAATAAAATTGCTCATTATACAAATATATGTGGTCAGTCATTCAATCGCTCTATGTTGAGGAATACGTTAAAACATTTCACTCATTTTAATTTATGGAATTTTAATTTAAAAACAATGTGTTTTCATATGAAAATGAGTAGTTAATGGAAATATACGTACATACAGAGAGAAGTTACTTGCATTATTCATTACATTCTGATGGTGCGAACTATTACAAATGGATGAAGTAATACGCCAAATTGTCTGCAGCGATGTCTACTTGTGAACATTGACAATCACGTGGTTTCCTTCAAGTCTCACGTTCCCTGTATAAAGCTCCGCCTCTCAAACCGATGTTTTTGGCTTAGCACCAACAGCATAGTTCCCCCACTCCGATAACCAGGACAAACCCCACTATCAGATGCCTCCTCCTAAACTGGGGGACAATACTTTTCTTTCTTCCCATGCACTCCTTTTCGAGCTGCGCAGAAACTCAGGACTGATCCACTAGAAACCTTGAAAGAGGGATGTGGGAGCATTTGTTTTTCAGTCTTCATCGCGAGCACATGTTCCTAGCGCTTAAGTCACCGTGCGCAACTTACGCATAAGAAGAGCTTTGTTTACAGTTCTGCAACTGAAACGGCACAGTATTTTAATCTATTATCTGCGTTTTAACTACAGTATTTTTTAAAGTGCTTACTTCCAGCTGCTTTGACTAAATTGCTATAATGTCAACATTTGTTGATTATTGGTCACATGATACCTGAAACAGAATGATGTTTGTTTTCTGTCGGATCTCTATTGAGTATTTCTCTTCCTGTAGCATGTGCTTCCGCAATTTTGATGGTAGATGCCTTTAGTAGCTTGGCAGTCTTTCTGTAGTATATATTGACTGTGATATTTATTTTCTTCAATGGTAAAGTCTCTGAGGATATGTAAAAAGGAAGTACCTAATGTTACATTTGAACAGTTTTTTTCAAAAAGACAGTTCAGTCACTTTTTTTTTTTTTTTTTTTTTTAAATACGAGTTTTGGTTAGTGACAGCTTTGTAGTTTCTTACTGCACAGTCACATTTTAATGCAGAAAGAAACCTGATAATATGTAATGCAAAGTGTTTGTTTTTAATTTATAACAAAATGTAACATGTGTAAAACACTTAGGTACTTTTTAGCAGTAATATCTTAGCCTCATAAGATCATATAGCCTTAAGCTCATCAATGTTGGTACAACTGCATTGTTTATTTGTTGACTAGTTTAGGACATACATAATTGACATTTTCATTGGTATTATAGCTTATTATTCAGTTAATCAACGTGGCTTATGTAGATACCTCCTTGCCCATAAAGTAAAAGAAAGGGATCAAAAACTATAAAAAGAATGTGATCAAAAAAAAAAAAATTTAAAGAATTACAGTAGATTAAGGAGGGTCAATATAAAAAAGAAAACGAATTGGATAACAATGCAAGTAAAATGATGTCAATAATTTTGTTAATAATATCTTATATAAAGTGTCATTATGTATATAATATTAACAATCATATTCCTAACACTGTGGCAAAAATTTATGTTTTCCTGACAATTGTCCAGGGGCAAAACAATAATAATACCTCCTCTGAATCATGTGCGCTTAAATTTTTAATGGTAAAATAGAGATTTTAGATTTTGATAAATTTGTTCGGGGTTTTAATATTACCTGTACAAAATTTCGGCTTAATTGTTCAAAATTTCACTAATATTTTAAACATTAGCTCTTTTTTTTTTGATGATTCAAAGCTTTTGCCAAAAACCTATCTACTTCTATAAAAGTTAACAAATTTTAGCAAAAATTTATAAGTACATTTAAAATTTGTGTTACATAAACGCTAGCATGGATTTTTAAGTATAAGTTTTGATAAAATAAATAAAAAAATATGCATTCAAGGGAAAAATCAAGGAAAAATTAGTAATTGCTGCAATAAAAATGTTGTTAGTCTGTTTTTGTTTTTACATAAAAATGCATGCTAACTTTTATAAAGCAAGGTCTACGGAATGTCTCAAAAAGGTTTCTGGTATATACATGAAAAATTTTGGCAGTAATAAATTTTGTGTACAGACAAACATATTAAAAGTTAAAACCAAGAAAAAATATGTTGAAACTTCCGGATGCCTAAAAGTTAAAGACCGAAAGTTGGGGACATAAAAAGGGAAGGAATTTGAAAATGACTGCAAAACAAAATTTCCAAGGGATATATGCATGCGAAACTTTTCCGGGAGATTCTCTGGGGTTCAAAGTAATTTTGAGAGCAAATAAAATAAAATTATTTTTATGAATTATATTTTTTCACTTTGTTATCCCCTTAACACATACTGAGGGATTTGAAAAAATAAAAAGTTTTATTTCATGAGAGGAAACTCATTCCTTCCTTACAACAGAAATTGTGTATGATCAAATGCCCAATAAAGCACTTTAGCATAGTTTATGCATTCAAATAGCTTTGTGAACTAATAATTAACATAGATATTATCGAAACATAATAAACTTAGTTGAACGAATTGCTGGCATTGACAGTTGGTGGCCTTCTTTTTATTTAGTTTAATTACGAACATTCTTTAACATCTCAGGTCACCAGTGGTCCCATTCAACCCAGGACGTGAAACGACCGATAACTTTTGCTCAGAGGCATCTTCTTTCAGGCTTGAGTTTTTTATCGTGCCGCAAATCTACTACAAGGGACCCACGGATTTACTTCTCTTCCAAAGGAAGTCATACTTAGGAGTTTACGTCCGAAAAAAATCAATTGGCCCTGGCAGGTATTGAACTCGCGATCTTTGGTTCACGAGGCAAGCATGGTTACCACTACACCACCAGGACCAACCCCTTTTTTAAGAAAACTATGGTTTCATTGGATAAAGCAGATGTCCATACTAAGAGATGGAAAATTTCAATATCTCCACATATCGTTTTTTAATACAAGTCTGAAAGGAAAGGCGTTTTCTTTTTAGAAGTGCTTAACGTCTGTTTTAACTACTGAGGCATCACTGGCAGTGGTCACTGATGATACTTCAAATGAAATGATAAAACTAGGATAGGCTTCTTTTTTAAGAAAGGAAACATTCCAGATCAAATTTAGGGTACCTTCCGGGCTTTTGCCATTTATGAGGACTAGGAAAATCTGTGGAGGAAGAAGAAGAAGAAGTTAGGGATGACGGTCCTGGAGGGAATCGAACCCCAGACCTACCGCTCACGAGTCCGTGCCTTAAAAACTCCGGCCACCTGAGTCGGTGGAAAAGGTGTTATTATACTGGACGTTACAGCAAGTAAATGCTGGCTGCTGGGGCGGTAGACATGAATTTCCAAGCGACAGCGGAGAGGGCCGAACTACTGTTCGCGTGACTGCTTGTAACAGTGTAAATGTTGCATGTATTATTTTTTTGTTATACATAATATAACCTATGCGTTGTCCTCCGTAACTTTTAAACATAAATTGATAGGTGATTGTGTCTATTAAATAAGCGGGTAAAATATTGTCAAATATTTGGCAAATCTTCTCTTAATAAAATTCGCAATTAATTCACACACACACTAACCTTAACGCAATCCTCGGGTAAATCCTAGAAACCGGTGGACCCAGTGGTTTGCTACGGCTCACTACGGCCTGACGGCCTACGTTGGCCTCCTTTTCGTAAACATACATTGATAGTGGTGGGTAAATCACTGTAATGGTGTCAAATCTCCTTTGGTCTCAGCAGAAAAAAGTCGTAAATATCAATTTATAGTGCACTGTGTGCATGGTACTATGTTAAATGCTTGTAATGGTAGCAAATCTCCTTTAACTCCGGCAGAAAAAAAAAATGGACGTGGGGATGCGAAACCACTACCTTCACAACTATAGCATGACGCTTTAACCGTCTAAGCTATCATGCCTTGTGCTTGAATACCCTTTTATCTACCTATATCTGTGGAAGTCACTACCTTCGGCTCTCCCCGCTGTCGCTTGGGACTGCACGTAATCGCACTACCAGTCAGCATTTTCTTGCCGTAACATTAAGTCTGACTTTTCATATACGTACAATAAGCACTGGAGTTGACTTGTATGACGACGAAAACACATTCCTATTGTTTAAGGGAAATGTCAAATGTATGCCCAAAATGTCTTCATACCCAGCTGGATGTGTGTCTATCGAGAAAAACAAAATAAAGGTCTCAAAGCTGTTAAATACGTACCATTTGAGTTCAGGAACGTTTATGACCAAATGATTGTATTGCATGTATGGAAATGCTTTTGAGATTATTTCAGCTACAAAATAATTTGTTGATTCTAGGGATGTCCTGCAAGTTCATATGTATTACATTTGCAAATGCTATATTCACTTATATTTTAGAAGTGTAAATTATACGAGATTAAATATACCAATTTTATTCCAGAAAAGAACCTGATTCAGAAGTTTTTATACACAATATTTTGGAAATTAAAAGGTCAAGAGTTTAGTTGTATTCATTATGAGAATGCTAGTATATATAGGTAAGCAAAGTGCATATAAACAAACATTTTCCACTTATTATGTTTTGTATTTTCCTCAAAGGTATATTTATTGTTCTGAAATAAGCAGTTCATTTGCATTTATGAGTAAGAAAAATCACGAAAAAACCTTATTCGGGTTGACCGGTAAAAAGGATCGAAATCTGCATCTCCTGAATGCGAGATTCAGGTTCGTTTTAAATCAACTCGCTTGGTGCACACACATTTTTTAATTTGTGTACAATGCCCGAATATTTCCCATATTGAAAGCAGAAGTACCGATCCCTCTTTTAAATTTTCATTTTGCTAAGAAAATTGCCATGTTTCGATAACTCACGGAATACACTCGTAGACCTAAATTCTAATATATTGATCATGTTGATACAGCAAAAGTGTTATCGAAATCCTGAATGTTGTAATTTTCTCCAGAGCATTGCACAAAAAAGTACACCAGAAAATACAAATATTACAATGTCACAAGTCATTTATCTGTGACTGTAAGAATTTGCATTTGACAAAGAAATTGTAAGTTAAAGAAACACAGATGTTAAGTACTTAATAACACAAATCTTGAAACCTGGGCACTATTGTATTAGATCTCCTTCCTGTGGTGCTCTTCATTGCATCAAGAACAACTTTCAGCAACATACCCTAATACCTGAGCCATTAAGTCAACCGCCGCACAGATCGGCAGCACAAAAGATAAAGGAAACTGCTTCTGACAGCCCCACTGCTACTTTTATGAGAGTATTTTCACGATCGAAAATTTAAAAAAAAAAAATAATAATAATAATAATAATAATAATAATAAACCTAAATTAAAAACAAATATAGCTCTTAAATAAGAAATTAATAATCATGTTTCCTGAAATTATCCAAAGAAGTCATCTGTACTCCACGTTTCTGCATATTGCCTGTATAGATAACTGGTAGGACACCTTACCTTCCTATTTCGAATAATGTATTTCAATGATGTTTAAACATTTAGGGTATTTGAATGTTAAAAGCATGTTGAAGCTGCACAGGCAGATGCCCATTACGGAACTGATCTGAACTACAAGTAACTACGAAATCACTTTTCTTCCTGTTTTAAGTAGTTTGATTTAACTAGATTTTGTTTAAATAGTATTTTATTTGCTTTTACCCTGTTACTTTTAAGATAAACGCTTTAAATATTTTGTCTCTTTCAAATTTGATTTTGGGTAACAAATCGCAGTTCATTGTGGTATTAGTTCTGAAACTATCCATATGGGTGATTTCGAAAAGTTTGTGAAAAATCGGCAAATGCAATATTTGCAATTAACAGGCACATGTGCACCCTTCATCAATAACAAGTTCTTTAACCAGCAAGAAGGCACAATAAAATGATTGACTCTAAAAATATTACTCTAGGATCAACCATATATGTATAAAATGCATGGTCATTGCTTAAAATGTATTAACGTTAGGAATAAAATAATAGTTTGTATTTTCTGAAAGGACAATTTTGCTCGTTGATTGAAAAGAAGTTGTGGTGAGCTACTGGTTCAGAAACATAATGTGCTTTGGTAATAAGGATGCTGCGACTGCAGGGGTACTGATGCTGGAAGAGGCCTGTTCTCTTTCAGTTCTACGTAGTTCACAGCCCATCTCAAATTCTGCTACCTCCAAAACTGGGTACTAAACTGTATTATGAAGAACTCTATAATTTTAAGTCATTTCTATCCGAGGCGTTAGGTCATGTCGAATAAAGCAAATACCTATTTACAGAACAGATACCTGCCTAAGAGGATGCCATCTCACCCTTAGGCTAAGTGCATGCTCTAACGACGGACACAGTTGTGGGATATTTTAACAAAAAGAGGGTTTGCATATCATATATAAATGATATAAAAATCCTTTTCATGAAATGTAAATTTGTATTGATACACAATTGGTAAAACATTACATCATTACATTACCATCAAGATAGTTCGATAACAACTTGTTCGCATACTAAAAGAAGGCAGCAGCAACATCTGTATATGTGTCCAAAAAGTTTGTTTCCCTGTATCAATATTCTATGGTCAAAATTCATTCTGGTGTTAATTCATTGATTGGCAGTGTTTGGACACAAGCATGTGAAAAGCGGATAAGATTGTAATTCGTGATGTGATTAAATTCTTTTTCTGGAAGGGAGAAGAGGAAAAGGTAATTCATGAGAGGACTTTGCCTACATTGGGGGATGCGTGCCCTTCCTATGAAACCGTTCGACTTGGGTTAATGAGTTCAAGCCTGGAAGTACATGCACTGAAGTTGCACGCATATCTGGAGCTCCCAAATCAGCTGTGAGGCCAGAAATTATCGATCAAGCCATGATGCTGTTTTGGCTGACAGACGAGTGAAAGTGCGCGAATTAGCAGAAGCCATGGATATCTCAACTGAGTGGGTTGATTTTATTTTGGTAATGTATTACACATGTAAAAACTATGCAAGATGGGTGCAGCATCCGCTCACTCCGGAACAAAAGCAAAATCGCATGCGAGCATTGGCCTACTGTTTGGAAATATTTAAGAAGCTCTCAACCGATTTGTACGGCGTTTTGTGACTATGGACCAAACGTGGATTGATTATTATATACCGGAAACTAACCAGCGGACCGCAGAAGCACAGGTTCCGAAAAGGGCGAAATGCGCTCCATGCGATGGAAAAGTGAAGGATTCAGTTATTTCGGAACGTAAAATGCATCCTCTGGATTGACTACTTGGGCAAAGGGAAAACATTACTGGGGAATACGACACATCTCTTTTTGGAGAGACTGAAGACAGCGATCGCGGAAAAACATCCCGGAATGGCAAAAATGAAGATGATGATAATGCCCCCGTGCATTCAAACTGCGCCGCATAGGACAACTTGATTGACTTATAATTTGAAATGCTTCCGCATCTACCGATTCACCTAATCTCGCTCCTCGTCCCCGAAACTCAAAACGAGCATTTAGAGGGCCTCGAAGAAACTACTTCCAGGAGGCAATCAGAGCCTGGAGAACCGTGTTTAACTTCGAGGGGATTATGTCAAAACAGAAAGTACGCTGCAAGATTGAAATTGTTCTGTTTAATATCAAACCAATTACTTATCAAATAAACCAAGGAATGAAACAGGGCTGTAGTTTATCAACAACAGTCTCCTTGAATTAAATGCTTTATGGATGAAATAAACTTGCCGTTAGAGGAATAAGAATTGCAAGAAATTATTACATGGACACTTTATATGCTAACGACCAAGTTCTCATTTCTAAAGCTGAAGACGAACTCAGCATAATATCATTATCTAAAAGGCTTAACTGTAAAATAAAATCAAGTTATAGTCTTCTTAGGTAGAAACCCAATTAGATATTAAAATTGTGGTAGATAGTATAACACAATCCAGGTCACTTTTTGATTATGTGGAACACTGAAGCATCTTATGGTTATGACAAAGATATTAAAATAAACCTTTCGCGTTTCCAGGATATGTGTGGTACAACCAGAAAACCGCCGAGAAATAAAACTATCTTAAGACACCAACTGAAATATAATAAAACAATAGCAGAGACGTCACTTTTATACAACAGCGAATGCTGGATTTTAACTGAAATGAAGATGAAACCAAAATACGTGCATCGGAAATTAACTTCTGCGAGCAGTAAAAGCGATGCATGGCGAAAGGTGACATTAGAAATGAAGACATGCGCAAATAACAAGAAATGACACACATTTTCGATTAAATTAAAATTTACAGAACAAAATGGGTTGAGTATTCAGAAAGAATGGAAGAAAGTCATGTACCAAAAACGGTTTGGAGATAAACACTTAACAGAAAAGAACTCGAGGAAGTGTGGAATCAAGAACTGGAACATGCCACGAGGCATAAATTGTGAAGATGATGATAAGGAGCATGCTATAACCCAGCGTTTCTAGAAATATTCCATGCGGGGTTCACTTTTTTAAGTTAAAATGTTGTGCGTACTATTCTTACTGTGTGGGAAAGTGATTTTATCATATGCTTTTGCTTTGAGTTACAAACTTAAATATACCTATGTATTCAAAACTGCATTCTCCTTAGTTTAATTAAGATTAATAGAAGAAAATACAAGCCCATTTTTAAACAAATAAAGCAAATATAATGAGCCTATACGCTCTTTGTTTTTTGGAAAATAATGAATCCACCTCATTATTGATATAGTTAATGGCACTAGCATTCATGAGATAGATAAGCCTGACAACCGTTGCACATTTTGCGGTATTCGGATGATTGCTGAGCTTGAGTTTGAGATCGGCATCTCCATCAAGTAGATAACTGTAATTTGTATTAACAAACTTACTCAAAGGGATGCATAGACACAAACAGAATAATAATTTTAAAAAGGTTCTTTGAATAGCTCACTGTCATCGCTTTTCACTGGCGATTAGGTCCAAATACCAAGCATAACTTCTGCTTGAAATTTAAGTCCAACGTCATTCGAGAGTTCAATTAACTGTTTCCTCTCCCCCAATACAAGTTTATTACACTGTAAAAGATCCCTAATCCACGAAAATGCATCATTGACACTACTTGCAAAACACTTTCAAAAGTGGAAACATATAGTAGCAAAATATTTAATTTCTTTTTTGTGTTTTTACCCATATCGTTGAAAAAATGGACAGCTTTTCTTTTCGCAGTTGTGTGTATCAATTTCGGCAATTTCACACTAATTCGAAAGGAATGCAAAAATTCTAGTTCACTCATTGCTACACCAAGTTAAGCTAAATTCCAAAAAATGTTGCATTTTCGCAAATAACTTTTCTTTCAACGGTTACTACAAGGTTTCCAGAATATGTCCTTACCGCAAGCGTCTCGACAGATAGACATGCCACAGCCGGCCGCGCCTGTATTCTGACCTCTCTTCTTAAAACTGTGTATAAAATCTTACCTAATAGCAAATGCTGGAAATGTACTCCCTCAGCTAAACAGGCATATACCGGGTGAGCACATTCCGATTGACGTGCTTTAGTTAGACCACTGTAATGTTTCTGATATCAATTCGAATTTTATCCTTGAATTCTTCCAACGTGTATGGCTTTTTTGTACTCTATGTTTTTCAGGCTACCTCACAAATAAAAAGCAGACTGTTGATTGGGGAGCGAAAGGGCCATACATCACTATATTCAAACACTTCCCTAATTTTACCCATGCGGTTGCATGAGCAGTGGCGATATGTTTTAGAAATTACACATATACTTTCCCTTCTTCCGTCAGCTGATTATGAACTGGGGTCAGAATGTCATTTCGACACCTCTCCAGTTGCTGTCTGCAAAAAATCGGAACGATTTTCCATCTTGCACAAACAAACAGCAACCGAAGTCCAAAATTTCTTGTATACAATTTTGGTTTTCAGTACACCAATAGCGAGTGTTGCAAGTGTTCAATATCCTGAATAACAGTTTCGGAAGGAGGCAATTGCCCAGCAAGTGTCCGAATAAATTCCTCAAGAATGCGACAAGCTCATTTGTATTTATAATAACATTTACAAACAAAAATACATTTGCAGGTGGCCGTGAATGGGGAGGGAAGCCGGCATTGGCCAAAACCCGTGCGAGCGGTGAGGACATATTCTGGAAGTCTGGTACTAGAATTTACTTAATGGTGGAAATGCCACCAACATAAACATCATATTTATTCATAATGTGTGCACTATAGCAATGTCTATATAAAGTATATCATGTTCATGTTTCTCGGAGAGAGCAGTGTAGGCACAAATTTCATAAAATATCAGTCCTGAAGAGGAAATTAAAGATGAATGATGACGGAACCTTCAAACTCCGCAAACAGTGTTGTATTCATGAAAGAACATTTTGCTACAGAAAACCCGTTTCCTTGTGGTTATACAATGTGCTTTTGTAATTCACTTGACTTTTATTTATTTCCGTCTTTCTCCGACTAAGATCTTGATTTTGATTAGTATTTAACGCCCCCTGAGAATTACATGAAATGCAAGGATATATTGGGAAAGGATATTTTCAAGGAAGGAAGCCTTCCAGGCCTAAGTGTAGGGTACCTCGCCGGCATTTGCCATTTATGAGGACTGAGGAAAACCTGGAAAATACCTCAATCAGGGAGGATGGTCCTGGCGGGATTCGAACCACAGACCTCCCGCTCACGAGTCCGCGCCTGAACGACCTCAGCCACCCGTGGTGGTCCGACTAAGCTTGATATTCAATTCAGATTCTAAAGGAGCACAAGGGCTGACATCGAGGACCGCTTGTAATTTCCGGACCATAGTTTGAAAAATGCTGCTCTAACTAGCAACATGGAAGTACGAGTAAATAAAAAAACTTTCATAATTTTTTACTAATTTCTTGGATTGAATTGTTAGGAACAGAGGAGATTATTTCGGTACTGCAACTTTGCTCAGCAACTGGCCGTTTGTGTCTACATTCCCAGATAGGGTACCTTCGGGAGGAAGGGATAGATGCAGGGATAAACTGAACGAACAGGATGCATGTGCACTGAGGCACAGATGTAGACAGGGTCGCTAATATTGTTTCCAGATAAAACAAACTCGACGCCGGAGGAGCCTTCCTTTATGGAGCTTGAGCCTCTCGGGCATACCGAACGCCGAAGACAGAAATATTTCCAAAGCATAAGTCACCGTCACACCGCACCAATCCAACTCTCCCTGGCACTTTCGAATTTGGGACAGAACCAGTTTGAATTAAGTAATATTTAATGGGACAGCGGAAAATGGGTGCAAGGAAAGATCCATGAAGTAGCACGAGGAAACCACGAAAAAATGAAAAGTTAGGATAACCGGCCTTTTTGGTGTTTAACCAGAAATCTCCCGAATGCGATTCCCAAGTGCGCCTGCACCACCCGCTCAGTACCGATTTATTTCTTAGAACAACCACAACTCAGCTCCCTGTATTTAGTGATCCTAACTTCAAAGCGCTGGAAACAATTCTTGAAAATGTGTCACATTCCTTAATAAAAGAATAGGTACTATTGCAGAGTGAAATCATTTATTCAGACACAAGGCATTAGGCAAATTGAATTTAAAGCACGACGAAATAACCATAGACATACAATTGCACTTTAATAACATTTAACGTCAAAGTGTCGGGATAATGCCAAAGGCCAGAGAACAATTAGCACACAATTTCTGTATGTTAAACTCGTCTCAAAGCAACACATTAAAACAGCCAACATGGAAGTATTTCGTTAAACATGATTACATGAATGAGCGATCTGCAAGTATTCTGCAGATTTCTTGCTATTTGTCAAAAGAGTAGAATGGCTGCAGAGAGATAAAATGTATGACCTATTCGGTATTCAGAGCCTGGCAGAGGCAGTATGCTTAAAACAAAGCTGGGTGCTGTGTTAACAGTTTATTAGTAGAAATTCTAAGTGGGATTGCGCAATACAGGTGGAACATTGTTTTTCCGTGACGATCAAATTACAGGTAAAGTTAATGAAATGTGTGCAGCACTTGAAGTAATTACATTTTGTTTACGTGATGTATAACAAAAATGTTCTTTCTAATTACTCGCGTTTATCTAGGTTTTGTGTCTCCATGGTACGGAGACGAAACGAAACAATAAGTATCATATAAAATAATTAATAATGGTATTTTAATTTACAAATGCATGCATATATTGTCTCAATTTCATGTCATACACGTATGCTGCAAGTTGATTAAGGGTAGATGGAGGTAATTTTTTTTTAAAAAATGCGCTTTTTGTTTACCCAAAAGTAATATATACTTTTAAGATTCTAATTCTAGGATTTCATTCCTGAAATATCAATGTAACCATGTTTAAAAAAATTAAATAGTGACAAGCATGACTATGCCCATCCTTTTATAATTTTATTTATGCATTTAAAAATTTTAGGGGAAATTCAATAAATTGCCAAAAAATATTTTCTTTTAATTTTATACAATTATTGACAATCTAAACCATGGGATTATGCAAAAGTATGTTTTAGAGAGAGCTGCCACCATTCGGTGCGTTACCTAAAATTGTTTATAGGTGAATAAACGTAAGTTGAGGTAAATTTGAATTAAAATTTGCCTTTTTTTTTTTCCATTGATGCTGGGGTTACTAATGCAGGCCATAACCTCCAACAATAAGGCTGCCAAGGCTCAAGAGGAAGGAAATGGAAGAGTTAGAAGATGAGGGCTATTGGTGCGACCAACATTAGTAACCACACAATGGAATTGAAGGTAATCTTTAACTGAAGTTTTCTTCAATTATGCTTTTTTTTATCTTAGAAATGCATTTGCTCAGAAGTTATTTAAGCAAAGAAATTCTTCAGTTTTTCTATAAGTACATCCTTCTGCACAATCCTGTGGAGCAAATTTTCAATAACTGTATTAGTTTAGCTTTATGGTTAAGGTATATGAATATTTTAGATAAAATTTTAAAAAAAATTATTCGGAAATATATTAAATATAAAATTTTCTCCTACCATTTTAATGCTTAAATATCTTGAATGCGTATATAAATTTCAGTAAAATATATTTTCAAGAAAATGCCGCCACGCTTGACACTGTAACAGAGCAACGGAATGAGATGATATGAAATGGGAGAGCGGAAAATTCGTGGAAAATAAAGATTTATTCCAGCATCATTTGTCTAAGCAATTAGGAAAAACCACGAAAAAATCCCTGCCAGTATGCCCGGCCCCAAGGGATTTGAATCGGAGACTTTCCCAATGCGAAGTTATATTTAATACATTTAGAAGTAGAATATAAATATTGATTCAAAAATATAATGAGCGCAGAGTAAAACAGTTGTAATATGCATGTCAAATTTCACTTCTTCCCGCTCTTGAAAACATTATAGGAAATGAAATTGAATTTTAATTGCTTTCCAAACTCAACTTTTACCAACATATGAATATACCATGAAAATCCTAATACATTCAGCTAAAATATTTCCTTTACAGCTGTTAGGTGGTGGATGAGCCTATTTTACTTACCGGTAGGGGAGTCTTCATATATCGATATGAAATAGTTGGCATCAGTTTTACAACTGCAACATATTATCAAGAAGGAAAGACGACATTGCATAAATAATCTTACTTATTAATCATTGGATACTTGGACCACAGCATAGAGCAACATTTTATATTCTTAAACTGGTAAAAAATAACTGGTACATGATATGAACAATAATTCAAATAAGTTAAACTGCTTACCGAATCTATCATAATAACATCGTTAAGTTTGTTTCACAGAATACACCCCTTTATAAAAGTTTTCATATCTTTCTTTTAATATAAAAGATTAATTTTCCAATGAATTTGTTAGTTTTTCTAATATTTTATTTGGAAGCTCACAAAAAGTATTTCAATTTCACTCTATGACTCTCTCTCTTTTTAATGCCTGGAACTATGGGCCCTGTTATAAGCATAATGTATACGCACATCATTAACACACATTATAATATTTAATCAACGTAAAGTAATTTGGCATGGTATGAAACAAAATATTATTCGTAAATAATGCAAAGGTGCCTTTACCATACAGGTTTCAAAATTTTGACCTCGTCTCCCCACTCTAGCCAATGTTGAGTTGGTTTATTTACGGAAACTCTTTAAAATCTCAGGTCATCGGCGTCCCATTCAATTCAGGGCGTGAAACGGTCGGTAAATTTTGCTCAGAGGCCTCTTTTTTCAGGCTTGAGGTTCTTTTACGTGCCGTAAAAGTACGACACGGGACCCACGACTTTACTTCCCTCCTGGCCGGGATCGAACCCGAGATCTTGGATCTACGAGGCCACTAGACCACCAGGATCGACATACTTCAGCCGTAAAGGACACTTTCTGTAGTTGTTACATAATGCCAATGTAAATAAATGCAAATTACTGGAGATTTGTGTATATCGCGTTACGGCTAAATACGTTAAAAGCTTATCCAACCATGTGACTGGGATTTTCTGGACGATTTCTCTCAAGCAGATAGTGTGAATTAGAGGTAACTTACGGTGCCAACGGACCCCAAGCTCATTTCCGTCATTATTAATTCCTTTCGCTCATCTTCCGGCAGACCTGTAGCAGGGGACATTTGCCTATATAAACAATTTGCTTGGTGAAGCCTTTGATCACCTACGACACGTCAGGTTTACAAAACGTGGACGGCTGAAAAACGAATAGCTGGAGGGCGTCTGTCAATATGTTAATGGAAACACGGCTCCCAGAAGAGCGGATGGTCGAGAACAATATAACATTCAGCGCAGCAGTTAAAATAAAAATACAGCTGAGTGGCGGTTTACATACTTTTAGTGAGATATTTATAGCGTGAAATAAACATCGTTAGATTTATAGGCAGTATAGGTACAAGTGACCATTGCCACAAGGCATTAAAATTCTCCAATAATGGTTCTTGGAGAAAAATATATGAAACTAAGCATATTGTCAAACTGGGAGAAGATAAGATTCCAAGTTTTTCAAAATACTGTTGACTAATCTTGCTGAAAAACTACTCTACAACTGAATTAAAAAATAATAAAGTATACAGAATGGAAGGGAACTCATTACCATACTTTTATAGGATGATTTCATGCTGTAAATTCAACAAACATTTCCAATACAATATTGCTCATTGGCGTGTTGTTTAAGCGAAAAAAATGTGCGTTTTCTTTCATGTGCTGTAATATGTAACAGGTCGAAATAAATATATTCCAAACATAGTAATAGATAAGCAAAGAGAAATAGAAGAAACAATGTCCTTTGATAATGTGAAGTATTTTGACATTAATTTAACTGATATGTAAATAATTTGTATTCGATAAATTAATTTTAACATCGCTGATCTTAATATTGTTATAAGGTTGTATTAAAAAAGATTAAAAAGTGAGAAACGCTAGAGATGAACTTGAAGTAAGGTTATACAAGCACACTGAGTACCTGCAGTTAGTGCGTTCTCACTTTATGGATGAGAGTATCTACAAGTAGTACTCGTTTATAGAGGAGAACGTCAGAACTCAATAGCAACAGCCTGTTCCATTGCACATACCCGTCAAGAAGACCGCAGACAGAAGACATAATCCTAAACATAAAACAGCATGCCGTAAGTTTCGAAATAAAATATATATTAACTATATTATCAGCTTTACTTTCCAGCCTGTATATGAGATGAATAATTGAAGCAAAATAGTAAATCGTATCATGAAATTATAAGAAGTAAAAAACTAGAATATTAACAGAAAAATTAAATCCTTCAAAACCGATGGCACCCATAATTATTTTTCCAGCCTTTGGAGACGCATGAATGAAAGTAAAATTGCTTGTAGGGTTAAAAGGGAAAAATGCCTTCATCACAAAATGTCATATACATACATAAGACAAGTAAATACATGGCGAAAGGGTCGCATGTGTAATTATTAATATCACTGGGACCAAGAACCGCTTATCACTTTTTGGCATATGGGAATTATAGAAATAAATTAAAAACAAACTGAACACCCTTGATGTAAAAAGTTTAAAAAAGTCCAGATAATCTCCGCCGCGTTAAAGAAAGTAATCGAAAGTAGCAATAACAAGAATAGTCCAGTTCCATTATCTTGGGAACCCAAGCAAAGGAAAACTTTTTAGCTCCATAAAACTCAAACTTCCATATGCAAGTTATGAAGGTGAGTTAGTGCATTTTTTTTGTGTGTTTTAAACTTTTCACAGCATGATATAGTTAAATACATTAGTTTTACTAAATAAGAAGAAAAACATCAAAATTAAACATGATAATGGAACGCAATAATGGTCTTTACGCATGCTTTGACCATAGGTAAACAACCAATGTGTTTTAATTTGGGCGAAAACCAATTAATTAAATATTAAAACAGTGTAAAATGAAATAACGGTAACATGATTTTGATGTAGGAGAGGAATTTAGAACGACAAAATACCAAAGGTAACATTGCGATTGAATGTTCAGTGCCATTTAGTAAAGGAAACCGAAGTGGATCGTCAGAGGTGATATTTTTTGTTATTGTTCATTTGTTTTATTTACGAATGTTCTTTAACATCTCAGGTCATCAGCGCCCCATTCAATTCATGACGTGAAATGGTCCATAACTTTCTCTCGGAGGCATCCTCTTTCAGTCTTTATGTTCCTTTACATGCAGTAAATCTACAATATGGGATCCACGGTTTTACTTCCCTTCCGAAGTTTTAACGCCCGAAAAAATCTATCGACCCTGGCCGGGACTGAACGCCCGATCTTGGGTTTAGGAGGCAAGCATGGTTACCACTACACCTCCAGGACCGACTATGGATAGACTGAGGAGTAAAACAACGGTATTAACTAAAGAGGACGTAGAAGGTAGAGGAGATAAAGGAGCAAGCTGCTCCTTTTGAAAGATAAACATTGCATTATGGAAACATTTAAGTATTGTTATGATAATAAAACTAAAGAACAAAAACGTTTCACAGAAAACTATTTGACGTTTGAACTGTACTGTTTAAATGAACAGGGTTATGTGTTTGTGTTTATTTACAATGAATTACTTTTGCATAACGTTAGTTCAGGACTATAACCATTGGCATTGTAATTTATAGGCACTAAAACTAGAATAGATCGGAATGAATTAGGATGGTATTGGACTGTAGAAAACATGTGGGGATACAATAGGTCACGAGCTATTAATCATCCTCTCAACCTATGCCTATCAGTAATAAGTTCTCGTTTACCAGACGAGCGGTAGCCAATAGTCTGTGTTTGAGTGTACCTAAGTTGATGATAAGTGCTTAAGAATCCCATGCCTAATAAGCACTATTGTTACGCCAGATTTGTTTTTTGAATTAATGAAACTTTTGAATATAAATTTCAGCATGTTGTCTAATCTCAAGTTTTCGAATTCGCGCTTTGTGCAAGCACAACTACTTCCTAAGTAACAGAGTTTAGTTGTAACAAAGGAGAAAGCTTTTGAGAGTGACGACGATTAAGGTGATCTCAGAATTGCAGTCAACAAAGAGCAAACACTTAAACGATTATTGCTGACCATAACGACTGTAATTTAAAAAAAAACTAGTAGCAAATAAAAATATAATTTTAGCATTTGCAACAATGACTTGAACCTATATCTGAACTTCTTGCGTTTTCTATATTTTCAAGAGAATACTGCACCAAAAAACAGTAAACCGAGGTCACTAAGGCATGGACTCGTGAATGGAAGGTCTTCCTTTCTTCCCAAAAATGCCTTTCACAATTATCATTCCATCTTATATATCACCTGCGTTGCATCAAACGGGCATTAAACAGTAAACACATATTCAAACCTGCAGTTATATGATATTAATGTTACGTACAACAGCCACTTTGGCAGTTAATGGTGAAATGTGCATATGACAATAACAATGATGCACCACATGAAACTTTTGAGGACAGGGCGAATGAACGTGGTGCATAGTCCTTGTCGAAAGGATGACACCCAACTGCCCACCATCCGATATAGCAAGAGTTCAATGCAACAAGCATATGCTCATGGCATAACTTTGTGCTCCTTCCACGAGTCACTTCAATTTTAATCCATGACACTGCTCACTTTTAGAAGACATTGCTTTGGAACGGTTCAAGCATGACATCTTCGTATCCGTTCATCTACACGTAGTATACTAGTGACCCTTATGTGTGTTAAGCAGTTTCTTCCTCTAACTGTGCCCATAACAACAACACACTCATGCGTTCATTACCAGAATGACGAGTGCGTTACTGCTATTTCTTTCTGGCTCTTGTATTATAAGACTCCCTTTTTAGTAAAAGCTACGGAAAAAATTAGCTGTCAAGCGCTGCAATAGAATTCGAACCTGAATGACACACCAATGCAACTGGCAATGCATTAATTCCGCGAGTGAATGGAGATGCTTTTAAAATGAAAAACACAACCTTCATGACCGATACCAGCTTTCTCGTACATAGGCTTGCCCTGAAGTTTACTGAATTGCTAAATGTGCTAGAAAATTCAGAACCATCATTTAAAAATTGGATTAAATGAAAAAATAACAAGCCCAATTGTCACTAAATTTGCCTGAAGTGATTCGATAAAGATCCAAAACATTTTCACAAATTATATGTTTCACGATATTTAAGGTTGTTTTTTAATTACTGCTGAAACACTGCATTTTTTATTTTCAACAAATCTGCGTTACGCTGTATTAAGTACAGAGATTTTAACATAATAGAACATTCATTTAATCCCATAAGCTGCAACGACTCTTTACCGCTAAATGTGGACATTTGCACTTCGTATTTACATTACTCTCTTATTATTAGTTGTATAACTACAGCGACATTTTTAATGAGCTTTCACGATAGTTCTTTGTTAGTGCAAGTATAACGGAAGTTGGTACCTAGAATAAAGCTAGTTCAGAAAGCGTACGAAATCTTTCAGTTAAAGTAACATTAAGAGAAATGTTTGCGATGCAGTGGCAACCTTAAACATCTTGCATATTAGGTGCAGATGTATAGCTAACAATAGTAAGAACTAAAGAAGCAGACTTTAATACACCACTGAATGAGCCACACAAAAATAGCGCAATACTTAGAACAGATAGCCTCTTTTTACTATGTCTTTTTCCCTTTTAATCCATTTCGTTTTTTAATGCTCATATTATATTCCAGTTTTAAATTTCCTATCATTTTTGCCTTCTACAAACCGTGTCATCTCAGTGTACAATATTTAAAATGCCAAACTAGAACTTCTAATAACAAATTCATTAACCTTATAATCATTTACATCCCTGAAATTGAGAACATGAAACTTATTTTGAAGGAATGTTACGACACTTAAATGCGATCATCCTTGGGCGATTTATATAAATTTTATCTTGTTTTACTTTAACAGTAGTAAAACTTTATTTCAATGCGACCTATCTCAATTTCAATTGCGCAGTCAGGTCGCAAGCTCATGCCCTAAATGCAAAATGTATGAGCTAATTTTCACTTCGTATCAATTGTTCCAAAGCACCAGTTTATCCAGATAATTTCTGTATCCAAGAATGTTGTATATGTCGTATTTTATCTTGTAAGCTTTGCAAAGCATTTAATATTGGTTTAAAATATTTTACTTTGTTTTGTTTTGTATGAACATTCAAAGACGTTCTGTTGAAACCAAATCTCCCTTACCAATTGCCTATCGAGCGGGTTGGCTTGAATCTCGGATTTTGGAGTTTCTGAGGTCAATTCTTATTGCTTTGGGCATCCTGACCTTGTTTTTTTTTCTTTCTTTTTTGGTTTGTTTCCCTGGTCACTTAGGTGAGTGATGAGATACATATTTACATTCCACGAATATTCTGCTCCTCCCTCTCATTTCCTTTCAAATGATTCCGTCGGTTATATTACGCGATTGAAACTGCCAGGGCGAGGTGGACTGGAGCGATTGCACTTTGGAAAGGTTTCTGCCCCGCGTCTGGTATGGAAGCGGACCATCTGAGGGGATCGGGTCCCCGCCGACGTCGGGTTGCTTTATCTGAAAACAATTCCGTCTGCGTCCACACAGTTACAGCCGTGGAGCCTGGCCGCCCGGTGTCTCCCTTATCTCATCCCTTTATCCCGGAAGTGTCTCCATTGGGTTGTAGGTACAAAGAGCCAGCCTTGATCAAAGATCAGGTACTGGAATATTCTCCTCCACCCCAAGCAATCCAATAAAAACAATTAATACGAGTTGCCTACATGCCATCAGTGCCCTATCACACTATAAGCATTTTGATTTTGCATTTACCTCTTACTGATGCGTGAGCGACTCATGTCTCTGTTGAGCTACCTTAGAAAAAGTTTATCTTTTTATGCATTTATTATTATTGTTGTTCTTTTTCTTTGCATAAAGCGCGTCCACCTCCAGGTTTAGGTATTAACATTTATTTATTTTTCATGAGTTAATACAAGTATAACACATGTATTTTGTTCCGCCACGTGACTTGTTTCGACTATTTATAAGTAAATATTTCGATATCGCTTCCACAATTTCACAGGAGCGTGTGTTTGAAACTCTGTAGCAATGCTGATGAATGTGTGTAATATTTCTTGCTACTTGTAAATACAGAGGGTAGACACTTTCACAGTATATATATCAAAGTTGGACCGAAAAATAACAGTAATGTGTAGTATGGTATTCTGTAAACAGATGTGACTCACGTTCATTATGATAGCGTTGCTATGTGACAGTAAATCAACAATGAATAAACAAAAAGCCAAGATTATCGTAAATCAACAATGAACAAATGAAGCTAGAAGTATCGTATGATGTTCTGTAAACAGATGCGACTCACATTACGTTATGCTAACGTTGCTACAACAAAATGGAGCCAAGATTATCGTTTGAGCAGCGGAAAGCAATTTTGAAGTGCTAATGGAAAACCGAGAATGTTGTTGAAGTTCAAACGCAATGGAGACATGTGTACAGAACAGAACCGCCAAGCGAGAAAGAATTGCACGCATTGGAGGCAAATTTGAGACTCATTGTACCGTATGCGATGTTCACAAGGGCAGATCTGGGCAAACCAGCTACACTGGCAGCACGGGAAGAAATTGAAACGGCATGTGCTGCAATCGCGGAGGACACTTTCGTAAACGTTGCTCAATCAGTACTTCAAGGTACTTTTTTTTTTTTTTGGTTGATTTATTTATGGACGCTCTTTAACAGCTCAGGTCATCAGCGTCCCATTCAACTCAGGGCGTGAAACGGCCGACAAATTTTGCTCAGAGGCCTCTCTTTCAGGCTTGAGGTTCTTTTTCGTGCCGTAAATGTACGACACGGGACCCACGGCTTTACTTCTCTTCCGAAGGAAGCCATACTTAGGATTTTTACGCCCCGAAAAAATCCATCGGTCCTGGCCGGGTTCGAACCCGCGATCTTGGGTTTAGAAGGCAAGTATGGTAACCACTACACCACCAGGACCGACTCAAGGTACTCAGAAGTGTATCGACGCGATGGTGGACATTTTGAGCAACTGTTGTTAACTGCTGTAATTATGAAAGCCTAAGATGATTAGTGCTCATCGCTTTCTGTTTGTATGAATTCAGTTTTGTTATGTTACACAGTTTATACTTACTTGAAAGTGTATACATTTTTGGTACTCTCTGTATAAAGCTGATGAAACACCCCAACATTTCCTTTAGACACGGAAACATTATGTGTCTTAAATTCAATTTTTGGCGGTCTATAGCTAGACAAGTTATGGTTGTTATTTGGTTTATTTATGGATGCTCTTTAACAGCTCAGGTCATATGCGCCCCATTCAATTCAGGACGCGAAACGGCCAAACATTTTTGCACTTGGGCCTCTTCTTTCAGGTTTCAGTTTCTTTTGCTTGGCGTAAATCTACGACATGGGACCCTCGGCTTTACTTCCCTTCTGAAAGAAGCCATACTTAGGGTTTTTAACTGTTATGGTGCAAGAAAAATAATGCTCCTTTCATCAGGATTGTCATGGCTATACTGTTTACGCTAAGCCTGAAATTTAAGCACGTTTTACACTTAAAACGTGCACGTTTTACACAGTTAAGGATCTTGTTTTACAATATATGGTACTATATGAAATATATTTTTATAAAAGAGTAAAACGAATTGTTTATTCACAGCTCAAGTAAGGAATTGTTTTATTTTTAGCTCTTTGCAAGTTATCTTATTTTCTATTAAAAATCATACAGTGCTTTTACAGTAGAGAAGTCGTTTCATCCATCCGAACTTTTACTTTGTTAACACATCAATTTACTATAATGCCAAATGCCGCAAAAATAAACAGAAAAGCCACACATTTTGGACATTTAGAAATACGTTTTAATTTTACACTTTTTATGAACTAGCCCTTAAGCCAATGCGAAAGTATGGCTAGTTTGGTAATGCACTTCTCGTTTAAAGCTCAGCAAGGCGCATTTTTTTCCAATATGCCGTTTTTAAAGAGTTCAAATCGATGTTAATGCAATACAAACATAACCCCTGTCTCTGTAAAGAGAGTAAATTGCACGTTTGTTTGTACTTAGTGGCTATTTTCCTTTTAATGTCATTATTCTGGATTTAGAAACTAAACAAAACCGAGTTTAAAATTCCCACTATTTCTGTAGATTATTTTCCGAGTTCTCTAAAATTACATCTACGTAATATTATTATATTTTTACAATTAAATGTACTATTGCGTGTTTTTCTTTCCATTTCATTCACTAAACAAGAAGTTATCAAGCGCATGTTGTTATAATGAATTATAATGTTTCACTGATTTATTCACTGGTCCGTAATGCATCTATTTTCTTTTCGCATAGTAGTTCTGCTAAAATTTCTAATGTATATAATTTATGTTCCAAAGCATTATGGACACTGCAAACAGTGCTGAATATCTATGTAGGATTAATAGTGGGGACGAAAAAATATAGTTTAGGTTTGTTGAAGTATTAGTAAAACTAGTTAACTAGTAAAGATGATGTTAAAAAAGATATAGCACGAACATTGCAAATATGTTCCACTTAAAATTAAACTAAAGATTTTAGAGAATTGATATTCGTTTTTAAAGAAATGTCAATAACATTCCACCTATTTAAGTCATAATGTTAATGGAATGGATCGTTGTTAATCGCGACAGAGAATTCTTATTTTTGTTTGGGGAAACCTTTTCTTTTACTTATTACAAATTTCTATCAAAATGTGCTCTAAATATATTTGCCAAGTTTTATTCTTCATTATTTTTCAAAAATAAACACGCGCTATAGAGGATTCTGCTGGAATGCATGCATATACACCCTGTACGCATTGCAATGTAATGTAAAACTTTTTGTACTGCTAGCACAGCGAAATACTTCTGCAATTCCTAACACAACCTGGGCGTTGCATTACAGGCTTCAGCACACTGAGCCAAATGGAAAACAAGTTGAAAATTCTTGGTATATCATACTTGACAGCAGGTGGTGTGTAGAAGAAGCCTTACAGTTCGTTATTCTGGATTATTTTGCACCAACTTATCCACAAATTAAGTAAACTAATTTAGAGCGAGGTTGGTAATAACTTCCCTAGCATTGCTTTAATCGGCGAAGAAGAAATTAAGTTCAACAGCTTGAGGCAACTGTTAACTGGTTTTGGAAAGCCCCGGGGTTAGAGGTTCAATTTCCCCGAGATTCGTGCTAGGATACTTAAAATTATTGAATAATTTATCTTAAAGGTTGATGCATTCTAAAAGCTGAGTGCATTTCAAAGTTCAAACCTCCCAAAGTACTAAGCGGAAAATGGAGAGGTAGTAAGTAAAGATTGACGCAAAGACACTGCAGAACAGAGAGTTAAAGCAATGCATTCCGGGAACAAGAAACTGCAGATTATTTAAAGTAAAAATAATTTAATTAAAAGGGGGAAATATCTACATAAAAACATGAATGTAATCAACAGTACAGACATTAGCGAAGACTAGATTTCATAGTATCAAGTAAGCTTTGCAACTACCTTATTTACAGAATATAAAGTTGCAATTACTAGATGCGGCTAAAATAAAATGCAATTCTACTTCTCCAATTTTGAATTCAGCGCGGAATAAAGAAAATGCCCCTTTTTAATGGATATTTGATTTAGTCATTTTGACTGGACGCAATAATCCTTAGAGAATCACTGGTCAACAGAAGAGACTTATGTGGCTATTTACTGCATTTCCCATATTACGATTTATTCTAATTGCTATTATCACTTCTACCTAATTTCACTTTCTATTTCCTTCTCTACACTGTGTGTTTCATGCACGTTTGTTCCGGATATCTAAGATTGTGTTTCAAAACTTCCAAAATGATTGCTTTTTGTCTTTTAAACTGATCTGCATTTTGACATATATAATTAGACCCGTACATAATATGAAATTTCATCCAATGTTCATAAGTTTCGGCAATTTTCAGCAGAAGGATAAATGTTGGGTAATATTAAACAAACTTAACCATTTACGCTCTACTGTTCCCACCACCATCCTAATAATAACTACTTATAGTAAAGGATGCAAGAGTACTTACAAGATTGGGCCACCGCATTGTATCTAGCCAAAAAGCAAATTTCAACTCCTATTTAGGCGAACATTTTGATCAAGCACTACACGGCAATGTCGGCCACGCGTGTCACATCAGAGAAAATACCTCAGTAGTGAGCGTTTAGACAATGAGGCGTGATATACAACACGCAGCAGAACTCCACTGCCATGTGAAACAGAGGGAGATGAACAGCAAAAGGGGGTGAAAGCATAAAGTGAGTGACGAGGTTAGACGTCGCCGTTTCGCTTCTCGACCATCCATGTTTTCACGTTCCCATGGCGACCCAAACAAGCCGCTCTTAGCAGTTCTTCTCTCGTTAAAAACAAAGATACTAACAGTCACAAAGACATACAGCGGATAACGTTGTTATATCGTGCTCATGAATTTAGCATTTGGTTATTGAATCTGCGGCCATTCCGCTATGCCAGGAATACACGCAGTTAAATATTAGAAATGTCGATACTCAGCAGCGCTACTTTGAAAACTTTAACTTTCCTTTGCGTAACAAGCTATACGACAAATTGTTAATGATAAAATTAGCATGTATATCCTCGCATAATTTTCACTCTCTCTCTCTGCAGAAAGCATACAAAAGTAAAACTCAAGGAAAGCTGAGAACACTTTCAAGGGAGTAAGCACGTTCTATCTTACCAATGTTTAATTAACTAAGTTTATTTTGGCACTGTGTCAAAACCATACAGACTTATATATAACATTATTTCGACACATTTTATACATACTGTTGTAGAATTAGCATTGGAAGAACAATTACATTTTTTATTAGGAGATTATTTTTCTACAAATGAAATGTTACAGTTTTGGTAAAATTAAAAATTGTTAAAATCTCACTCCCACTCCCGGAACTTAATACATGCCTGCTCTATAGCCAGGATTTATTAATACTGTTTACATCAGAATATTCAGTAGCAAAATCAAAACGTCCTCTAGATAATGTTAAAAACCAGAAGCGTCTATCTAAATTGGTTCGAAAGTTACATAATTTTGAAATAGGTGTGTCAAAACAGGAGTTTTTTAGTCTATGCAAATACATTTTCAAATATAAAATAAAACTACTCCTAAGCTATATATCACAATAAAAATTATATCACATAATTAAGAAAAGTAGAACATTTATTGTAGTTCATTTTTTGAAAAATGTAAAAATAAAAAAAAATATTTGCCTAAAACCCCTTAAGGATTAAGTGCTACTAAGACAATAAAAGGCAGGTTGGTGAAATTTGATCTTTTTGAAAGAAAAATGTTGTAGCAACGACTGTTTTCTCTGTTTTGCAAATAATGTAAAGCACCGAACAAGTTTTGGTGGTCTTTTTTCCTGGAAGTAGGATAACAGCCATGCAGTTGTTTATAATAATAATAATAATAATAATAATAATAATAATAATAATCATTCTTCTTATTATTATATTTTTATTACACGTCAGAAATACGGTGCATCAAAGTTGCTCAGGACAACACTAGAGGTATCTCGTGGCAGTGTGTAACTGTTTAGACGGAAGCGATAAACAATAGACACTCTACAAATCTCTAAAGTGGTTCGGGCAATATGTAACAGTTAATTAATACTATCATATTTAAAATAAAAGGTACAATTTTAGAAGAGTTCACAGTTGCCATCCTCCGAGCGTGAACTGGAGCTGAGAAGAATTGTCGTTAATGTTCTATTAAAACAAAGATATATTTAACGATATGAATGGAAGTTGGGTTTGTAAATGGAATGCTATCTCAATTAAGACATGAATGATTTGGTGATGATCTGATATCTAAATATCTGATTCCGCAGCTTCCAGCACAATGCTTAAAGCAAAGAACTTTTCTTACAAACAAATAGAAGCGTCTTAATAGTAGAAACTGTCATTTTCAGTATACATTAAATACAGTAACTGCAAGCCTATATTGTGAAACATTAATGTATCACTTTACAACATATTTATTAAGGAATATATAGAAATTAGCCCAAAAGCAACGTGCCTTTGGGAAACCTTTATTGACATGTTGAAAGTTTATTTGTATGTTCTAAGTCTTTTCTATTTTCTTTAGAGATGGCTAGCAAAAAATTACAACAATGCAACTGTAATATGTAAAATGTCTTGATATTTTAAGCGGTGACCATGTCATGTACATAAAATTGTTTGGGGGCGTTTCGGAGGCGTTGCAGACATTTTATATAATGCACAAGACCGTGGAAGTGAACATCTTACAAATATAATAGAATTCCAGTGCTCTGTTTACATTCAATGCACATTTCTACTTTTATTTATTTGTTTATTTTTTGTGCAGGCTCTACAAACGAGCTTTATGCATTTATTGAGTTTTGTCAATAGATTTCTTCACTTAGTACTATTGTCTTCACTTATCCTTTGTGAATTATTTTAAAGCTTATTTTCCTTTGTCTTCTTCTTCCTCCTTTCTCATTATTTGGTGTCAAGCTTCCATATCTTCTGCGAGTTTTAAAACTTATCCTACAGACTGTTATTGCATTGAAAATCATCCATTAAGTGATGAGTTAAGTCAAGGATGTTGAACAAAACATGCATTGCTCACCAACGCGTCCCAGAACGAACAGATTTTTTTTTTTTTTTTTTTTTTTGGCCAGCTGGTCCATGAGGTAGACTGCAAACTTTGTAATTGTTGAAATTTTTTTTGGCATACACAGAGTTTTCTCGCACTTCTCGTTAGCAACCAGACTAGTTTCTCTTGCTTATGCTCTCTTGATTTTCATACGAAGCTTTTAGCGAGTCACTTTCATTATCGGAAAGAATCATCTTCATCTGAGCTATTACCATGCTTCAACATCATAGTGCCCATGTCTGAAGCGTCTTCCAGATCCGATATCAATCAAAATGCAACATTTCTTCATCTATGAGAGGTCTGTGCCACACGGATCGCCGAGACATGTCTACCCTTCGGATAAAACCACTACACAAATAATTCTGGTATCGCTATTATCAATCAGAAACTTAAAAATCCTTACAGCTATCTATGCTTGTAACACATTGTCGCGACTCCCATGCAAATACTTGAAACAAAGTATTTATTGTTACAAAAACCCCGCGGTCAATTTGGTCTCTTGCTGCTACAAGTATACATCCCGATAAACCAACAAACAACCCGCAATAAATGAAAGTTATAGTGCCTAAATTATCTATAAAACAACTTAGGAAGACTTAAAGGCTGATAATACAATAACATAAAATATGTGGTAGTAATAGCAGTTTAAACATCTAAACGCGGTGAAAATCGCTCGGAAGTTCAAGTGTTAAGTGCATCATTTCAGTGGCACAATACATTGAAACTTTAACAGGCGCACGCGTTCACCATGTTTTAATAATACACCAAATCTATTTGTTTAATTATAAGATATTACATTAGATATTTTACAATAAGCTATAAAGCATGTATTCAACATTTTAAATAAAAAAGAAGAAAAAAGAAAACAAATAAAATATACAAAAAAGAAACATATAAATAATTTAAACAACTTTAAAAATATTTATGTGAAATAAAAAAATCACGTTAAAATTAGACACACATCAATTTTATTTCCCCACAACCTTCTCCCCAGTTGTCAGCCTTTTCAGACCTGAGCTGTGTCACTTTCATAAGAAATTTACCTAATCTTTCCTTTCCTTCCTTGCCTATCAGCAGAACCCAACATGACCATAACCCCCTGTTTGATTTCGTTCGTAAAGGAGTGTGGTAGATATTCTTTCCTCCATTCTTCCGTATCTTTAGTCAATAAATGTATCTATGATTTCCCCCTCCTCACAGATGGGGAAAATTCTCCTTTCATAGTTGCCGATGATCTTAATCATCCGCCATGGCCCTAGTCTGAGCAAGACTTACTTCACTACCCAGACCCCAATGCAGGTATCAATAGAACACAAAATGGCGGAAATTGAGGTTCGGACTATTAAGCACATGGGTTTGTTTATTCGTTGCAGCTACGTGGTTTATTACAGTGCTCTACAGTTGGATGGAAATCAACAATAGCGTGTTAATTGTTTTGTTTTTTAATAAGTTAATGTTTATTTAGTGAAATTGCACCAGGAACTTGCATAATAGAAAGCGTTTACTGCAATATGAGTTGCTCTTGTTGTGTGTATTAATTATGGCGGTGCACCGCATCATACCATACTTAACTGGCCGAAAGAGTAGTTATTGAAGGAGGAGTGGATAAAGAGTACACACCGTGCAAATTTTGAAGTTAATGATGAATCTATAGTGTGTAGTAAACATTTCGTACGATTCTTTGCAAGTGAGGTCATGCAAATAAAGTACATCCGTGTATAACTATTTCCAAGGAATACTATGCTATTTTAATTAAAATATATGGTGATAAATATGATGCTGTTCCACCTATATCTATTAAGTTTAAGGTGTCTAGAAGTACGGAAGTTAGTGTATTTTTTAAAGATTTATGCTTGCCTGTGCTGAAGTTCAGTTCGATCTTGGAGTGTAGTGGAAGTATGGAGTTAAAATGTAACAGATGGGGCAAATAGGATGATTTGGTGAGTTTCCTTAATGATGATGATGATGATGATGATGATAATAATAATAATAATAATAATAATAATAACAATAATAATTATTATTTTAGAACTCCTGTTTCCAATTTTATAAATGTGTGTACCAACAAAGAAAGTATGGATAATAAAGGTTTTCGAGATTTGGGCATAGAGAAAGCTGGTAAAATAAATTTTGCATTAGGCCAATTGAAGCTTTCTTATGCGAATCAAATTACATATTCAGCAGAACTCTTAATGTGGGTTATAACTTTTTTTTTACACAAACATATATAATAAAAACTGTGTCTTGCATTACATTTTCTTTTCTAGTAGTTTGGTTAAACATTTTGTTATATTTGTAGAGAGCATTGTAATTAGATATAAATGGTTAACAATTTTATATTTATATGGCTTTGCAAAAGTCAAAAATTAAATCTGTATATAGAAGCACGTGTGTTTAAATGATCCATTAATTTTGCACTGCAGTAAATTTGCTTAAAAATATTTTTATATATGTTACACATGAAAAATACTTAATTAATATATTCTTATTTATGCATGTTATTGGTGTTATAATTACTGTTCTCAATATTTTTGCATTACTTATTGCACTGCAGTAAACAATGGGTAGCAGTTGATTAACCAGTTTTGTACATGGATGATTTTATGTACTCCGGGTTCACATTAATTTATTTTTCGTTTACATATGACAGATATTGTTTGTAATCAATTTCAGATCCTTAAAAACCATCGAAATATTTTATAATGATAAACAATGTCATCTTGTAAGAAAATACTGCGTAAATTTTTGTGTTTGCTATTGGGGGTAATAGGGAGACGACGGCCGCCATTTTTCTTTATTGGGGTCTGGGAAGTAGAGTTGCCGTTAGTCTGAGCCACGCGAGCCTCTGTCTAGTGAGTTTGGCTACTCTTCTGATGTAGTGCTCCATCCCCCATTCAGATTCTAGTCTCAATTTTACTTCCAGGGATATCATCTCTGTGCATTGTGCAATTGTCTGCTGCCTATCCATTTTCCTCAAGTGGTTCTTAACCTATCTCCATGCGCTCTTTCTATTCTCCAGACACGCCTTCCGTCGGTCCTGGTGGTGTAGTGGTTACCATACTTGCCTCTTAAACCCAAGATCGCGGGTTCGAACCCGGCCAGGACCGATGGATTTTTTCGGGCGTAAAAATGCTAAATATGGCTTCTTTCGGAAGGGAAGTGCAGCCGTGGGTCCCGTGTCATAGATTTACGGCACGAAAAATAACCTCAAGCCTGAAAGAGAGGCCTCTGAGCAAAATTTGTCGGCCGTTTCACGCCCTGAGTTGAATGGGACGCTGATGACCTGAGTTGTTAAAGAGTGTGCGTAAATCAATCAATCAAAAAAAAAAAAAAAAAAAGACACGCCATCCAAATAGACCCAGCCCTATTGTTTCCAGTCCCTTCTTAACTTAGTGTTGAGTGCTATCAAGCTGCAGGGTCATTACGACTGCAGTCTTATAAAATAGGAATATATATCTCAAGATATTCTGACATTAAATATTGATAAGGCATATATTAGAATGATTAAAGCTTAAATCTCATGGAAATTTGCAGACACGAAAAGAGTAAATCAATCTTGCTGAAATACACGAAATCTCCTGTTATCCCTAGTCCGTTCCTTAACGAGTGGTTAAGCTGTCAACAGCTGACATACTCCCCATCAAAATGATGGATCCTTAATTTGCAGTTCAGCATCACCGCTTCTCATATCTCAAGTCCCATGCAGTAATTAGTGCTTTAGCATCTAAGTTTTCCTCTTTCTCATTACAGCAATGCTTTATTCCAATAATTAGCTGCCGCAGAGTATATGCCAGCGAATATCTCGACAAAGGCCATGCCCGCAAACAGAAATCCAATTACCTCCTTGGTTCTCTGCAACAACGTACAGAGAACATTTCAAGGTTCATGCCGGAGGGGTGATCTGAAGATATCCCCAGCAAAGCGACACTAAACTGCGTTTTTACTTCAACATTAAAACAGGAGGGATGGACACAGGCGAAAAGAGAAATTGCGGAGAACTAAGCACATGTCCTCTTTCCTTTCTTAGCAAGTCTGTTGGGGCTACTTTTCTGTTTACTTAGCTAAGGATGTAATTTTAGCCGATAAAGCAATGCAATAATGAATATATTATACAGTAGTCATCAGATCGTTCCACGGATGATGGTTACATTACATTTGTATTACATAATGGATGCTAATAATTTATCATGACATAATTTGATCTTTACGTCTTATATTGCTTCACCATTGTATATTTCTTAAGAACGATGCAGATATATGATTCATCCACTAGATTGGATTAGACTTGATTGACAGGGACTTCAGCTTTGCTCACGTGCTGGCCGTTTCTGCCTATGGCCCAATGGGTACCTTTGGGAGGAAGTGATAAGATGGAGTCACTGAGCGCCCAACGGAGGTGAGCTACGAATATAGACGGGATCCCTAACAATGTTTCCAGATAAAACTTCTCGATCGTCACAGCCCCCTTTCAAAAACACAAGGCCACTTGCTTGACGCTTTCGACCCTGTAACAGAATCAGCTGAATGAAACGAGATGAAATGAAACAACAGAAAACTCGTGAAGAAGAAAGATTCATTCCAACATTAGCCTAAGCGGCAGCGTGGAAAAAAAAAAAAAAAAAAAAAAACCCAAAGTCAGGATTGCTGAACCCAAATCCGAATGCCAAGCGTTACTGCCTGAACCACCGCGTTTTATTTTTTCAAATTATCCACTCGCTTACAAAATACTTTCATTCATTATTGAGCTGGTGAACATATATCACGTAACATCTACTTAACTGTTTGGGTAGAGGTCCCAACTAGGTTCCTGTAAAATCATGGAAAGTTCACAAAGGGATCTGTTGTATGTCGTTTTACTGCATGACAACGCAAAATACATCCTGCAACTTTTCTATCAGAAGACTCCAATGAGTCTGGATGCGTTATGGTGCGCAAGAACCTCTTCGGGTATGAATAAACTTAGAACCTCAAAGGTCAGTAGCTGAGTATGAATGAATGTATTTTATAAACGTATATGTAATCCAATAAGCAGACATATAGTGTTCATATAAATATGTAGTATATTTCATCTGAACGACCTGTATTCATGAATATGCTGGAAGCTGTGCTGTTATTACATCATATTGGACAATTGCGAGTATGATGAGCAGATAAATGGCCATATAAAATTACTGATCTTTTTATTTGTGATTGCCCAGTTAAATTATTAGTCTAGTGTCTGGAGGGACTTTTCTTAATGTGCTAGATATTGTTACACTATTTTTAATGTGCTGCTTGTTTCGAAAAATCCGGAGTAGGGTTTGCTCACTTAAGCGAGTTGTAGTGGGAACAAGCCCCACTTGGGGCTTTGGTGCATTTCAACGCTTGTGTCCATTGTCGAATCTACTGGAGGCGGAGTACTTTGTCCACTGAAAGGCCGGTGTAATTGTCCCATACACTGCTGGAAGAAAGCAGTTAGACAACAAAATAATATGCTAGAATCTTGTCGTGTTTGGCAAAATTGTATGGAGATCAGCTTATCCAACGCCACGAGGACGTTAAAGCGCGGGCTCGTGAGCGGGAGGTCTGGGATTCCATTCCCACCAGCACCGTCCTCCCTGACTGGGTTTTTTTCCTGGTTTTCCTCAGTCCTCATAAATGACAAATGCCGGGGAGTTACCTTAAACTTACACTTCCTATAAAAAAAATCCTTTCCCACTTTGTCATTTCATCTCTTGTATCATCAGTGTCACCGCCTGTGATGCATCAGTAGCTAAAACGGGTGTTAACAATATTTTAAAAAAAGTGTTTTTCTTAAGTACTGTTGCTGTTCAGTACTTCTGAATTAATTGTAATAAATTGAATTCTGTATCACACAAAATAATACTTATTCTAATAATAATTAATGTGAGATATAGTTCTAATTTAAAAGACACTAACCAACAAAACTAAGACATTTCAAACATTACATTTCTTTCTGAAGTCATGTATATCAATTGAGGAAAAGTAGCGCAAATAGCTTTATAAGTTCTTATTCTCTCCAATCACCAAACTTTGTAACATGGTGCCCGTATTCGGCACATTTGCTATTCAGTCCTTTTTTATGTCCACTCCTATATTGTACAGACTTCAAGGTGTCGTATGTGAAGATTTGGTTTTTCATTCATGGACATAAATAGTTGAGTTCTATTAGTTGAAAATGTCCAAGTGTCAGGATCACCTGCCTGCAATTCGTAAACAACAGTGACGTAATTTGTGTTAACGATGGAGGACAAACGTCTTTTGTCACACGCGTATGTAGTTTCGAGATTTGGGTATGCGTTCAAGTTTAAATTTACTCAATTTTGGAAGATGAACTGGTGCGTCTGAATAACAATTTTCTTAAAAGATGTCAGAAATGTGAATATACAGCACAACATTTTCAACACCTCTTGTCATAAGTTACGTGGTTTTCATTGTAACTGTAATTGCGAGAACTTGAATCAGTTGTGCGGATATTACATTCGCTCTGTTGGAGACAAAAGCACCATCGTTATGCTCATTTACGTCTTGAGCAAGAGAGTTGGCGTCGGATGCTGTATCAATATACATAATTCGGGCATCTCCGTTGCACGACAGTACTTCAGCAAGCGTAGTGCGCCTTTATTTGCCAAGTATGTCGTTACTTTCAGAATCATGTTGTATATACATATAACAAGAACTAGAAATATATCAAATAAAACTTAGATATTCACAGAAACTTCGCAATATCTCGACCACTTGTGTTCTTCAAAGGCAAGGAATATTATTTATTTATTTTCCCATGAGGGATAGATGAAGAGTACCTAGGATGTATGTGAATGTTTAATTTATTGGCGTGTTTTTCATGGTTAGTTGCACAAGCAGTTTGAGTACGGAGATGAAAAAGCTTTGATGCGGCAAAAATATGATCAGTTATAATAAAACAAAGATGTTGAAATCGTTTCTCCAATCCATCCCAAAAAACTATAATTATTATGTATATTTTACAGCCCCTATCATCTTACCTTAGCATTGTAATTAATAACATAAATATTCTTTATTTTTGTGTCATAAGCCGTAATTACATTCTAAATAGAAACTTTCTTTGGTGCTTACGTTTGTAGTAGCTGGACTGGCAACAACACCGTAAAACTATTTCAAAATTTTTATCAAGGTCGCGCGCGCACTTATTCTCAAGTTTAAATTCATTTTGCAGGAAAACAGCATCGTCGAAGAGCTTTAAACAGTGCATGGGGGGGGGGGGGGCGTTGACCCCAACCGGCTGGTGGTTGGTTAGCTCCAATGACAATATACGTCTTATATGCGTTCAAATATAGCGAATGAAGTGCGAGTTAGATAAAATTGAACCAGCCAATGAAAAAAGTGCATTTGAACTTTTAAAGAAAAGCGCGAGGATGCGCGTGGCTCAGTGGCTCAGTGAGATCAATTCAATCAGTCATAGCAGTTATCAACTCCGCCTCATTCGATTAAGCAGTTTAAGAAATTCGTTCAGAATCATTCAAGATGTTGACACCGTGCAATCAGTTTGTTGGAACAGCTTGAGTTTACGCAGTCATAGGCAAGCAGTTCTACGCAAGCAGTACTTAAATCGCGGTCAAGCCAGGCACTTAGCATTCAGTTGTAAGCATTCAGCACACCTACCCATGGTTCATTTCAGTTCGACTCAATTAAGCATTTCGCAGTACTTGTCTGAAAGTTTCATACGCGGCAACTAAGTTTATACTCAAAGTAGCCCAGTCTATCGCGAAAACACCAAAGGGACGTAATAGAATTTGGACATAATGAACAACGCAATTATATACATGTTATGTTCCATCGCTTGCTCATTTAAACTTTTAAATTCCCCTCCAGGTCCTGTTGAGCCCCACTCAACGAAATAGGGGAATCACCTTGCGAAATCGTTGCCGCCGGAGCGTCGGCAATATCCCCGAGGCAACCAACAATCAATCCAGAAACCCTTCATAATTTAGCTCACTAACATGGGGCCTACTACAACAACAACATCCCCCATACTAAAGCTCTTCGATGTAGAAAAATCGCCTCCTATCAAATGAAGTTACGATTCTGTTTTTCAGTGAAATTTAGAGTTTAATTATGATACATTCTTGGAGTGCACATAGACTTTGAAACTCGCTCATTCAATTGCGTGCCACATTCCACCTCCAACATGTCCAGGTAACATTTTCATTAATATTTATCAAGTAATGAAAGCACTAACTCAAATTTCCTCCATTTCTTTTCCTTTCCTTATCTAGCCTCTCGATAGCACGTGTATGCAGTCTGCCTTTAATTCGCATTAGTTTCTCAGCTGAGCACATTGTTCATACCACAGTCTGCATATGATAAAAGGGTACGTTCTCAGTTAAACTCTGCGTTGTCACACTATATATTTTATGCATGAACTGAAGCGACATAGAGACGCTAAGATTGCTTCAGTTGTTAGGTCTGATGTTTCTCGAAGTGGGTGGCTGTCGTAACAAAGACAGTAACGCAATCCTTGCAAAATTTTATGCAAATTTCTATTCACTGGACAGTTAGAGTTTTCAACTTGAAGCAACTACGCAACAGCAAGTGCACATATTGACAACTGGGCGTATTTTTGGAAGCCAGTCGGTTTTATTTATTTATTTATTTTTTATTTATTTACGGACGCTCTGTAACATCTCAGTACATCAGCGTCCCATTCAACTCAGGGCGTGAAACGGCCGATCAATTTTGCTCAGAGGCCTCTTCTTTCAGGCTTCAGGTTCTTTTTCGTGCCATAAATGTACGGCAGGGGACCCACGGCTTTACTTCCCTTCCAAAGGAAGCCATACTTAGGATTTTTACGCCCCGAAAAAATTCCATCGACCCTGGCCGAGTTTGAACCCGCGATCTTGGGTATAGAAGGCAAGTTACCACTACACCACCAGGACCGACGGAAGCTAGTTGGCGAAATATACTAATGCGATATTAGAAACTGCAGTCAATATTTCTCCTTCATGAATGCGTTCATTTGATCTACTGGGTAAACTGTTCCCGTGTGCGGTGGCAGGACTACATGAGCCGTACTACAACACCAGTTCGCGCTTTACCAAGCTACAGTTTCAGTAATTAGACACTGGCCAATAATATTACAAAAAGAATCACTTAAAACCTTGTCAAACAAAGAGATGTTGGAGCGCCATTCTTTCATTTTCCAAAACATTTCTGCCATCGCATAACGTAATTTACCTTCACTCTTCTTCTTTCCGTTAAGGAAATGGAATTTATTTTTTGGTGGAAGTTTGCCTTCAGCTGTATGTGGATTTGTCCTATACACTTCAGCTTTTATTGAACCCAATATAAATTACAGAGGGTTGGATCGGGATAGTCTCCTGACAGTACGAGCCGATTCTGTACGCACATAGCATAGCGTTCTGTACATGTGGAGTTGTAACAGCGTTTAGCTGAGATTGACGATTCCCAACTGTGGCCTTGGCCGACATCGTAGCTGGACGGACGGACTGACTGACAGACCCGTACGCAGTCAGCAAGGTCATTGACTTCAATTAAATTTAAACTTTGAGCTGTGTTCAAGAGTTCGGTATTCATAATATCAGCAGCTTTTCATGGTTTCTAAAATATCCAGTGCATGGAAACTTTGCTCAGGAAGTTGACTGCAACATTTAAGTTTTAATTCTTTTTTATGGGTAGCTTAAGAAGAACCACGTCATCTCGTTTGGTGAATTCTTGGAAGTGTTTTCCATATTGCTTTCCTTTTTCTGAAAAGTCACTTGATGTTTTCTAAAATAAAAAAGAAAGCGCTTTTATAAGCAGAATTTTGCTATAATAAAGACTTGATCAGTGTCTGATTATTATTATTATTTTAATCCTCTTGCCTATGATAATGTTCAACCTTTAGGATGCATCGTAAAAGGTGTTTTTCATTAAGAAATATAGTGGTTAAAGATGTGGTCTATCTTAAAAATTGTCGGAAGAATTGTGTTTCAATCAATAAGCTAGCTGCTTGTGGAATTTTAAAGCCTGGGTCAGAATGAATGAGAAATAGAAACACTTATTTCAAAATTTGACTTAGTAATATTATCCGTTATTTTGGGAAAGAATATAAAGATGATCGCACAATTAGACTAAAGCGAATACATGAATTAAAAATGTATTTTTGAAGAGAAATAATGAGCCGAAACGTATTCTGAAATTTTCAAATGTTTGGTGATCATTACGTTATTCTTAATTGAACCGTCGATTCTCTGAGGAATGCCAGATATCAGTTTTTATCAATTTTCCGGGCATCTATTATCCCTCTTCTTTGTGTTTTTCCTTTTTTTTCATTTTCCCCCCTACACTATAGATTATAGGATTTTACTAGGATTCATGTTTGAGCCATCAGCATTCCATGGAAGCATTGATTGTAGAATATCTTTGAAAATGCATCGTTTTCCTCAAACCAGCCCCTTATTGGAGAAAACTATATGTTGGTCTTGTCTCATGTGACAAGATGTGATCAGTGCCATGCAGAGACAAAGTTCCATATCATTACTTTGGTAGAATGCTTTATCCTCTGTGTAACGTACTAAGGACGAAATTCCATTTTAGGTCTTCTAGGTACATATTGACTGCTTTATGGTGAGACCTTAAATGTGGGCTTATCACTGAAGCCATATATGCAAAAAAAAAAAAAAAAAAAAAAATACAGTAAAATGTCAAAAAAGTTATGTTCATATATACTTGCTTAATGTAATCGATATACTTTTGTTGTATTAGTAATTAAAAAGAGTTTGTTGTATTTAAAAAAAATTGAATGGTTTATATTTTATTCACATAAGTTACTCCCCCCTTTTCCAGGCAAAGTACAAAGTCTTTGGTTATTACAGCCTCTTCTTTGTCATATTAGTTGAGGCTTTTGCCTTTATGCGAGGTGTTCGTAATTTTATTCCAGTTTTGCATAATATTATCCTGACTACCTAGAAGCAATATTATTGCCTTCTTCTGAGAACTGGTTCCTTCAATGCTTTGTATGAAATGTGCTTTAATAAAATTCTCTTATTTTTCAAACCCCCTGGGGCTCATTGACTTCTTTCTTTCTCTATTTTCTCTTTCGTTTTAACAGGTATACTGAGTTATTTTGTACTAAATATACAATTATACTAACAGGCTTCTTGGTAATTCTTTGTCTACTTTGCTGTTGTGTGTAGCATAATTCCTTTATTAATGTCTTTGCTATATCAATTTTTCGGGGTGATAAATAATTATTCTCCCCATAACCTCAACTTTTGTACAGCCCAAAAATAACTTAAAATTTTCTTGACCAGATACAAAGTATTACCCGTAAAATTCTAAAAAGCTATTGAATCCTTAGATAATTCCTCATATCATATTTATATATTACAAATAGCTTGAACACTGTGAACTAAAAATATCAATAAACTATTACCAGTAGAAATCCTTGTAACAACAGAAAATATGTAGCATAGAATGTATGCAATAACACTACCAACACAACTCGATAAAATTGAGTCAAACGTTAAAAGAAATCTATTATTGAGTGTGCTTCTTTAAAATCACCTAAGTGATGACTCGTCGGATATCTTTTGAAAGCTTGTTTGCATAAAGATAGAGTAATAATTCTTGGTATTATAATGGAGCAAGTATCGTGATATTGGATAAACATTTTACATGAGAACTTGGAAAATCATTTTTTCCCATTAATTTGCAGAGGAGAGGCATTTACTGTACATTTGGCCTTCTTGGAATCTTTGATCAACATTAAAATTAAGGATGTCTGGTAATTGTATGGGATATATATTATACATTTATTTTGAATTGCTGGCTCACCGGGGAGAATAATTGGAAACACCGCTTTAAAAATTTGACAGCACCATTCCAAGAATACGATAAGTTCTCTGAATTATAATTATAGGTGGGATATTTATTTTCAAATTCCGATCTATTCCTTATGCAGCAAATGAGCAAGAACTCACTCAGTATGAAATCTGGTAAGCTTAGATGGGCATTGAGAGCGTCTATGGTTTTAATTGGAGTGTTGCAATTGAACTTTTGTCGTGCTGTGGTTCCAAGAGGTTCTATACGTGTTCGGTCGCTATTAGCTCTTGCCAGTTTTATCTGTTTGTCTAAAGATGGCAGATTATAGGAAGTTAGAATCAGAAATGCGTATACTGTTAATCAGGGCTTAGTTCCCTCTTGAGCAAGATAAGGGTATAGTTGTCAATATTTGGTAACGTGCTGCTGTTAACTACCAGACCTTCAATGGGTAACTGAGTAGTTGACACTCCGCTAAATATTGGAACAACTCTTTTATGTGCTTAGCGGTGACGCCATTTGGTAATTAAGAAAATGAATCTTCATTCATGAACATGAATTTTGCTCGGCTGATGATCAGCAATATCTCAGAATTCTTGGCAAATATTGGCATGAACGCCATTATTTTAGTCATAATTTACATTTAGCTCAGTTTGAAATTTGTTTATTGTAATTAATCAATGAAATTATTTTACTTTTATTAAGTTAACATCCGTAGAATTTGTTCTGATATTACAAATTTTTGCAAGCGGTAGTTTTGATCCTGGGAGATCTATTTTCTCTGCTAGCATATGGTTATGGGAATTATTTCAACGTGTTCCTGATAGGCGAGGCAAGTAAGCGTACTATGCATTATCGACCAATCAAAGGATGTGATGATTTGAAGTAGCAGCATTCAAGCTTGTATGCATTAAGTTTTCTGCTACATTTAATTCTTACATGCATTTCCATTGGTGAAATTACGCTCTAATTGTACAAAGAGAAGCGTGTCAAAGATTCGCGGTAGGCGAATAGTTTCACTATTGCCCTTATATTACGTTCCACATTTATTGAAATATGGGATGCACATTATATAGAAGAAATATGTCATTCTTATATCGATGGTAGTTAAGGTGATATGCTAGCTGTCACTGGTCAACAAAAACCTCCAAATTTTCATGAAGTTCATAAGAAAAAGAGACTTTTCAGATTTCGGAACACAGAAATGAACCTGGAATTATTGTCTCAAGAATTCCTGTTATAATAATAATTTGATAGCATTCACTTTCAAATACGATTAACAACTTCAAGAATGACATCAATATTACCGTTCTGATCAATATTTTAATATTGTAATTGTTAGTGAATGTATATGGGTATATATGTCTTTTTGTCTAATAGGTAATATTCAAGACAAGGGTTTCATTTCTGTGAAGAAATGCAAAAATTATAACAAAGGACATGTCGGGTCTTACGTCTCTACCCTGGTAATCCCTGGAGCAATGGTCAAACCATTATATCAATACGTTCAAGGCTCACTTCTTTGTTAATGCTGGACC
>CM060846.1:263613011-263618011 GCA_030762175.1 Metallyticus violacea | reverse complement strand
GCAATTTAAAAAACGAGTACCCACTTTCTGAAATGTACTGTTCCTGTTTCATTTTGCACAGCTACACTAAGAAACTTTAGACATTTTGTATTTATGCTGTTCCTGATGAACATAGTTTGATCCTTTGACCACCAGATGGTGCTTTGTGAAAATGGCAGCAGCAGCGAGTGTGCTGGAATTCCATGCGTTTAAGTTCATAGTGACAGTTCAACTGCTTTCGAGCAGAATTCAGGAAGGATCCCCCCTACAGATAAATCTATTCGTGCATGGTATGCGCAATTTCAACATTCTGCTTGTAAAATCAACCGTGCGACTATTCCACCAACGTAGCCCAATACAATCCAAGCTAAACATGCTGGAATTAAATTTAAAAGTACAAAACAAAGCAACAGTTGCTGTGTATGTTGCCAAGCTAGGTTTATTAGTGTGTACGCAGGTGCACGATAAAACGCTCAACTATTTTATAAATATTAAGGTAACGCAAAAAGATTATGTCACTATTCAGAACAAAGCTACAGGGATTCAGAAAATGTAGATCTGTTCTAATAGCGTACTCAAAATCTCCATGAATGGCCAAGGTCATTAAGGCGCGGACTCGTGAGCGGGAGGTCTGGGGTTCGAATCCCACCAGGACCGTCCTTCCTGATTGAGGTTTTATTCAGGTTTTCCTCAGTCCTCATAAATGGCGAATGCCGGAGAGGCACCCTAAACGTTTCCGACCTTAAAAAAAAAATCCTTTCCCAATATATAATTTCATCTCATGCATCATAAGTGTCCACCACCTGTGGTGCCTCAGTAATAAAAACGGGCGTTAAACACAATTAAAAAAGATTATTAAACATATTATAACATATTTGAGAATTTAATTTTCAAATATATTTTGTTTGTTTAATTCATGACAGCTTTCTACAGATGTTTTAGCCAAATTAATATAGATATTGATAGAGAAGACTACCAGCTGCCAACATTACAGATTACAATGACCAACAATAAATTTTCGCAAAAAAAAAATCATCTACAAGAAAGGAATGTACACACTGATTACAAACCTGTTTTCGTTTATTCCCCATCACATATAGTCTATTGTTTGTTCTTAATTTCCGAGCGAGCGCCCGCAACGTTTCCTGTGCATGACACGCATTGTTGAAGAGTATTGTTTCGCTGCGTATGCATAATTACATCCCGTCTACATTACAAACGTCCAAGCCAAGTGTTACACTATAAGTGTTTAGTGCGCCCGCATGTCAGTGAGAAATGTTTCCTTGTGTTCTGCAAGTTAAATCCTTTAAATACAGCAGTACATTTTAAATCACTGGAAAGACTTGTTCATTCAAAAGTATGCAGTTTCGGTGTCAATGCTACAAGGGGACACTTCTATCAAACTCTCAATGTTTATAATATATGAGCAATAAGAAACGAACTACAAGCCTTCGTTCGCGCAGTCCCAACGCAGTGTATTGTGGCAATTGCGCGGAAAAGACCAGTTATTAAGTTTTGTTTTGTTTCAAATTGCCTCAAATCACGCCTAGAACAACTTGTGCTATGCATGCCATTCGTTCTCACCGAAATCACAAAGGAGTACAATCACAGTCGGTCCTGGTGGTCTAGTGATAGCCATACTAACCTCCTAAACCTAAGATCGCGAGTTCAATCCCAGCCAGGATCCGTGGAATTTTTCGGGCGTAAAAATCCTAAGTATGACTTTATTCTGAAGCGAAGTAAAACCGTCGGTCTTTTGTCGTAGATTTACCGCAAACAAAAGAACCTCAAGCCTGAAAGAAGAGGCCTCTGAACAAAATTTATCGGCCATTTCACGTAGGGAATTGAATGGGACGCTGATGACCTGAAATGTTAAAGAGCGTCTTTAAGTTGCCTTTTGATTATGCTCCTCATGTTATATGTAAACTCTGTTCAACAATATTAAGGCTCTGGATGCAAAAAAAGCATCGTTCGATGCCATTTGCCGTTCTAAGTGTCTGGAGGAAACAGAGAAACCACTGCAATGACTGATTTATGCTATCAGAAAATGAAGGGATTTTACAAAAAGAACAAGTGTAAAATTGTATATCCCAATCTTGAACCTTCAAAGAAACATGTCTCTCAAGAGAACCATGGCTAGTTCCAAAACTTATACTGATATTATTCACGAACTATCAGAATGCTCTGATACAGATATGGACCTAGGGCGCCAGGTGAATAGCGCAAAGATTTACCAATCTGAATTGAACAAATTTGCACTTTCCAAAGATAAATAATTACTTTTTTCTACACTAAAGGAAAAATATATTCTAGAAGAAGGTAGAAATTTGCCATTTCAGAAAACGGCACACAATGTTAGAAAAGTTATTTTCTGTAAAAGGCCCAATAGTTTTACTTAATGATGTGAACAGCCTCTTTGAGGAGTTGAAACAACGGTGCAGTGCATCAGATTAGAGACTATTCATTCATCTCAAAGTATGAACATTGTTATTTTTCATAATGAAAATGAAAATTTACAGCCTTCCTTATCCATAGACCATTTCGTTTGTTACAGACTAGAAGAAGTTCCATGCATTCTCTACCTTGGAAAATCTGCACAAATTTAAAAGTCACTGGGAGGTTGAAGGGTAGGCTGGGAGTTATAAAGTTACTTTCCTTTCTGTGCTTATGGGACAGCCGCAATACAGGAGAACATTACAGAAATTGTGGCTGAGGGAAAAGACATGCTTACAATTCAGAACATACTCAGCACGCCCCATTGATTGACTCGACAAAAGTTTTACTTCCGTCCCTTCATATTAAGCTTTGGTTAGCTAAAAGCTTCTTGAAAACGCTTGAGAGGAAAAATACAAACGGATTTAAAAATTTTATAATATCTCAAAGGAAGGCTTTTTAATAGAATACCGATAAGGGAACTAATACAGGATGAATCATTTGAAGAAACTTTGAAAATCGTCAAATGACTTTGTACCTAGGTATAAACTTCTTGTGTAAAACACAGTCCCCTGGTTACAGAAAAGGAATGCAGAAATTGTTGGATGCGTACAAAGAAAACGGTTTTAGCATGTCCCTAAATCTCTAGTTTTTAATTAGGGTTTAGACTTTTTTAGAATTCTGCATCAAATGGAATTCAGATGTGAAGATTAAGATAAAAATTTAAGTATTGTAATTCATAATATTTACTTTAAAGCTTTATATGTTACAATTTTATGACAAAACAGTGCATATTTATGACTACCTTTATAAATGTAATGCAGGAATTGTAATTAAAAATCTAGATGTACTAGGCGACAGCTGAATGTGTTTCTGAAATCAGTATGAAAAACTGAATTAGGTAAGCACAATTTCATCTCTAGTTATTAAAATTAAATTCATTTTTGACAAGTATTATTGCAAAATTAAGAAAATTCTGTTTGTTAAGAGAGTTTTTTTTTTTTGATTGATTTATTTATGGACGCTCTTTAACATCTCAGGTCATCAGCGTCCCATTCAACTCAGGGCGTGAAACGGCCGACAAATTTTGCTCAGAGGCCTTTCTTTCAGGCTTGAGGTTCTTTTTCGTGCCGTAAATGTACGACACGGGACCCACGGCTTTACTTCCCTTCCGAAGGAAGCCATACTTAGGATTTTTACGCCCGAAAAAATCTATCGGTCCTGGATGCATCTTGGGTTTAGGAGGCAAGGTATGGTAACCACTACACCACCAGGACCGACTTAAGAGAGTAACAGACCATGAAAGTAATATTCAATCAAGCTGTACTATAGGGAAAGGTACGTTCCCATATTTTATATAATATTTATATTGATGAATTATTATTTGGGTGATTAATATATATACATATATACATATATTTTTTCAAATGTGCACAAAATTATAAACATTGCCAAATTTTTGAAAAATAAAACAATTATAGAAATTTGTGAATTTAGTATCATTTGGATCCACGACCAGATGTTTTAATTAAATTAGTTCTTATCATTAATTATATATATATATATATTGTTTTATGTAGAAATTGCCTGATAAGCCTTTTATTCATTCGTTCACTTATATATGGGAATGGGATTAGTATATGGCATCTTCTGCTGTACATTGCCGTGCCACTAACACAGATGACCGAGATTTTTAAGGCCTGGAACTCATAAAATGAAGGTTTTATGTTCGATAACCGTCAGTCTTCCATCCTGATTGACGTTCGTTATAGGTTTTTCTCGGCCCTAAACGATGGCAAATGGCATGAAAGTATCGTAAAATATCGCCCGGCACTATTCCTCCCCCTCCCCCCAAAAGAGAATTTCCCAATTTATAGTGATATCTTATGTAACTTCAGTGTCCACAGCCTGCGATGTCTCAGTACTGAAAATCTAATTAAACACTATAAAATATATATCTACTAAAATTAAATAAAGTAACCCGTAAAGTGCAATATAGCTAAATAATTAGCACCAGAGAAGCGGAATTAAAAAGAAAACACCACAATATTTCGAACAGTTTGATTTATTTATGGACCCTCTTTAACATCTCAGGTCATCAGCGTCCCATTCAATTCAGGGCGTGAAACGGTCGACAAATTTTGCTCAGAGACCTCTTCTTTCAGGCTTGAGGTTCTTTATCGTGCCGTAAATGCACCACACGGGACCCACGGCTTTACTTCCCTTCCGAAGGAAACCATACTTAGGATTTTTACGCCTGAAAAAAATCCATCGATCCTGGCCGAGTTTGAACCCGCGATCTTGGGTTTAAAAGGTAAGTATGGTTACCACTACACCACCAGGACTGACTATTTTGAACAGCTTGTGTTCTTCAAAGCCAGAAGACAAGTGAAGGTGGAAAAAGTAAATATTGAACCTCGAAGGTAACGTAATGCGTGGAAACAGGCGAAACAAGCCACGAGGAGAAAAGAGTGGGAGAACAAAATAGGAGTAGCATAATAACACATAAAAATAGTAATTACTGATTAAAAAGGCACATTAAGACGTTGGACCTTCAGGGTTTACGAGCTTTATACAAAAAATTGCAG